>OX376704.1:26549977-27094977 GCA_947389935.1 Agrilus cyanescens
TCTAAAACGGCTCGCAACGATTCCATTCCTTCTGCGTAACTTTTAAAAGGAACTAAGATATCGTCCAAGTATTGTAAAATTGTTAGAGGGCGAAGGGACTCGATAACACCATTTACAAGTCTTTGGAAGTTTGCTGGTGAATTTACTAGGCCGAAGGGCATTCTCAAAAATTCGTAATGCCCATCGGGCGTGATAAATGCAGTCTTGGCGATGGAATGTTCATTCATTGTTATGTGAAAGTATCCCGATGCCATGTCTAAACTCGTAAAAAAATATTACCTGAGAGGTTGTCAAGTTTATCTTCTATTAATGGCATCGGATACTTATCCTTAATAGTTTGTTTGTTTAGGGCGCGATAGTCAATACAAAGCCTATTCTTTCCTGTTTTCTTTTTAACGATTGGTATAGGACTCGCAAAAGGCGACACGGAATCACCAATAATATTATTCTCTTTGAGTTCATTTATGAGTTTCCTAACAATTTCGCGTTCCGATTAAGACAATCTATAAGGACGATAGACAACGGGGTTTTCGTCATTTAACGTGATACTCATTTCTGTCAAATAAGTAGTTCCCAATTCCTTTAAATTTTGCGCAAAACTTTCCCATATTCTTTAATTAAATCTAACAATTGAATTTTGACATTGTTAGGTAAATTTTCTTCAACATTTAAATCGTTAGGGTGATTTATTAGAGGCTGTCCAATTAAAACTGGTTCCGTCTGTACAACGCCAGGTACAAGAAAGGCTTTGAGGTCTACGTTGACCCCGTGTACTTCGATGTTGATATCGACTTCTCCCAGTACTCTCACAATTCCACCTGCATATCCTTGAATGATCGCCTTGCTAGGCTGAGGTTGTAAGTTCAGAGCTTCTGCATCGGTCCCACTTATGGTTGCAAGTATCCGTTTAAAGTAGGCACAGTTAGTTTCATAAAACAGTTCACTACACCAGCCACGTTGTATAGTTTTTTTTTTGTCTATAGTCACTATCTTAACTCGGCACGTGTGCTGCTATCCCACTCCTGAACTATTAACGCAGCAAAATAAATGAAACCCCCTTTCTGAGTATTACTTTTATTGAGAGCAAATAAATGTGTCCGACTATTACTACGGCTTATAATAAACTGCCTATTACCTTCTTTTTCTACTTGGGCCCCAGTCGATACGTGACAGTTATCAGAAAAAATGACCTCATCACATATCGGCCAACAAATAATAAAGAGATTTACAAAACAACCTGTTTAATCGCAAATACATGTACCTACGAATGTAAAAACACTAACATTTGTCTCATCAGCTACATTAATTTTGCAAATGTCAGGTTTATTAGTTTCGTCTACGTCTGTATCGTCGCTATCTTCTAATTTTAAGAAGGTTACATCTCCGCGCTTCTACACAATTTAAGAAATCTGTACCTAGAATTACCTTTCGTTTCAGAATTGCACCCGATACCACATGAAATTTAACAGGAAATTTATCACCCTCGACAGAGATAATTGTGGTAAACTCACCCAGTGTTTCGTTGACGTTTGAGCCGAGACTTCAAAACATATCTGTCGCTCAGTTAAGGTCGGCGACCCTATTCTTTTGTATTCGTCCCAACATATCAATGTGATAGCAAATACCTTACAGTCCTGTATCTTTATTTCTCTCTGATATTTTTGCTTTTCCGGTCGCGAAACTACAAACACTTCTTTCGGCTTTGAACACTCCGACGCGATATGTCCGTATTCGTTACACTTAAAACACTTTTTGTCCTTTTGTTTCTGTGGGCATACCGCACTTAGATGAATCTCAGCGCCACAATTAAAACACCGCTTCGTCGTCTTTGTCTTTGAGGTAGTCTTCCCCGGCTGTCTTATTTGTTTCTCGTCCTGGCCTGTCTTCTCTTTTCTCTGATGGTCTATTCTTATAATTGGACTTAGTTGACTCACGCTTCATGCTTTCATATTCACAAAACCTTTCTTTCAGTTGTTTGATCGTTTTTGCTCCATATACTTAACACTGCTTTATTTACCGCATCATCTGGAATGCCTTCGATAATGTACTGAATAACTACACGTACTTCCAGATTAGCTTGTGCAGCAATTTTCAACATTTTGTATGTATATTCCTGCAGTTTCGTCTGTCCTCTTTCTACGCTTACTTAGTTCCCGATGAACCTGTAGGCTGTCAACGACTTCCTCAAACTCATCCTTTAGCGCCTTCTTTAATTTCGCCCACGTTTTGGCACATCTTTCATATTGAACAAATAATTTCACAGAACCGTCCAATAGTTGTTTCGCGTATGCGACTTTCTGCACATCTTTCCATTCACAAAGTGCGGCCATTTCCTCGAATTCGTCCAACCATCGCTGTACATTAACATAGTCATCACCGCTAAATTTTTCGAGAGATCCTTCAACATCTCTGAATGTCAGCAATGCATTTTGTGATGTACGTTGGCGAATTAGCGGTGGACCTTCAACACTATCAGTCCTGTTCCTGTTGCTGGCGTTTTCTTCTTCGTCCTCGTCTTCGTGCTTTTCGTCTTCTTCGTCATCTTTATGGTCGTCGCCATCTTCTTCATCTTGTCCAATGCGTTCTCGTTCAACCAGGAGAACCGCTCTTAGACGGGCCAGTAATTCGGCTTAACGGCCTGTCACTCGGATATGCCTTTGTCTCAACTCCGTTTTGAGATCAGCAATACTCATTTGTGCCAACTGATCGTCATCCAGTTGTACAGCGCCTAGATTCCTTGCAGCTTCATTAATTGTTTCGTCAGCCATAGTTCACGTCAATTTAATTCACGTACCTACTTCAGATTCGAAAAAGAGTCAGCACTTTTCGCGTTAAGGTTTCTGCGTGTTTACGTCTTAAACTTCTTTCGTCTTTACGTCTACAAGTTTATTCGCGTCTTCACGTCGTCACTTTTTCGCGTCTTTACGTCGTCACTTTTTCGCGTCTTTACGTCGTCACTTCTTCTCGTCTTTACGTCTTCACTTTTTCGCGTCTTTGCGTCGTCACTTCTTCGCGTCTTTACGTCTTCACTTTTCTCCTACGAACTTAAATAACTGCGATCCCGGACGAGCCCCCAAAAACTGTAGTGAGTGTTTTGCGGTAACCACTACTCGAAGACTCGCAGACAAGAAAAGCAGTAGTAAATAAGTTTAAAAATAGGTTTAATTAAAAAGTTAGGGGTACAAAGAACGAACAACTGGTATATATAGTATCTCTCTCTCAACTGCTGCTTAAAAACTGGGGTCAAAAAGGGGGTGCGATCCCCTGCCTCCTCGCCTTATTAGTCTACATCTTTCATTCATCTCTGTCATGCTCTCTCCTACTCTCTTTCACTCATACCTATTTTACTAACATCTTACTTCTTATAGCATCTGGAAACCTACCTACCCCGACCCTTAAGTTTACGGCATGCAATAACGATTTCCTAAAAATAGACATTCTGAACTAATATCTGTAAAGTCTGTTATATTTTGTCACTACATTTATTTTATTGTAACCAGCAGAATTACGAACTCTTCTTTGATGAAAGTCAGTGCAGTAGCCCACCGATCGTTTTCACACAAGGGCATTTTAATTTGTAATTAATTTTCATAATTTTATTAATTCAGTTTTAATGGGGTCGTTAACCCTATTTTTTTATTGGCTTAATATGTGTAAGAGAGTCGGGGAATGATCCCTATTTAATCATAAATCATAATTGATTACAAAATTAATAAACGTAGGATAGAGGGCATGGTCAGATATGACATTAACAACACCAGTGAGAAAGTTAGGTTCAAATAGATTACTCAACGAATTTCACAACTTTATTACAGTATCCACCAAAAAATTAAATTTACTTTAGAGATAGAAAAAGATAAATCGTTAAAGTTTTTGGACTAAACAATAACTTAAATTGTTTCACTTATTTAGGGAATATTTTTTTAAAATTAGGTAGGCACATTCAACAAATTAATAACAGCTATGTATCGTATAGAGCAAACAATAGTTTAAGCAAATTTATTTTAAATAATAAATGTATAACACCTAAAGGGTTTAACTCTGGTGTTTACCTAATAAATTGTAATAATTGTGAAAAGGTTTATATTGGTCAAATAGGTAGATCTTTCAAAACAAGGATTCTTGAACATCATAGGAGTTTTTTAAATAAAACGTCAGATTCTGCTTATGCAAGCCACCTTATTGAACCGCATCATGATTTTAACTCAGACTACAGAATCCTACACATTCAAAATAAAGGTTTAAAACTTGATCTACTTGAAGGCTTAGAAATTAACAGATACAATAAACAAAATAGAATTTTGAAGGACCAATTAGGTATTAAGAACTCACCCCTACTAAATTTAAACTTAGTTAACCCTATCCCTCCCGCGCAGTAATTTATTATCCTTATATATCTATATATGTAATTGGTCCAAGTGGCACCAAAAATAGGCATATATAGCTGTTGTGGCACCTATATATACGTTGTGGCGCCATTTTCGGGTGCCAGAACGTTTGACACTGTATTATGGAGCCTGAAGGTGCAAGTACCTCAAATACGAAGTTTCACGATGGTGCCTCTTGAACCATATATACCAAAAATCACAGTTTTAGTCGAGCTATAGATCTTCAGAGGGCGTGCTAGACGCAGCTATGTATAGGTAGTTCTGGCACCATAAGAAGCAACATAAACGGTCCTTGTGGCATCATAACATAAGCTTACTGGCATCACTTGTTTATATGAAACAAGAGGAATATTTTACTGTTCCACACCATCGTACAAGGCTGACTGATATCGCTGTTTATATAGGGCCACTTGGTATTTATATGAAATACAATAAAATTAAGTGTAAATTCTCGATCTCCTTTTTCGGAATAAATCTACTTAGCTGGTTCTTTCAAAAATTACACAGATGCCCGAATATACATATTGAAAATTACCGAAAATAGTCCGCACAATACCTCTACAAAATCGATTTATATTTAAATTTTACACCTAATTATGCAAAAATTTGCATATCGTTCTATTTACAAAAATTAAATTGTCCTTCATTTAAGTTGTCAAAAATCACATCATTTTTTTATTAGTTGATTTTTCGAAAAACTAATGAAAATTTTCGAATCATGTGAAAACATTATCCCTTCTTAAGCTTATTCAAAAAGCCTGGCTTTCTATTTAATTTGGTTTTGGAGATACAGAGGATTTTAGAGAGCGCCGCAAGCGTAATATTTTTTCAAAATGACGAAGTAACTCCCAAACGGCAAGAGTAGGAAATAATGTATGGTCATCAAACTACCCTTTAAATATATCGCTTAATTTAAAAACTCAAAAATATACAGGGTGTTCCATTTAAAAAAACAAAGTTTGGTATCCCCCAGCCGTAATGGAACATCCTGTATAAATAAAAATAATTTTATGAAGTGAAAATACAGTAATTATTTAGAAGTGGGGCTCCAGACAAAACTGGCCCCAAAAAAATTTTCACCCCTTGGAGACCATTTTAATACATCAAAATAGTTCATTTACGGTGGGGGAAGACATTTGCAATAATTGTTTATAAACAAAAACATTGTTATAAACAAAAAATTTAAAGTTTTAGAAATTACCAAATTAAGAGAAAATTAAAATAGAAGGTAGTTATTGAGAAAATTGCTCCAAAAACTTTCTTGTATTGCACTAAAAAACTTTTTAGTGCATCAAATGCATTCTAGAGGCGGGGGAGATATATTTTTCACAAAAAAAACGTCGTAATAATTCCCTGTGTCTTGCAATAGGTTATGGTAGAGGGTGGGTGTGTTTATATATACATACCCTACACCCCAAAATTTTAATTTAATAATTAATTTGGTATTTGGTTAGGTTAGGGTACGGGATGTAGGGTATGTGTATGTAAACACACCCACCCTCTACCATAACCTATTTCAAGACACATAGAATTATTACGACGTTTTTTTAAACATTTTTTATAAAAAATATATCCCCCACTTCTAAAATTTTCTCAATTTTCTCAATAACTACCTTCTATTTTAATTTTCTCTTAATTTGGTAATTTCTAAAACTTTAAATTTATTGTTTATAACAATGTTTTTGTTTATAAACAATTATTGAAAATGTCTATGTATTAAAATGGTCTCCAAGGGGTGAAAATTTTTTTGGGGCCAGTTTTGTCTGGAGCCCCACTTCTAAATAATTACCGAAAATACAATTTGGATGAAACTTTGGTAATTATGTACTTTTTGACCTCATCCCCCTAGGGGGTTGGGGTTGCAGGGGGTGTTTAGGGGGGCTCTTCCGAATATAATTCCGTTGGAATTAGCCGTCGGTCACCCCTAGTAAAAATTTTATGGGGTTGAAGTTTTATAAAAGTATCGTATTTATGAATATTTAGTGCATCAAATGCATTTTAGAAGTGGGGTAGATATATGTTATATTAAAAAAAAAAAAAAACCGTCGTAATAATTCTTTGTCTTGAAATACGTTATGGTAGAGGGTGGGTGTGTTTACATGTACATACCCCACACCCCAAAATTATAATTTAATAGTTAATTTGGTATTTGGTTAGGTTAGGGTACGGGGTGTGGGGTATGTATATGTAAATACACCCACCCTCTACCAAAACCTATTGCAATACACAGGGAATTATTACGACGGTTTGTTTTTTATAAAAAATATATCTCCCCCACCTCTAAAATGCATTTGATGCACAAAAAGTGTTTAATATACAAGAAATTTTTTGGAGCAATTTTTTTTTTAACAATTTTTAATTTTTTTTGAATTTTTAATATTTAATAAATATGATATTTTTATAAAACTTCAACCCCCCCTAAACACCCCCTGAAACCCCAACACCCTAAGGGGATGGGGTCATTAAGTACATAATTACCGAAACTTTTATTAAAACATTTTTTCCGTGTTTATACTATTAAGCCAGCTATGAAAGAAACACACTTAAGTGGAACACCCTGTATATGCAAGTACCCCATCCGAAAATAAGAAAAAATAGCTGTTTTGCTTGACGATTACCGAGGCAGAAATGACGTCTAGTAAGATCAAATAAAAAAGCTACTTTTGAAAAAAAAATTTCTTTTTAACTAAGGTTTAGTCAACTATCACTCCCATTCAATGACTATGGTTTTTCAAATTTCTTACTACATTACCGTCATACGCAACCAACAAATTTCGTTCATTGTTTCACTTGCCAAAATTTACGAACCAATCAAATTTAAATAATATAAAACGGTCGTCATTCAAACCTGCACTCTTATCTTTTAAAAACATTCTCTACCCGTAATCTCAAACATCCTACCACTAATTACCTCCTATATTACTGATAGGTACATTAAAAGTTTAACTTTATTTTTTTAACGGTTACAGATATTGGCATGAAGTTTTAAAATGTAAAATATAGGGTTGGTATTTTAAATTGATGAATTTATTTCATACTCGAATTTTTTGTTAAATTTCGCATCTATTGTATAACGAAATTGAAGTGATAGGAATAGGTTTTGCCAATTCACAAAAAAAAATGCCAATTTTGACTTTGATACTTTTTTAAAATGCCCTGTGATTTACATTTCAAAGTTTATGTTTTATATGGGATCCTTGTTTCGGTATTTTGTGTGCGATCCTTTAGGACATGAATATAAGAAATACATCAAATTTTGTGGTTTATTCAAACTTAGCAATAATACATTTAAAATAAAAAAGATAAACTTTTCCAAAATCAATGAATATCAAAACTTTATATGTCATAATAAGCGAGTTCCATAAGGACCTTAAACCGAGTGGTCCATTTAATTTGAGACAGGCCTGTATCTCAAGAACGGTACCTTTCATAAAGAACAAGTTTGCATGAAAAAGGGGGGGAAAAGATGATGGCATTGTTATTTCAGTGTGACACCTCTTTGATGGTTATTTAAAAGTCATTTCCTTTTTTTTATGGAAACGTATATTTTTCATTACGAGAAATATTGTTCGTTCATAATTCTGATGAATAGTGGGCAGAAAATTGGATACACCCTAACAATTATTTTCAATATGTATACGCTTCCTTCAAAATTCTAGTGGTGTTATTAAATAATATTTACAAACAGATATGTATAATTTTTACAACCAAATAATGATATCAGTTTCTGTCAAGGCATAGAAATTTAAACTTGCTTAACATTGCAAAGTAGTGAATGCAGTGGACCAAATAATCAATAGTTTATATTGTGATTATCTCATATATAAGGTGCCACAAAGCATATACGTATATCCTAAAAATAAGGTGCCACTTAGTCAAACTGTATAATAAAAATTTTCAGATCGAAGTTCTTACACTGTAAGAAATCTTTTGCTAAACTTGCATATTATTAACAACACGGTTGCAATTAAATCTTTGTAGTAAATTGTGACTATAATTTGTTTTTAAATCTACTTTGCTAGGATTCTCCTAGTAGTTAAAACTGAAATATTCGAAAATGTTACTAAAATCGGTTGTTTTATATTTAGTGTTAAAAGCACACCATTGCAGTAAAGAATATACTGTAAAATGTAGTTACATTAGCAATTTATTATTGCCATCTCGACTATTTTTCTGTAGTTATTACGCCTATTTAGAAATGTCAAAAACTTATTTTCGCGTCTGTGTATAATTTTTATAAACTAATTGCGGCTAGTTTTTTAAACATTGGTTGGAATGGAACAATGTCATTGGCTCCAATCAGCAACGGGATGGCGATAGCATGTAAAAGCGTAAATCACAGTAACTAGCTTATAACCGATGTGCGTTGCCGCACTTCAGTATTCTACTTTTAAATACATTAATATGAATTCAATTAAATAACCAACTACAAATTACCACAAATTAATGTGGAAAAAGGTATTGTTGTCATCATGTCCCTGGCGGTATTCGAACCCGCGTTTCTGGCTTTACGCGCCGGTAATATATATATGCAGTTTTTTTACTTATTCAGAATAAAAAAGTTATATAAAAATTTTCAGCTTTTAGAATTTATTAGAACATAGTAATCATTCAAATTTACATTTACATTGCTATATTACAACTATCGTATAGAATCTCTGCAATTTCATATTGTTACAATTGTATCGTATATGTAAATTGTAACATCTTTGTCTTCTTACGCTGAACTAACTAATTTATAAACGCGTATCAATTCTGGATTAGTAAGAATTTTAGTCCTCCTTTGCAATATGAAGTTGTTTTTAGATTAGGTGTAATTATACAGGTCTACCTATCAGTTATACACATGTCCCTGTAAATTTTCAATAAATTGATTTTTTTTACAACTTAATAATATCAATTGTGAATATAGCACCTATACTTTCAGAATGCAATCATTGTCCTCAGTAAATTTTGAAAAATTAGTACGTAGAAGTTTGTATTTCGCTTACCTACTTTTATCTTTTGATAAAGTATGTAAGACATCCTGTTTAGTAAATGAATATTTGTTTCACAGTGCTTTCGAGCAAGATGTACTATGAATGACTTTCCAGTAACTTGAAATGTCCTTAATTTTAAACTTATAAATGTTTAGCGAAACGCCAGAGATGGCGCTCACATACCCAACTACGGTTCTTCAGAGAACTCGCCTGATGAAGGGGCGACGCGACAAAACAAGTGTGCATGTACATCAATGTAAAGATGTAATAATATTGCATTGTTAAATTCAAAAAACTTTTGTTAAACATCTTATAATTTTGTTAAAACTTTAACAAAACTTTTTTGTGAATTTGACATTAACAGTTTATTAATTTCCCAACCTTAAATTGAAGTATACACAATATAATTTCATTTAAATCAGCTAACACTTGAAGCATATTTAACTAATACTTCATGTAGAAATAGAAATGCTTTTTTTTTAGACTCATAATATAGTATTACATGATCAACTACAAAACCTCGCTAATATTATAAAGTTCATTCCAATTTTACAAAAATAGGATATAATATTTAAGGAGCGCTCGTTGTTGAAAACACAAAATGGAATAGCTAGTTTTACTGCAATTTCTTTCTTAATTAACAAAATATTTCTTAGTTAATTTTACCACAAACTCAATTGTTAAAATTGCTATTAAAGGGTGTGGACCTGTGGGCACACTCCACTTGTGTTTATTTTGACTGCAGTTGTCTTCCTGTGTATATAGAAAAATACACACCTCTAATACATGCTTATTTATATTAAATATAGTCTATATATTATAGAATTACGACGCGGGGTGAATAAAGAGATTTAGTTTCGGCGAGTTGTAATCAGATCATTTATTTATAACCGCAGAACTTCTGTTTTGTAGCTTGGTGTCCTTCCGATTTTGATTCATTCAAAATTTAGAACATTACAACCGACTTTGCATATTTATACGATGTAAAATAAAACTAGGGCGCAGATGACGTTTTTGTCTTTAGAGAAGCTTTTATCGTCAGGGAAAGCTGGGGTTTGCTGCTTATCGCACCCTTCTAAACGGTTATGTTCTTTTTGACCATTCACAAACTTGGGGATAAAATTCTATAGCAAACAGCTACACTGACCCACTTCTGTTTTGGTAATTGAATTATTTCTTTGCAACGAAAGGTGTTTAGAATTGAAACTAAAAAGTAGGAAAGAATCATCTTCGTATATGCAAATTTGCATCGGTACCCTGAAGACATTAATTAAGCAAAATATTAACTTCCAATTAATTGTGTTGTATTTATGATTCGATTTATTAAGCGACATATTTTATAGCATTTTAACAATTACACCTGCTAAAAATATATAGGGAACAGTCGAATCCTCACAACTATGGTCTGGTCATAACTAAAGAACTCAAATTATTTATTAGCATGAGATGTTACCATACTAATTAAACTCACAAAGTTTCATTTATCTGGTTCTTACCTTTCGATTTAATTAAAACCTTAATTACATCAATTTTGTAATTCACTGACTTATGATCAGCTAAACTTATACTGTATTTCAAGAATTTTAAAGAAAAACAAACAACAAATAGCAAATTATCATCAAAATCTCTAGGGTTTTCCTTGAAGTCTTAAAAAGTTTAAATTTGGTATGCAACCGAGAAATTCCACACAAACGACGAAAAATTAAGAATGGATATGTAACATTCATCCTTCAACCCCCACATAGAGGGTGATACCGATTATATTAAAAATCTCTAAATTACTTCTTCAAATTTCAAAAAGCCGAAATTTTGTATGCGTAATAGGACGACACACAATCAACGGAAAAGGAAGTTGTAGTACCCGCCCTACAAACCCATATAAAGGTAGTAAAGGCCTGAAGATGTGAAACACTAAAATTTGAAATGATAGAATTTGCAGATAAACAACAAATCAAAAGACTTGTAACCTTCATTCACTAACTCTACGTAGCAAACATGAGCATACTTGTGTGCGATCAAGCACACTTCTACGTGTTACGGGCCGACTCGACCAGCCGCGGTCGATTTTGGCGGTGTGTGCGTCGTATTTGTAAATATATGTTTCGTACCTACCTTCTAAAAAAGCAATTAAGCGGTTCGCAGAATAGTAAACAATTTTCGACGTCTCGAATCTTTTAGATTTATCTAGGCTTTTTCAACGGACACCATAAAAGTGAAAAGACGATCGCCGAAGAGTAAAATATAAATAAATTGGCAGTGGCAGTAGTGACATAAGAAATAAATCGACAGTGCTAGTAGTGAAACTACAAATAAATTGAAACGCGCATATAAGTGAATAGAGTGTAAATAAATAGTAATCTAAGTTTAGCAATAATTAAATAGTGTTTTAAATTTAATATTTAAATTAGTGTATATAAATTGTTATTCCTCCACATTTAGCCTTGTAAATAAATTTAGTAAACCCACGAACATTTCAACTAGTGTCAGGTGTGGGGTGAAACATAGTTGTTGAAAACTTTAGTGCGGGTTGATTAAAAGACATTACAATGGCAAACAAATTGTGCGAATTAAAGGTAGCCGAGTTAAGAGAACTAGAAGAACGGGATGAAACGAAAAGCGGTAACAAGGCGGAGCTTCAGTGGCGGCTCGCAGAGGCGTTGAAAAAGGATGGTCGTGATCCTGAGATGTTCCTTTTCGAAGATGAATTGTCGCAAATGATGAAAAAATAAGAAGAAAGCAGCAAAAGTTTTGAAAAATTAAAAGAAAAATTAGAAGAAAAGGTAAAAAATCTAAAAAGCCATGGATTACAGATGATATTATAAAGTTAATTAACAAAAAAGAAAAAATCTACAAAAGATAAAAAAATAAAGCTAATATTAATCCTAAAATTATGTATAATGATATTGTTAAAAAAATCTCTGAAAAAATCGGAGAGCAAAGAAAATTATAAAAAAAAAACACTTGAAAATTTTAAAAATAACCAAAAAAAAAATCTGGGAGTTTGTCAATGAAAAAATAAAAGGAAAAAAAATAAAGAAGTATAGCACGGTTAATAGAATTGTTAATGAAGAAAATGAACATACGAACATATAGTCTGAAAAGTTTCCGACCTAATATAGATACAAGAATTTTTATCTAAAATTTTTTTTTTTTTTCTACATAATCTCCTCGTGACTCTATACACTTCTCCCAGCGATGCTCCCATCTCTTTAATCCGTCCAAATAGTACTCGGTGTTCTTCTCTGCAAAAGAATTGTTCACGAAGGTGATTACCTCCTCATTTGACAAAAATCTTTGTCCTCCGAGCGAGTTTTTAGTTGAGGGAACAGAAAAAAGTAGCTTGGGGCTAGATCTGGTGAATAAGGTGGATGTTCAAGCAGCTTAAGCCGTAATTCATGGATTTTCGCCAGGGCAACTGTTGAGGTGTGAGACGGGGCGTTGTCTTGGTGAAACAGGATTTTCCTTTTGTGCAAATGTGGTCGTTTATCCGCAATTTCTGCCTTAAGCTTGTCAAGTAATGATGCGTAGTATGCTTTGTAATGGTTTTCCCTTTTTTAAGATAATCGATTAGGATAACTCCATGACTATCCCAAAAAACAGTCGCCATCACTTTCCCAGCCGAAAAAACAGATTTTGCTTTTTTTGGAGCCGGTTCCCCCTTTGCAGTCCACTGTTTTGACTGTATTTTTGTTTCAGGCGTATAGTGAGTGGTGTATCCAAGTTTCATCTACAGTAATTAATCGGCGCCAAAACTCGGATTTATTGCGCCTAAACTGCGCCAATAGAGCATTGGAAATGTTCATTCGAACACGTTTTTGGTCTAACGTTAGCAAACGCGGCACCCAACGCGCGGACAGCTTTCTCATGCCTAGATCTTGATTTACGAGTAATATGTGACAAACACGTTCTTTGGACATTTTCATTGCCTCTTCTATCTCTCTCACTTTAATTCGGCGGTCGTCTAACACCATTTGGTGAACTTTAGCGATGTTATCGTCAGTAGTTACAGTTTTTGGACGTCCCGAACGTTCATCACCTCCCAAGCTCTTACGGCCACGTTTAAATTCAGCTGCCCAAAATTTCACTGTGGTAAATGACGGTAAAGAGTCCCCGTACACAGAGTCTAGCTCATCTTTGATTTGCGTAGGCGTATTTCCTTTCAAAAACAAATATTTTATGACAGCTCGATACTCGATTTTTTCCATTTTCACAAAAATACTCACATCGATTCACACAAACCGCTGTCAAATAAAAACCGCGCGTCCAAAATGGCTGAAACTTTGATGTGTTGCTGTCAACAGATGCAACTACATTCCCTGACTTTTATTGACGAGTGCTTCCATCTTCACGTTGAGGTCGGAAACTTTTCAGACCGCCCTCGTATAATTACTGACTTAGGAGAAATTACAAACTATTTAAATGATTATTTCTGTAATGTTGGAAAGTAGCTGGCTATAAAATGTCGTAGAAATCAGAGAGATGGTTACATAAACAGTCAGGGAATCCAAAACTCAATTTTTTTAAAACCGGTAACATTCAATGAATTAAAAAAGAAAATAGGCACTTTAAAAAATAAAAACGGTGGTATTGAAGGTATTCATTCATCTATAATTAAAACATTAAGTAACAACAACTCTTTTATTCACTGTCTTTTATACCTTATAAATAATAGTTTTACTAGAGGCATTTGCTGAAATAGTTCCTGTTCATAAAGGAGGTGACACTAAAATAGCAAGCAACTATAGACCCATCTCTCTGATTTCTAACTTGGCAAAGGTATACGAAAAGCTGCTTCATGATAGAATTATAAAATTTCTCAATAAAAATAATTTACTAAATAGAAACCAGTTTGGTTTTAGAAAATAATCAGGAACTAATGACGCCATAGCCTATTTCACAAATGTTTTATATAGTAAATTGGACAATAGTACCCCAACTGCAGCAGTTTTCCTGGACCTAGCAAAGGCTTTTGACACCGTCAACCATGAAATACTCTTTCAAAAATTATATCATATAGGGATAAGGGGACAGATGTACGACATAGTTAAAAAATATCTAGCTGGCCGCAAACAACGTACAAAAATTAATGGAGTAAGAGTGTGTTCAGTTCAATTGATATAGGTGTTCCACAAGGTACTATACTTGGTCCTCTTCTCTTTTTAATTTAAATGAATTATATTTTTCAACTTACTAATGACAACAATGAATTGATAATTTCCTATGCAGAGGATACAGTTTTATTATGTAATGATAGTACTTGGAATTTAGTTCAATTATAATTATAAAAATTATTAAGTAAAGTGAAAGATTGGCTTGACTCAAACATCCTAACTCTTAAAATCAGTAAAACGCACTGTATAACTTTTGGAAACTACATTAACATCATACCATCACAGTTTTCAATCAAACTTGAAACTGAGAGTATTTCTGTGGTTGTACCTTGGTGTAATAATTGGTCAGCATTTAAGGTGGGAAAATGAATTAATAACTAGAACTAAAAAAACTCAAGTATACTGTCTTTGTTTTGGCAAAACTAAAGCCAATATTATCCAGAAAAAATCCAATGAACATAATGTATGGAATATACTACAGTGTAGCTACGTACGGTATAATATCTTGGGGCTCTGCTGCTACTAGTCACATAAAAAATTTACTGTCCATAAATAAAGTAATTAAAATATTGAAAGAGGATATTATCACAAATTTACCTTTAGAGATAAGAAACAAATATATATGTACTTGAAAGTTTATTTTTTCATTATACTAGTTTAAGCAACGAATTTGTAAATAGCACCAAGAATACTAGATTCAAAAATCTAGTATTACCAAAAGTTAACAAAGAAATAGGTAGAAGGTCACATCTGCATTGTGCGTGTTACTATTTTAATAAACTACCTAATAATGAAAAATCAATTACTAATAAAAGTATTAAAAAAGCTCTAAAAGCAGCCTCAAAAAACTTTAAATATATACTTCAAAATTATTGCATTTTAAAGAAAGATTAAGTGACATAGAAACGAAAAATAACATAAAACAAAATAATTGATAGAGAATCAAAAACTATTTAATTAATATGTTTGTTGTTTGTTTTTCCACATTAAAACTTTATCCCAAAATAGCAATCGATGTTGTATCAAATTATGCAGTAACAGCATCTAACTTTCTTTTACTTCCTATTCCAAGTCGATCATTTTTTTACCACAGTAATTCTTTAAAGGCGTATAACGGAATTTATGACAATTTAGACAATAGTTTCAATATAACATTGAAAAAAATGCAATAGTATGTTATTATCTTTAATGTTATCTAAAGTTATTGTTGATAGAAAATTTCTTATGGCGAATTCTGAGGAACTGATCTTCCTTTCTTTGCGAAAAATTTTATTCAAAATTATTTAGTCAAATCAAACAATACTAGTTGCTTCACCTTTTGTAAACATAAGGCTGTCTCGGATAAGGTTTTTGATTATTAAATGTTCTTAAATGTTAATGTCGTCTGAAAATGTTGAGTTTTCCTTACATGCATCGAATTTATTTTTTTAAGACAATGTAGCAGCACAATCATCGCGGTACATTGCCTAAAGCCACTTTTTGGGAAAGTCACCATCTTTGGTTTTCCTTACATGAATCGAATTAATTTTTTTAAGACAATATAGCAGCACAATCATCGCGGTAAATTGCCCAAAGGCACCTTTTTTGGAAAATCACCATCTTGGGGGAATCCAAAAAATGAACACTGTATTCACGTTTGTAATTTTCTCGGCACCCCGCACATAGCACTTAAATGGCATAATGTATGTTTTATTCAAAAACAAATAATATTTGCCACCGAATTACACAATTATGTCTTTTTTTATATATTAGCAAGGCGTGATTGACTATTGAGAAAGATCGATGCCAATTATGCATTCCCAGTGAATCGATTCATACCCCACTGCGCCGTCGCAACGTAATCGTATAAATTTTTAATTTACAGTCAAAATTCGTGTGTTCATCACCTGTTTATTTCAACAGTGGAGATAAAAGGTGAATTACAGTACATAATTAATAATGTAAAACAACCCCAAAACCACCCTTGCAGCTACCACAATCTTTTACTCTATTAATATTTACACCACCCTCACTCCCTCACTCCACCCTATAAGTCACTCCACCTTCTTTGTTCTGCCAAAATTTTAATCAAATCGGAGGTTTGGGGGTTAAAACTTTAATAGGTCAACTTATTAAGATCTGGTAAAAAGCAAGTAAATTTCTTGGATTGTATATACATATGAATAAATGCAATTTTTACACTATTTTCTTTTTAAATTACCTGTGTATGCCCGAACTACTGATTATTTTTTCACATTTAATGGTTTAAGTGGACTTACAATTCAATTAAGTTTATTTTATTTTTTAAAATTATTTAAATAGATTTTAGTTTAAATCACCTCTTATACGTGTTTTGAAGACACAATATTTTCGTTACATATGCATCTTTAAAGTAAAAGCATTGCAGGACAACAGAAAATTTATTAAACGTGATTTGGTTCCAAAATCACCGCATACCACCAGCACTATGCGTGGGACTATTATCACCGTCATGTCAAGCTGTTACGTCATCGGAACTCTGACGATAATAACGCGTAACATGGCAAGGCAAAAGCCCCGCGCGTCGTGAAGAACGCCGAAATGAAATCGTTTTTTTGTGAAATGCATGAAATAACAATAATAATTTATCAATTAGTCTAAACAGAAATACAGTACAGTATCGACATAATGTGGATGTGGTGTATTCATACACGTATGCGTTTAAAATAAAGATAAGTATTGTCTAATAAATAGACACAAATTGAGAAATACTAAAAGGAAAGAAAATATGCATTAAAGAGACAGAGGCAGTACAGTTGAAGAGAAGGGAATAAATAAAACTAGTTGGGTGATCAAAAATGTTGAAGAATGTAAGATTATCCTTTTTCATATTTACGACCTAGACGATAAGACGACTATGTCTTGGTTTCAAAACATTGGGTTGAACGTTGAAATGGTCCCATTAAGAAGCGTGCGAAATATCGGCAAGAAAGGGTGGAATGGTTTAGGAGATATCGAATAGGTATTTTGTGTGTTATGAGTCAGTCTCTTTTTGTACCTCACATACGAATGAATAAACCTTCAACTAAATAAATTGGTTTTACTGAAATTATATTTTCTTACAAGAACTTCTACGATAAGAGCTGTAAGTGTTGCTCCTTGTTTTTATCATTTATTCCTTTTTTGGATCTTATTTAAACAGTTAGACATTAAGATTATAGGTACATCATGTAGGCTGTGCATTAGGTATCTTCTTTACATACATACACGTATACGGATATGTACCACATTACTCGAGATTTCGAGTTTTAGCAAGTCCATACTTTAAAACAACATTTTCTCACTATTTGTATTAAATACGAACCTGCACGATCAGCTATTTGTACTTTTTACATTTGCACTAAAGAAAATAAATAGTGGAACCATAAAAAGCAATTTCAGTAAAACCATTAATTAATCAATCGAAGGGCTGGACGAAGTTTGCACAAAAGTAACCGAACCTGGTATGCAAAGAATTTTTTAGATTTTACCATATACATTACGTAGGTGAAAACCGTTATGTACTACGAAATACTTGGAGAATAAATGTAACATGTAAGTTATTTATTAAAATAAACAAAGGATATTGAAATAAATTGTTATTTCCCTTTTTTACAAAAATTAATTAATTATGGCACTGCATCCGTAGATATAATCCGGTCCTAATTTATTCATTTTTAATGGACCTGAGATTAGTAATTAATAAGGGTCTAACAATATTGCATTATAGGGGCCTAGTGATATTTCCTAATAGGTGCCTAACATTATTGCCTTATATGAAGGGGCCTAGTAATATTTCCTAGCAGGTGCCTTATAATATTGACTAATAGGGGCCAAATAATATTGCATTATAAGGGCCTAATCATTTGACGCCTTACACTTCTGATAAGGATCTTTTCAGGCACACCAAATAGGCCCGCATTTTAAAATCCGGAAAATAAATTAGGCCTTTATTTTAACCGTATTAAAATTACTACTCAGGATGCTGAAAATGCAAGGTAATATATTGATTCAAGTTAGGTTATAACGTTGGTTAATTGTTTAAACTCTTAAATGATATTTTGATTCGTATTATAAGTAACTATAAGTTATTAACTTTAAGGAAAAAAGAGGAAGTATTGCAGAATGAAACTGTTATATTCCACAAATAAAAATCCAACACGATACAGAAATAAATCAATCCCTAAATAATAAATAAAAACGCAAACGAAGGAAAAATACTCCATTAGTATCTGTATACATTGCTCATTCAAAAATCACAGTCAGTGCGATACAAAAGGAGTTCACTAAAATAATTCCCTATCTAATTCAATGATTCCCGTCACACATGAATTTTCAGGAGTTAACACTCAATTAACAGAATAAGTTTTTCGCAATTATTTGATTTTAATATTTTCAATGCTGTTGATACTTCTTGGACAATATCGGTGAGTTTAATAACAGTTAATTTTTTTTAAAAAGCTTTGCACCCACTTAATGTAAATTTTATTCATGAAATTCGTATTTTGTAAACCAGGGATCTAACGACGCTGTCCAGCGATTTGCATCTTTATTCTTTCGACCATTTCAATCACTTCGTTATGCAAATGGTAGTCCACAATTTTCTTTAAAGTTCTCAGAAATGGAAAAACCTTCAACAAATTAACTTCCTTCTTAGACCAATTTCAATTGTTATATTAGGAAATACTTTTAAAACCCACACTGCATACTCCATTTTTTGCGAATCTATTAAGGTTGAGACAGTTTCCATCTTATTTTGTAAAAGAACGACAGTAGAAATTACCGCCACTGTATCAAGAAGCCTGGCAGCTAGTCGAATTCCTGCGACATCTTGCTTTAATCTATCTATATCTATATAATAATGTTCTAGTGTATGGATGTCTGTCAAACACTCAGTTAGCCATGGAAAAAGTAGCGAAAATTACACTTTTTGACGGGTAGCACTATTACAGTAAAATATGGGGTGTGTTATGAAGGTTAGCGATCATGTTAGAAAACATGATAATTGTACGCTTTTACTTCCACCTCCCCGTCTCGATCCAAATATTAGTATGTTGTAGTATTTATCGCCCCTAGCAAGATTCTACATGTATGCTGGGCGCAGAAACCACCCCTTCAGATGGTTTTTCCACATTGATAATTCAAAATCAAAACATTGAGATGTTCTTGCAGGATAAAAGAGGATGAAGGTGGTGTCAGAGGGGGGGCTGCTAAAGGAGGTAGTGTGTTGGGGGGTTGGGGTTGTGTAGAGGGTGGTAAGGAAAGGGGGTGGTAAATATTGTAGATAAAATAAAAGTTTGGGAATCAGCAGTTATTGTCCCTTGCAAGAATATACACATATGTTGGGCGCGAAAACCACCCCTTAACATGGTTCTTTCCGCGTTGAAGATTCAAATTCCAAACATTCAGAAAATTAAGAGCTTCAAGCAGGAAAAAAGAGGAGGAAGTTCGTGTGAGGGGAGTAGGTGGTATAGGAGGTAGTGTGGTGGGGGTTGAGGTTGTGTAGGTTGGGGAAGTGTAGAGGGGTGCAAAATGTTACGGGTAAAGTAATAGTTTGGAATGGCTACCCTTAGCAACTACCACCTGTATTATGATCAGGAAGGATGCTTTTAAGAAGGAGGATACACACGCTAGCGTATTAAGGCGATGAGGAGAGGGCATTGACATATCAAATATGGTAGCGGAGGTGGTTAAAATGGCCAAACCTGCAAAGGGTGGCATTGCCATAATTACTATTGAGAGGAAAGCGGGACGAATGCCGACCTAGTGACTCAACTTGGGAGATTACTAGGGAAAGAGCAAGCAGTAAATTACAGGTCATAACTATAAGAGACATGAACATTACAATGATGAAATTGATAAGGTCATAAAGATAACCCTAGCAATAGACATAAGACGGTGCTAAGAAGGAACAACAAGTATTGGGTATGCAATTACACCGGAAGAAACGGCTAAGAATAGGCTGATCGCCATCTCGACTGGGGCAATTATTGTACTCTCCAAAGAGCTTTAGATGACAGGAGTTTGGCTACTTGGCAGCATCGTGTAGAAGTAATGTGAGTGGAAAAAGGCGGAGTTTAAGAGGCGGAATTCAAGATTATGATGCAAAAGATTACACGTTCCCCTAAGTTGTTATACTTGTGGAGAATAGGGGCACAGGGCCGACAACATGAGATGCAAAAGAAGGAAAAACAAGAAGAATACTGCTAATTAAATTCCTTCAAATCAATTGCAACTGCTTCCACGAAGCTATGGAGCTAACGGAACAAACCGGATTTGAAAACAACTGTTATGCGTTCTGGTGAGTGAATACAATAAACAACATCTCCCTAGAGCTGAATGGATCCATGATGAAAAGATGAGAAGCAATCCCCTGGTTGGTCAGTACGGGACAACAAATAAGTTGGAATCCACTATCCGTAATGGTTAGGTCCCTGTAGCGATCGGAGGTGATTTGGACGACCATTCGGTAGATTGGGGCTGGGGGAACTGCGATAGAAGAGACAATTACAGGTATCATAGGTATTATTCTAAATTTAGAAACGACACCCACTTACAATAAAGGAGGTAAAATGTTTATAATGGCAAAATGGATGTCCGGAAAATCAGTCAACGAAAGTGCTGCATAACGTTTTAAAAGTGGCTTAGCGGCAGTTCACCTAAGAGCCTAAAGCCTGAAAAAAGCGATTAAGAGATCCAAAGAAAACAAATGGGGAGAACCTGTAGATCTTTTGGAAGAAAACTCTTTATGGCAAAGACATCCGCAAAGCACACACAAGGAGTATTGACGTTATTAATGTTTTTTTTTACATTTTTAGAAGACGCAAGGACCAGCTGAGGGTACTTTTAGTTGGAACTGACGAACTGAGAGGAATAATTCTTGATTGTTAAAGAAGTGCTTTGAAAAGCACAGCACCAATATCTAATCTCCTTTGCATTCTGTATATCCAGGAATGATAAAATAAAAAACTTGCTACTTTGACGTAAAAAGGAAGAAGAGTGTTTACCAAATGCTTGGGTCGTAAGAAAATTTCGTTGTCAGCTAGAATGACCTCCTTCTACTGTAATTACCGATCATGGTACTTTGAAGAACCTTTACACACACTATCTGTAAACTCGCCAGATAGGCTATAAAGTTATTGTCCTACGGTATGACCAACAGTCATTGCAGTTTTGAAAAATAAATTACTTATTTTCAGTTATAAGAAGTTAATTTTGTTGGTAATATAAATTAAATCATACTTATGTAGAATATTTAGCTAATGGTAGGTGGACCTCCAAATAAATGTACTGAGATTCCAAAAATGATGTATGCAAATAAAACTAAGATATTACACATGAACTGTCAAATACTGTGATTAAAACAAATTAGTAATACTAACAGTTCGAGGATAACTTTCGGACTACTAGTTGATGACTGCAACCATACATTTACATACATTTGGAACAGTTAGGCTGTAAGTACCTGCAAAGGGTTGTATACCTATTTTTTTGCTGTATCTCTATAATATAAAAATGAATCGCTGAATGTGTTGCTAAGCGCAAATCTCTAGAACAGCTGAACCGATTAATTTTTAATTTTTAAGCTATTGCATAGATTTTATCGCGGGCTTTGAGCGCGGCGACCGAATCGAGAAATTCCGTTACAAAAAAAATATAACGATGGGCGAGTGTCGCGGGGTGCGGGGTGCGGGGAACGAAGCTCGCACGGATCGAGACGAGCTGCTCCGAAATCGGACGAATACGTAAGCAGCTGTTTGTGAGAAAGTATACAGGGTGTTAGGTCTATAAGTACAAAAAAAAGAATCATGGATTCCTTGCACAATAAATAACAAAAGTCTAAAAGCATTTTTCAATCGAGTGACAATTAAGTACGCAATTCGTGTTCGAAAATTTGACCCTGAAATTCGGTTTAATACGGGCCTGGCGAAATACGAATTCTCGTAACTGATAGTTTGCAACGAGCAGCGCCACTTACGAAACAGCGTTATCTATCACCGGCGACTATTCTCTAGGGAATAAGCGCGCTAAACCAGAGCCGGCCTCAGAAATCAAAATAATTTTTAATTTTATTTTTTTTATTTCAAAAGTCAAAAAGTGTATAAATTCATGTTTGAAATGCAACAGGGAACATGTGGTTCTTTTTTTTGTACTTATAGACCAAACACCCTGTATAGGTGTATAGGTCAGTATAGGTTAGTGATGTAATTTATCGTTACTTTTGAGTATTTGGAACGATTCGTTACTTTCGTTGTTAGTATTCGTTATTTGATATTCGTTATTTCGCTACGTAACTCCTCCTTACTCGTGTAGAAGGACGAATTAACAATCGTTATTCGTTTTTGACGTAGGCCGTTACATTTTATACATTAAGTTGCGGCGTGATCCATCGGTAGCGGTGCGCGCGGTAGCGACGATTCAATGCCGTAAGTTATAACCTTTTTTTTTTCATAAACTATACGTTTTATCGAAAAATGTTTCAAATAAAAAAAATTCCTTGATTCATTCCCTACATTTTGTCTGGATTAATACCCCACCTATCTCTAACAATTAAAAAGTTTGCCGCATGCTCAATTTCTGCCTGCACTTTTCGCGCACGTTTCGTTTGAACAAATTCCGTCGCTTTTGTTTATAACATTTAAAATTACTTAAGAAATAAGCGCGAGGATGCAATGCCAAGATAAAATTTCGGGGCCCCGCGCATGTATTTGCTTACAATTGCGAATGCAAACGTTCAGTCGATTTCATTTCCCCTACTATGACTTCGCACATAGCGAATACCTAGTACCTACTACTTGATTTTAACTAGCTCTCGGTAAATAACGTATTAGTATATTAGTAACGAAACCAGACAAGGAACGAATACTTTTAAGATCGAGTATTAGTTACAACGAGTACTCAATGAGTAACGAATACTTTTTAACGAATAGTTACTTTTTTTACATCACTAGTATAGGTCATAGATAAGGTTAGTATAGGTATCAGGTAGGTATCTATCATCTATGTAAAACAGTGAATAGCTGTACGCGTAAAATTTGTGTATAAAGTGTTTTAAATATGAATAAACAAAGTGCATTTATTAATGAAGAAAGTGATGAAAAAATAGTGAAAGAAAATGAGTGAGTACTCTATATACATACATTTTATTATTAATGCTATAAAAATAACCTAAATTTTTGACATTAAAATGAGCGATCTTATAGGTAGCCCTCTTTTATACACACAAACACACACACACACACACACACACACACACACACACACACACACACACACACACACACATATAGTTTAAATTATCATTAGAATATTTATACCTAGCTATTTTCGTTTTATAGAGAAGAACTTAAAGAGCTAAAAAGAAAAAGAAATTGTGAACGTCAAAGGGCATATTATCAGCGTCAGAAAGATTTGAAGAAAAATGAAAATGAAAAAAAAAAATACAAACATCAAATGCTAAACGTCAAAGGAAATTTCGTCAACGTAATGCAGAAAAATCTTACGTGAATATGTAATTTGATTCAATAATCATATCTAAAAACAAATTGTAATATATGCCTCAATGTTATTTAACTTTACGGTTTCCTCATTTTTTCAACAGGAAAAAAAATTGGAAAGTAATGAAGAGAATGTCGTGCAATGTAGGGCTGTTGAAAATATAGAAAATGTAACGCTACAAGAAAATCAATTTGACAGCCAACAACTTCAAATTTATGAACAGCGTAATGAATGCATTACTCCCGAAGTTATTCTACACAGGAACACAGAAATTCCTGGCGATGGTAATTGTCTATTCCACTCACTCATAAGTGTTTTGCAACTTCAAATTGAGACTTGTGACTTAAAGATAATAATAATAAAAATATTTTAAACAATATTAACTTCTCATTTATTCGATAAAAGAAAAAAATTTGTTTTCTTATCGGTCACCACGTTAAAAAAGTGTAACTTGAATTAATATCAAAGAAAAAAAAATATTGCATAAATATTATAATTGCGTAAGTTGATAAAAAATGCTATGGAATAAGCTTTACCTCGGCAGTCCCCGAGTGCCACACGTCTTTTTTTTTTTAATAATATTCCTTGAAGTACGAGAATGCCTCTTACGAAGAGAAAATTTTTAAAAAATTGCCTGAAAAAGTCTAAAAACAACACTTTTCTTTTCAATTGAGTGACGTTATTATCGTATAAATATTAATGTCAATATTTATAAGCAGAATAAGTATTAAAAAAAATAAAAAATTAAAGAATCGACTGTTAGGCGGTACGAAGTTCGCCGGATCAGCCAGTTTATGATAAAAATTTAACACCTTATAATCAATAACCTCCAATTCTACCTATTACCAACAATAATTAATGAAATTCACTTTCATAATGCAATATTTCGGCCGTCAATTTCGGTCATCACAAAAAAAAACAAGTAATTGATGCTATTAATTTTTTGTCTGATAATGATCAACGTTGACGGTTGAAACGTTGCATAATTAATCCGATTTTCATTAATTAATATTGCTAATTGGTAAGATTAGCTTTTATTATTTGACAATAACAGTACAACTTAAGTTAACACGAAGACCTAAAATCTATAATAATACGATTATAAATTGGACCGAATAGAAAAAATAGTCGAGGACGACGATGGTAATGTTGAAAGAAATTAAAGATATTTCCAACGATCAGAAAGTATCATAGCTCGCGCATCAAGCTATTGACAATTAAACATTATTGTTGGTCCTGTATGTGGGGTGACGCAAAAGATTACATTGAAAAATGAGGTACTTGTCTTAATTCTTTTATCTACCTTCCAAAAATAACTGGACCAATTGATATAATGGATCTTTTCTTTCTCTCAAAGTTACGGAAACTTAGTATTCTCCTATATGAAGACACTTGGCATACGAAGTATTTGGAATATTTTGCATTAGCTAAAGCAAATAGTTAACGTATTGCTGCAGCCCTACGTACTTTAGTTAATCGTTGAGGAACTCCAAAAGCATTAATCACTGATAATGGCACGGAGTTTGTTAGTAAATTTATGACAGGAATTTGTAATGAAGTAGGAATTAAGCAATTTACTACTCCTATATACTGTCCGCAATCTAATCCGGTGGAGCATATAAATCGTAATTTAGAACCAATGATTTGAGGTTTAGTGGTAGAAGACCATAGGGAATGAAATAAATCACTCGAAGAAATTCAATTCTCTTACGTATAATACAACGGTTCGTTCGTCACTTGGTGCCTCTCCAGCATTTCAAACTTTTTAAGAGAAAAAAACTTCAACCCTAAAATATTACACCGATTTTAAAGTACGTATTGTTAGCAACAGGTTTCAATGGTATCAATGTTATTGGGAGTTGTTTGGGTTATGGATAGCGATACGTCATCGAGTACTGACGAACGGAAGTGCTGGAGAGGCCGGAGGGGACACTTGGTGCCGGGACTCCTGGCATTACAGTCGATATATAGCTGTTGTTAGATCTTTCCTATATATGGTCAATTATACACATAAATTATTGTATTCATTAAAGAAGTATTTAAACTAAAGCTTACAGTATATATTTTATAATATTGGATAAGGCTGTTTTATAGTTATCAGTTTAATTAAATAATTTCAGACATATAATACGCACTTATTTGTTACCAAAAATAATGAAGGAGCTATAACTCAATGCAACTAATGCAAGAATTGCACGACGTTCTGCGCGTATGTAGGTACATTTTATAGAGATTTACATTATTTCTTGGTCATAAAACGCAACCGACAGAAAGAACAAATGGTACGTCATTTATCTACTTGAACGGGTGTATCAATTTGGATGTCTTCCTTTAAAATATAACAAATTATGTTACGAATTCTAAAAAAAGTTGCCTCCACTAGTACGTACTCTAATCTCAATCGGGAAGGTACTGAAACTCGCATATCTGTAATTTTAATAAAGTTAGGTTAAGACTTGTCCATATAAAAGCTGGTAATTTAGACTAAGATTGCATTATTCATCACACCTGATGAAGACACCGTGTGTCGAAACAATTGTAGTATGTTACAATATACTGTTTTTTGAAACTTTGAAACTTTGTGTTTTTCTTTCTATTATAATTTTTTTGTTGACTGACGGTCATAAAATTTGCATTGCTTTGGCATTCTAGGCTCAATGAAAAAAGGGAGTGTGAAAGTTCCGAATCGTATTAAAGAGGGAATTTTGTTCAAAATTCAAATAAAATAATATCATACGCTGCTCATAAGTGTTATAATTTGCTAGCACTACACGAGTTTATTGTTAAACTGATACAAAAAGGAAAAACAAAGTTAAATCTCGAATTATATAACACCCAAGTACAACTGTTGCTACACACAGAATATCAACTGTTTGTACATACGTGACATGGCCAACTGCAGAAAACCACGTCACACATAATAATAGAAATAGCAGCAGTCATATATGAGGCTAATTCAATATTTCTAACACACCCCTTCAATTTAAATGTATTAACCAATGGCACCCAAAATACCTAACTATGCCAATACATTCAAATTGACCTCAAATACAAAACATATTTATCTATTTAGTATCATGTTCCTTAGCCTAACAAAATTTCTAAATTCTTCACCTTCATTATGTGGCACTTGGAAACCTTTGGCTACTAGTCTAGCCTTCCTAGTTCCGTCCTCTTTAATTTTAAATATCCATCGAGTGTCAATTGCAATTTAACCATCTGGCAATAGTGCATGTTACCATGTTTTTAATTTTTCATGAAAATTTAGTTCCTTATTAATAGCCTCTCGCCACTGAAGTGATTTAGTCGCTTCTTTGAAGGTTTTCGGTTCTTGGTTGTCACTTTTTGTCAACAGGCAATAAGCGGTATAAACTTCGTATTCATCTAATGCTTTTGGTTTTACTGCTTTTCTTCCTGATCTAGTTGTCGTTTCAGGTATGATTTTATTATATTCATCATTTTCATCTTCTGTAGTCTATCTCTATAAAAACAGTGCTAAAGTCTATTTGCGAAGCTTGGCAGTCGTTAAAAAAGTTTTTCCACCATTAAGTGCAATTATTACCGTTAACAGCGTAAGAATTTAAAGGTATATTAATAAAATAATGTATTCTATGACATTCAAAATTTATTTAAAAAAGATAAAATGAATTTCATCTTTTTTGTTTCTAATAATTACCATTCCCGCTTGCAATTTACACATGAAATTTAAGTTAACAATACGCTCAGTTTTTTAGATATAGAAAAACATCATAATAAATTTATAACTAATTGGTATCATAAAATTACTTTTTCAGGTCGGTGCTTAAATTTCCTATCCAATCATCCCATTCAATATAATTGGCATAGTTATTCAGATACGTCTTTTCACAACCAAAATATCAAACTTGTAGAAAACGTCTTGCTTCAAAATGACTACCATTAAACCTTTATTCAAACATGTCCACAAAAGAATTCACACCTTTAATAGAAAAAATAACAATGGCAATATCATTCTTCACTTTAATAATTTTAATTTCAACAACCAACTTTACCTTACATTAACGGCCTTTCTCACAAATTTAAACTTGTAGGAAGACGCAAGGTAGCAGCGCCATCTAACGAGGGGTGACTACGCGTAGAACCGTTTTACCCCTTTTGAGATGATTACTGTTTTTAATGTAACCGACCACCGTTTGACAGTTTAGTCGGTTACGAATTATGCGGGCAAAACGTTATTCTGATCCATGAATAAAAGTGAGACTTTTGTCGAGGGTTAAAACGCTTTGATCAAATTCGTTTAGAAATACTATTTTATGACATATTATGGAATCCAGTGCAGTAAATATTTCAAAACTTCAATTTATTCCTTATCGATTTCAACAAGATACGATTAACAGTGTTGTCAGACTGCCAAATATAAAATATAAAATATAATATGCCGCGTTCTAAACAAAGTACATAATCTCCGAATCATGAATATCTGACTAACAATTTAGCTTATTAATCGCCACACTGCGCGAGTAAGCTCTACAATCGAATTAGAAGTTATTGGAGCACAAGATGGTATTCCTTCACGAAATATTAGAAATTTTGCTAAGTGGACGGCTCGTTTTAACGATGATGACCACCTGTTTGCGACCATAACTCAACATCCTCATGTAACATCTGTTATGTGACAATGGAACTTTCATCACTTGGCAAAGGTGATTTTAGACAGAAGCAAATTGATAATCCTGAGCTAAACAAAATAATAGTCATCCTAGAAGAATACTGATGGGGTGGGTGGTGGGGAGTTGTAGGGGGTGCGGGTTGCGGTGGTAAGTGTTTGACTCCCTACAAAACTCACCTCTGCTACCACAACCACCCATCCCAACAGTATTCTTATATTTTTTCAATGATACAAGGATTAGGATTAGGTTACGGCCCCCTATCCTATACTTTTCCAGCCCTTGCTTTCTTGAAAAGTAAGTAAGGTGGGTAACGGGGGTTGTTGTAGAGAGGATTTTAGGGATTGGGGGATGTAGGTGGTAGGAAGTTATGGGGGGTGAGTTTTGACCACCCTGCAACCCCAACCCTGAAAAACACTCGGAGCTATCCCAAACTTTTACTCTATCGACAACATTTGTACCGCTGCCTCTCACCACCGTATCGCTCTTCTTTCTTGAGGAAACAGTTAAGTAATGATAATAAAAAAAAGAATCTGAAAATTAAAAAGAAAAGGAAATTCGTCGAATGGTACTTTATCCAACTACAGCTGGAGACAAAACTATAGCAAGATCGGTGCACTACCGACAACGCTACGAACTGGATAGTGCATCGTATTACTCATGATGCTATACAAGGGGTGCACTTACTAGAGCGCCAGTTCTCCTCGTAAGTAGCAAAATGCTAAACATGAACTTTTGCGGAAATAATTATATAATAAGCACATGTTTTAAACAATAGAATGGTAAATGCGTTGTATAAAAATCGTTGTGAAATTTAGAAGTGAGTCTGTCTCTTCGAAACATTAAGATGTAGTGTACATAATAAATACTTAAATTTATGTTGTTATAGTTTATTGTACGCTTGTAGGTCATTCGAAATGAAAAAAATACATCTGAATTAGTATTAGTAGTACTATAATAGTAAAAAATGGGGTGTGCGATCAGCTGAAACAGAAACGTGGTAATTGTACGCTTTTACTCCCACCTCCGATTCGCAGCAAATTTGAGTATGCTATGGTATTCGTCGTTCCTAGCAAGATAATTCATATATGTCGGGCGCGGAAATAACCTCTTAACATGGTTTTTCCGCATTGAAGATTCAAATTCCAAACATTTAGAAAATTGGGAGCTTCAAGCAGGAAAAAAGAGGATAAAGGTGGTGGAAGGGATGGAGGTGCTGCAGGAGGTATATAGTGTGGTGGGGGTTGGCGGTTGTGTTGGAGGGTGTGAAGTGTAGGGGGATGCAAGATGTAATGGATAGAGTAAAAGTTTGGAATGGCTTCGAGAGTCGCGTAACGGAAGAGTTTTTGATCCCTTGTAACTACTACAGTTAGCAACTACCACCTACAATGCTCCCTTTACTGTAGCTCGCCCACCCATCACAGTTCCTTTACCCTTTTTGTTCCTGCCCGAAGCTCACAATTTTATGAATCGATTATATGTTGCTAGGAATTTGAATTTTCAAATTGGAAAAACAGTGTGAATGAGTGGTTTCTGCGCCCAATACGTTCATACCGTTTATACTCTTGCTTGGGACGACATCCTACATACATATTATATAATTTGAATCGAATCGGAAAGGTGGGGGTAAAAGTCAAACAATTACTTAGAAACGTTCACAAAGTTTCTCCGAGGGGTGCGTAATTGTTTTCATAGTAGCCTAAAAAAACGCGTTTTTTGTTAAAAGTCATATCGTACAGATCCATCTCTTCGGAATATATAATCCCCTCAAACTTTTCTAATTCTTTGGCCTAGGAAAAACTTTAAATTCATTTAACCTATCATTGTCAACTATTATGCCCTTATTATTTATTATGAATCCCAAATATTTAACTTCCCTCTTAAAGAATTCACATTTTTGTAAGTTTAGTTTTAATCCTGCTATGTTAAGTTGTTCCATAATATTGTTTAAATGTTCTATTATATTTTCTGTCTCATTTTTAGAAAATATAAGAATATCGTCCACATAATGTGACGAAAAATATCCAAATTTGTTTAAAATCGTTTGCATTGCTCAAACTCATGCTGCACTTGAAGTTGATAATCCAAAAGGAACTGCATTAAAGACATAGATGTTTCCTTACTTAAAAACCACAATACTTTCTACTGTCTAGATGTAATGGAATTAACTAGAATGAATTTTTCAAATCTAACTTAGTGTTGGAGATCATAGAGTTAAATCAGCTTCTATTTTATTTTATTTTATTTTTATGTCTATAAGTTTATTATATCGATGATCAAGGTTAAGTTTCTGTGACTGTTCAAGTGTATTGACAGGCTTGGTATTATTATTGTTAGGTTATCATTTTTAGTGAAATTAAATTCTTGTTCTTATATTGAAACAGAAATTTGTACTCTGGATCTGTATTTGCTACTGATATGTTGATTTGTTGATTATATATAATATTATTCATTGGATAATCATCCCTTTTATTTATAATATTGCATACTTTTTCTTCTTTTTCTTCATTTAAACTTATAATGTTTATTTTATCATTATCAATAACAACTTTCTTCTCTTTTAAATCAACGATTGCCTTTACATCCAGCAACAAACCTTCGCCTAAGATGCATGTAAATTGTAAGTTAGGAATAACTAAAAATTGTGCTAATATGCTTTTCTCCCCAATTTTAATTACAGTTGTTAATATTTCTTGCGCATCCACGATTTTCTTATTATTAGCAGTTTTCAGAGTAATTTTTGATATCCTTGTAACCTGTGGTTCTAATTCCTTTAAATTATCCAGAAAGTATTGTTTGTTTAATAACGAAACCTCACTTCCGGTATTATATTATATTATTATAATTTCTATATTACTGAATGGAAGTATTGATAACATTGTCTTTTTCGTAGTTCTCTGTACTTATACATTCTTTTTGGTGTTGATACGTCGAGCTTATTATTAAACATTTGGATTATCACTTAATGAAAATTTTGTTTTGTCATAGAAATTTCATTTTCTGCTTCTTGTTTAGCTTTTTCTTTTCTTTTCTGTTCATATTCCTTTTCTGTTCTTATAGCATTTATGTTTATATTTTCTCTTCTGGTGTTTGTCTTGTTGTCCTCCTTTTTTTCTTGTCTACATTTATTGTAGGTAGGCCTGTTTCCTTCATAAGTTCTTCTATTATTATTGTCTCTATTCTCATTGTTGTTATTTCTCCTATAATTATTTTGATTATTATGATAGTTATTGTTGTTTCCATTATTATAGTATCTATTCACGTTCTCATTTCCATTTCTATTATTGTTATAGTAATTATTGTTTGCATAATTTTGTTGGAATCTATTGGCTGATAAATTTTGTTTTTGATAATCATTTTTTACTTCATCTATTCTTCTGATGTAGTCCAGAAATCTATCTAAAGTTGTAGAAGATTGAATTGCAATGATTTCTTGTATGTTAGTATCAAAATGCCTTGATAAATAGTGAATTATTTCTTTTTCACTGATTGGTGATTCTAATTGTTTGGCAATGTGGAATTTATTCAAAATATATCGAGTTATTCCTTTATTTTCCAGATACTTTCCAATAAATAAATTTTGTCTAACTTTCATCTGTTTATCATTATTCCAATAATGTCTGAGAAATAAATTTTCAAAATCATCTATATTGTTTATCTGTTCCAAATAGATTTCTAACCATATCTCCTTTTCTCCAACTAAACACGATTTAAGTAGTGTGTAGATCTACCAGATCTCCAAAATCATCAATAAGTTTTCTCAAATTTTTAGTAAACACTTTTGGATGCAATCGATTATCTGAATTCGCTTTTAAGAAGACATCTAGTTGTATATTGTATGGATTGTTGTTATTGTTATTAGATGGTACTTTGTATTTACCATTGATTTTTATTTGTTTAATTTCATCTTCACATAATTCAATTCTTTCGTTTGCATGTTTATTATTTTCTTCTATGTTCTCTTGTAGATCTAGCAATTTCTTGAATTATTTTAATACTTTTGTTTTCAATTCGTTTTAAATCTTCTTTAATCTTAATGTTATTTTCTTGGATACTCAACTGAATGTCCTGTTTAATTTCTTCTTTAACTTCCTTTTTCAAATTGTCCATTCTATATTCCATCCCCTTGATTCTTTCACTAAGTACTACCATGTTTTCTTCTATTCTTTTATTACTTTCATCTATTTTTTCATTTAAAATCCTGTTGTTGTCTTTAAGTTCTTGTCTTAATTTTCTATTGTCTTCTCTAAGTTCTTGATTATTATTGCCTATTTTTTTACTGAGTTGTTCAATATTGTTATCAATTTTTTCACTATTTTCATTCCGTTCTTTATCACTATTTTCCATTCTTTCATTCATTTCTGTCAATTTTTGTAGTATCATGCTTATAGCATCGTTATTTCCTGCTTCCATTTTAGTGATTTTTCCAGATCGTAGGTACATAAATTATTTATATAGTAAATAGATCCTAACTAAATCAATCCTAATAAGCCGATGAGAGCCAACACGCTCGAAATCCCGATCCGTGTCTAGTGGTTTCGACGGTATTCGAGAACATATTTTGTTCTATTTAGGTATGCGTGCCTTTCACGCAGTCGTAGCTATGCGGAGGTCTGGTTCAACAAGCATTGCCTTAATAAAAAAGGTATCTTGTTGAAGACCACAGTACCTGTTATTAAATAGCGTTTACCATAGATGGCGCTTTAGTGACATCTTTGGTCTTTATTACTTATTGTTTAAACAATATAAATAATTATTTCCCCCCTTGGAAAGATTTCTGATTTTCAATAATATAAAGAAAAAATAATTAAAAAAAAAATGATCAGAATTGGAGCTGCTTCTGAGGACTTTTGACCAAAAAACCACTTAAAAACGTTTATAAAACTTCTCGGAGAGGTGTGTTAATAAAAAAAGAAATAGCTTAACTATGTAGACCCTTAAGGAAGAAGCAAAGTAAAAGCAAGTGACGTTATGGTTTTAAATTGTCGCCCTGATTATTATTTATTAAATGCTATACACCACCGTACAATGCTGGACGGGTTCAACTAGTCATTATATATTATAATAAATAATAATGTTCTAGTGTATGGATGTTTGTTTGAGCCCCACTTAGCCACGGAAAAAGGTAGCGAAAATTGCACTTTCCTACTAATAACTGCCGAAAAACTACAAAAGACTCCCAAATTCCTTAAACAATATCGATTAAGGTTGAAACGAAGTAGGGTTTTGCAAAATTTTTTAACGATTTATTAGGCGGTTTAAAAGAAATGAGTGATTAAAGACGGGAAAAACGGGTTTTTTGTTAAAAGTCATATCGTACAGATCTACCTTTTCCGAAGATAGAATAATCTGGAATTTGTCGACAAGTTAAAGAACAAAAGGCTCCTTGTGCCTATTTTCTATACGCAGGGTGATATCGTTTAATTAGAATTTGTAATTAAAAATCGCTAATTTGACAGGTATAGGTTGTAACAAAAACAGTTGAACATCTTGGATATTATAGGTTGCCTATATCAGCCTATATTATTATTACTTTGACATGTTGACTGTAACCCTTCAATTTGTGCACTTACATTCGTTGTAGCTTTCATGCTAAACATAAAAACAGATAAATATGTAAATCAAATAATATATAAGCAGTGAAATGCTAAATATTATTAACTTCTGCGGAAATACTTAAATAACAAATTCAACTCTGAATCAATAGAATGGAAAATGCGGTGTTCAAAAATTGTTGTGATATTTAGTGGTGAGTCTCTTTGAAATAATAAGATATGCTGTATGCTGTATGCTGTACATAATAAATAGTAAAAGTTATGTTGTTTTAGTCCAATTATTGTATGATTATTTGGTCAACCAAAATTTAAAAAAAAAAATCATATGAATTTCGATATGAACCGTCGTCCATAAGTGCTGAGCACTAATAGGATAAGTGCTGTGCACTGATAAGGTAGGTGCTATGCACCATTGGGGCAAGTGCTATTCACCACCGTGAGTTACGGTACAAAGTGGTCCCTCTGATTTGATTCTTAACAGTGCTATGCACCACCGTCCCAGCTTTGACGTATAGTATTCTTAACAGTATAAAATGGAGTGTGGGATAAAGGGTTAGTGATCAGCTTAAATAGAAACGTTTACAAAATTTTACAGAGATGTGTAACTTCTGTCAGAACAGCTAAATTATTATATAGACGATTTAGAAAAAAAGTTTGAAAAAAGCAACTGAGGCCATGATACTAAATTGTCATCCTGATTATGATTTCTTAAATGCTATGCACCACCGTCCAGTTTGGACGGGTTCAACTATTAAGCTGATAAAGTAGGAACCAAGGCTGTTGTTGGTCTATGGGTAGGGGTTCCTTGAATTTTTTTTTATATAAACAGTTAGTTTGCAGTTTTCTTTCCGGAATTTGGAAGCTTTGTTAAATTCTAAGCTGTTAACTATTTTGAATATATCCAAACAGTAAGTGGACAAATACGAAATAGTATTTTCTTTTAATGGTTAAATTTTCAATTACAAGAAATATTTGGTACTATTTTTAACATGTATGCAGAACTTTCCATTTATGTCAAGTAGCAAATTTTCTTTCTTTTAAAAATAACGCAGTGTCATTTACAGATTAGTGATGCCAATTGTTTGACTTGGAATAACACTAGTTGGAGAATAAATACGATATTTGTTTGTACTCATTTTTTGAGAACACTGCTGCAGTGTTCTTTTATAATTCACCTAATTGCTATTAATAGGCTACAAGCAAACATTTTTAACTCATGACCACAAAGAATCTACAGGACGATAAAATTAATTCTTATTAGTTTATTGAATGAATAATTTTATTAAATTTGAGTAAATTACTATTCCCTACAATTAAAAAAATCTAAGTGGATTTAAAAAATCGTTGAAATATAATCCTCCTCTTTTTAAGCCGAACAAGAATGTCACAATTTTCTAAGAAAAAGATACCTATTCATAAAACTGGCATAAATGTATCTTGTAATAAAAGTGTACAAATGATTAGTATGGAAACCTCTAAAGAATATACTAGTGGTTATTGTAGAAAGCTTATAGCACTAAAAATTCCCTGTAGCAACGAAGAAGATAATCATGATGCAGTTCGAACATTTATTTTATTAAAAATTGGTACTCAGGAATTTATTGCAACCATCAGATGCATGTCACGATTTTGAACTTGTTGTACCTCATCAGTGCATACACCACCACTGCATAAAATTTAAAAAAAGTTGGAAAAATCTAAAAATTTAACCGACAATTGAAGCTATGGGGCGCAAACTATTTCGCGAGTTGCTTTCGTTTCCTGAGTAGGAAATCTGAAAATGAAATGAGATCAAAGTTTTCAAAAAAGATAACTCTAAGTTTCACCTTTGCAATAACTATCTATAGATCCAATACACAGTTTATAGTTACAGGCGAAGATTTCGTTTTTAGAGTAACTTCAAATTAAAATAAGGAAGCAGGTTCGATCTGTATATTTGTTATCTAATTTGTAAAATAAATTATATTGTGCTTTTGGAAAGTACAATGTACCATAAAGGAGATTTATTATGTGAGGAGTACCACTCACGAATTTTAATATAATCAGTATAAGAAATTAAAAAGCTTAACTCTGAATTTTCTTTAGCATTAAATACAAATGCAACGTTTAAAGGAATTCAACTAAAAATAAAACGTTGATTTTGCTAAAGAAGGTTAAAAATAAAAAGGAACCCAATATTCCCATGTCGCTATCTAACCGGCTTTACTTTATCTGGTCATAAATTTTTTTCTTAATAAACCAAGACTAATAAACTGCTTGTAAATGACTTATGATAGCATTACAAGTCATTTAGGTTTGCAGGTAATTCGCATGATAAATTGTGTTAATTTCACAGAATCACTACCTCGTAAATTCAATGCAAAATAATTTTGACAATGAACAATGTAAACCTTTAAAAATAATTATAGAGATAAAGCATAAACTCTGTACATGTTTTTATACTTGGCTGAAAATTGAGTATACATGCCTAGTGTCATAATCTCCAAAGTTACCTAAGACAACATAAAAAAGTTCCTACTTGAATTGAAGTCACCCAAAGACTTGGAGGGAGACGTACTTAGGTGTTTAAATAAAAATTATCATCTTAATTTAATCGCCTACTATTGCTAAGTCGCATTCTTATAAACCAAATTAAACGATTTTATATACCTAACCTAACCTGACCTAACATGACCTAACATAACCTGACCTCACCTGACCTAACCTAAAATAACCAAAATAACCTAGTCTAAAGATTTACTAGACTTCAAATGATATACCATATTAGTTTTATTGATTTTCGCAATTAGGGAAAAATAGCCGATTGTATTTTTTTATGTAGCTGAATATCTTCTTTGCCATTGGATTAAAAACAGAATGAAATAGGTTAGCTTTATGTTTGCGCAGACTTCCTTATTTATGAACAGATTTTAATATGTTTTTTGTATGAGGTTCAGTATAGCTCTAAGGTTCCATAATCATTTTATTGGTATTAGGCCTTCGATTTGGTAGATATCCAGAAGGATGCAGGCTAGGTTAAATTGGGTTAGGCTGTTAAAGTCTCTATATCTTTGAATAATTGACTTTTTAGGAAAAGAAAACCAACACTGAAGAGCTGAATGGTTAACTGAGACGCAGAATATAATTCAATTTAATAATTTTGAAATTGGTTTCAAATTACAAAATATATATACAGTATTGGACTTAAAATTATAAAAACGAATTATTTTCTGCATTTCAGCTTACGTACGTATCTTTTGAAGTAGGTTTTACATTTTTTAAAAGCCTATTATTCTCAAATAAAAACCTTTTGTAACGTATAAACTATTTTGCATGAATGTGGCTACAGGGCTTATGTCAATCGGTTAAATCCTCCAGTCTAATTTATAAAGTGCTGATCAATCAAAAACCATTCGTAAGTTATTACCTAACAATTTTATATACAAGTTAAGAAGGACAAAAAGAAAATTGCAGCTGTCTAAACCTCCAGTGCTTGATAGACAACGCTGCCTTAACTTAATTTCTCAATGCACTTTGCCAGAGTATGCTGCGGCGAAGAAATGCAATTTCATCCAATCAAATCGTCCAGTAGAAACGAATTTTCATTTCTATATTTCCTCGGTATTGTATGCTAAACAGACATAAAATAAAAACGCAAAGCGTTGATATACCAAATAACACCAAATAAGTTATTCATATCTCTTGTTCGAAACGAAGCTACATTGTACAGTTAATAAGTCTATCTCGCTTATAAACAACAACACCCACGAAAATATTTTCTATTTCAATTTATGGAGATTTTACATGAACCTAATTATCATTATAGGTAAACTATTAAGTAATTCATTATACTGAAACGACAAAAATATTTTCTTTATATTCTTCAGAAATAAACAATTGGTAAAATAAAGCTTACTTTTTTTTTAGTTAGCTATTTAGTATATTAAAGAAAAGAATGGGCGCGTCATTGATTGTCAAAATTGTATAAAACCTAATTTCGATAACGAGAAAAATCGTCCTACAAATTTAACACATTATTTAATCTTTCATTATCGTACGTCCCCGTCCTATACCATTTCTGATAAACTTTTCTTTCTATCGATAGTGTTCCCTAGAAGTTCTACCAAATTTCCAAAATTACCGACTATTCAAATTTATTTATTTATGCACACTTAAATTAAAGGTGATTTCAACTTCTACCACCCCTCCCCCACAACGGATGTCCGTAGTTATTGATGTGAAGAGAGAATAGAAATTATGGAGACAAAACTTCCACTATTTCATTTCAATTTCCCTTAAACTAAGGGACAGGGAAGTATTTCACTTTTCGTTGTTTCCAAACCAATTTACTCTACCACGCCTAAAGAAATTTCATTTTAGTTGTATACTATATCACATCCGCCAACATCCCTTCATGCCTGTAATAAAGTTTCATGGAAATTGGTTCAGCCGTTTAGAAGATTACCCCGAATACACTGCAGCGCTCATGCTACATATACTTAAAACAACTTCTTATTTATTTTTAGTCCTTAATATTTGTACGTAAAAAAAATCAACCTGTAGTACTTTTTCCCGAGCCGAATTTGTAAAACTCCTTCTAAAGTCTTCAACTACCTTCATCTTCAAAAGCGGTAAACGTCTCATGATAACAGATCTCCGACAGGGGTATTATTATTACCCTGCGTAAATTGCGTCCCTTATAGGTACTTAATGAGAGGCGAAAAAAAGTCGTGAATCGTTTTGAAAATCTTACAATTCATATAAAATCTTTAATGGAGTAGGATTTAGTAATATGGATCGAAAGAGGCCAAAAAAAGAAATTTAATGGAAAAATAAAATATGGTAGGCGCTATTTGAAAAAACGAAGTTATTCGTGTTTATAGTTTTTGAATTGAGCTTATTGTTTCTGAACGCTCTGTATATATTATAAATCTTAGTTTTGGCTTAAGACTCGACTATAACTGGTAAAAATATCAACACCCTAAGTCATTTCCATTAAAAATTATAATTTTTTTTTATAATTCTGGTAGAATTGAGAATTTTTTCTATAAACTAAATTATCTCAGAAACGGTTCATCCTAGGTATATAAGCAGGTCATCATGTCATCAAACATGCCTTACAATTATCACGTGTTATCTTAATGCGTCGTAAAAAATATATCATTCTATTTAAAATAACAAAGCGGACATAAATTTTGGGTACAAAATTGAAGATATTTTAAAAATTACAGATTAGAAAGAAAAGTTACAATGTAGGAAAGAATTATCCGAAAAAAAGATACATTGCTTTTTTTATCAATTATTACCGGTCCGTACCAAGGGCCCGCAATTCATTACAGAATTAAATTGCATATCACCTGAGATAGCACCGTAGTTAACGGAATCCGACTGATTGTCCACCATTCAACGTAATTAAATTCAAAAGTAGAATGCTAATTTAACAATAGCTACAGTAAAAGGGTGCCTCTATCATTATTTTCAAAATAATGATATACCATTTGATTATAGGATGGAATAAAACATCGACTAGTGTTCTCCGTTCAGTTTAATTTTGTAAAATATTTAAAGTATTTTAAACACGAAGCTACGATTTCCAAAGAAACCCACATTTTGTCACTCATTATAGGTACGAAAACTGAACCCTTACTCCATCGATATTTATTATTGTTATGATTGAAAAGATTAAAAGTGGCAAAAAGGGGGTTTGGGCTCGCTCATACTTCAGATACGTAGGCAGTTGCGTAAGTGATGCTTTCCAACAGAAAAGAAATCCTCTGAACGCATAGGGCGGTGACGTCATTGACTTTTATGTTGTAGCATCCAAGAAATTGAAGCTTTTATTTACTTAGCGTAAGGCAGTGGCAAGGAATGCGTAGTTCTTTTCTGTGGTATTGTACTTTCCTATGGGTAAGTGTTTTACACTTTTTCCTGTTGAAAAAATGTATATATTTGTGTTTATTTACGAACAACTTATACCACAGGTGCAAGGAAACTACGGAAATCGGAAAATAAAAGTTTGCGTAAATGGTTTCCTTGAACTACATTTCAATTTTTTTACCGGTCCGGACTTTCAATCACTTTTGAAGGATCGATAACTTCCATCTTTTCTCCATCTCAGCTAAAAACATAGATCCTATTTTTTATAATGTTAATGAATTCCCATTGACTACATATTTGTGATTTTTCCAAGGAGTTTAAAGTTCAAAGTATCCATTCTTTTTTTGTATTAATTTAGAATGGGTATAAACTCCGTCACTTTCATCATATCTGACCCTTTTCGCGTTTTAAATTTAAATGCTGCACACTAACTACGCAACAAATACCGGTTTTATACTACAGTTTCGTTAAAATTGTATCCCGCTTAGAATTACATTTGTTTTAGGGCAAAAGATGTCATTAAGCCACGTCCAGGATTTTAATAGTCAGACGATTCCGCGTTCAGAACGCTAGACACATCCATATTTTGCCTACATACATACACTAAACTTGTACATTTTGTGTGTTCTGGAGTAAAAATTCCTGAAAGACTTATTGTTGGAACGTTAAGAATAAATGATACAAATGATAGGGAGCATGCAAGCTATCTTTAGAATTCTTGTTTCCTTGTTTGTCCTCTCATTACAGAAAAAGTGGTAACACAGAATTTTTAGGAAAGTGTAAAGTTCCACTTGAAGTGGTATTTTGTTTTATTTCAAACCAATCTCACTGTTTTAATGTTCAAAAATTGAGTTCACCTATTAAATTAACACGTACAAAATAATAAGTGAACAATAAAAAAAATAACTTTCATTACATGCCGGCAAGTAATGTGTTTGTTTTTGTGGCCCTAGTGAGAGCAGGAAAAACAATAGTTAAATTACTTGACAAAGGAGGCAGTAACAAGAACCGAATATTTTCCAATTCTGTCGAAAATAGGCGGAAATTCGTTGCCACATACTAAACAAGGCGGAAACGAATTTCCTCGTCACTTCTGCGAATTCTACATAGTTCGGTTCCGATTACTGCGCTGTATGCAACGCAGCAATAAAATGTCATGACAGTGACAGTATCTACAATCTGCTATAAAAGGAATAAGATCAACATAGTCGTTAATGTGCAAACGTAAAATACTTTTCAAAATAATCTTGGTCCTCAAGTTACTTATTTTTGACCTTTACAATATTTAAAAAAGCTATAAAAAAATTACTAATAAAATTTATTATTGGTTATTAGTTAGTGAAGACAGCAAAGAACGCAATTGTTGCCATCACTGTACTGCAATATTCAACAAAATCCCTTTTTAATTAAGGGAAAGGCTTGTTGCACCGATCTTCGGGTAGCACGATTGCGCGATAAACACGTACACCAAAATATGACAAAATATATTCTTGGCCAGTATTCTACCGAAACTACCAGACACAGGGCTCGACTTCTACCTTGTAAGATCTAATCAGCGTGCCATAGGACGTTCCAACAGATTCCGACCAACCAAGGTCTCCTGTAACCAGAGGTAAATTAATAAACAATCGCAGGTGGCAATGGAGCGCTATGTATGGCCATCGCTATGGATCGAGTTCCCTTGCTATTATGAGATTGTATAGTAAAAATAATAACAGTATTACCACAGCAGTAGACTACGTGCTTTTCACTCATATAGTAACTCTGGAGACTTAAAGAAAGCGCCACTTTTGCCACAACCAATGAGCATAATTCATAGTGGCGAAAGATATATCAAGTATAATAATGGAAAGACAACAACAGTTTTGTTACATTAAATGAAAATATCAGTGTTGTATAGTTTTCCAGATTCAATTAAAACAACACTTGGAGAAACACAAGCAACGTTTGCATGATATTCGAAGTACCTACTTCAACTTACTGGAGCCTGATTTAAATGTACATATTTTATGATGAAATGGTTTTGGGTTCTACTTGGTGAAAGTTGATATTCATAATAATAGTAAAATAAAACACTGTACTTTCATAAGCTGTATATTATTACAACAATTGTTTCGCTAACACAGTAGCTTCTTCAGTGGTACGATAATAAGGGTTGTTACAGTATATATACAATGGTGAATGGATACATTAGAGAGGGGTGAAATACAGTAAAAAAAAAGAAAATTTTGAATTTTTTTTAAAAGAACAATAAAAATAAATATAAATAATCAAATTCGTCATGAGAATTTTAGGTTTAATAAGGTTGAAAATTTTACATCTAATTGGTCATTTAATATTAACGGTGATAATTTTTGTTTGTTAATTTCTAATGATTCTAATTACTTTAATTTGTGACTATTTGCTAATGCATGTAAAATACTAAAATTAAAATCGGCGGAATGGTTAGTATCTATTAAGTGGGTAGCATAGTTTGAATCAAGTTTTTGATTTTGGTAAGATCTTGTATGTTCAGATATTCTAGACATAAAATTCCGGCCAGTTAATCCTATATAAAATTTATCACAAGTGCCACAAGTTAATTTGTAAACACCACATTTTGAATCTTTATCAGTTTTATCTTTATTATATTTTATGTAAAGGCTAAGATTATTGTTAGTTTTAAACACTATATTGATGTTACAATTTAATTAAAGTTTTTTAATCTTCAATGAAGGTTTTCCAATGATAGTTAACATCTTAAACCCAGGATTAATCAGTTTAGTAGGAGAAAAAATGAAATTGATGGATTTTTTATAGTTTTTGTTTTAATAATTTGTCTATTATTATACTGTTATAACCATTATTAACAGCAATCTGCTTGATTAGATTAAGTTCTAATCGAACATTTCTTTTTCTAAAGGGATATTAATAAGTCTGTGTAATAAAGAATGAGAGGCTGCTAATTTGTGTTGAATAGGATGAGATGATTTGGCATGAACAGTTGTATCCATGTGTGAGGGTTCATGATAAATTTGGAAAAAATGTTTGTTATTCTTTTTGATGATACTTAGGTCTATGAAATTAATTTTATTGGAAACCTTCTCTTCTATCGTAAATTTCACATTGGAATGAATATTCTTAATGAAAAGAATGAAAGATTCCAGTTGTCTCTTGGTTCCAGTAAAACAAGCTATAACATCGTCGACATATATATCATACCAGTATAAAAAATTTTTGCTTAAATTGTTTTCAAATATTTTACTTTCAATGTGGTCTATTAATATTTCAGCGAGAAGAGGGCTGAGGGGATTTCCCATAATTAAACCTGATGATGAATAGAATAATTCGATGTTCAATTGAAAATAATTTTGTTCAAGGCAGGTAGACGAAGTGTACAAAATATCTAATGAAATAATTAGGTTTACCATATTAGCATTTAAAAGGTTATTAACAAGATTTATTACTTCTTTTGGAGGTATGCTCGGGAATAGGTTATAAACATCGAAATAAATTAGTTTGGAATTAGAAGGCAAATATATTTTTTATTTTGTTAACTAGTTGGTATGAATTTTTGATGGTATATTTAGTATAAGAGGAATTGATATTAATAAGAATGGTAGAGATTTTAAATGATGGGGACGTTACAAAAGATACAACAGGGCGTATGGGCAAATCTTTTTTGTGGAATTTGATTAAGGAATAAAGTTCAGGAGGTTGACGAGTCATTAATACAAGTTTGAATTTATCGTTATTATTAAAAATTAATTGACAATTACTGATTAGGGTTTTTATCTGTTTTTGATATTTTGAAGTAGAATTAAGAATTGTTTAAGAAAGCTAAGGATTTATTTATATATCCCTGTTTGTGGATAGCAATAACTGTTTTTCCTTTGTCTATCCTTGTAAATATAATATTATTGTTAATTGAGTTGTTTTTGATTGACTTTGATATTGTCTATTGGTTTTTAAAAATGTTTATTCGCACACTAACTAACGCACTATACATATATATAAATAGCAAGGTAAAAAATGAAATTGTAAAGAATGCAAACAGTGATGGAAAAGTCAAAAAATGTCAAAGAGAAAAAAATATATACAACTTAAAACTAACACAACCTATACTAACGGCAACGATAAAAACAGAACCAAAAAAATCTAACTGAATGAAAGCAAATATACAAAATTATAGGCAACCTAACCCTAACACTAAACAACTATATATGAGAAAAAAAACGAAAAATAGCGGACCTGCAACAGACGTTATGAATTCACAAAACAAAAATTTAGATGAGAAAAGGTGTAAGGTATAAGGTATGGTTTAAGGTAGATCTCCCTCTTCCTTGCCGCGGGTGGGTGGAATGTCGGAGATGTCGTATTGAGGCAAGAAACGAGTATTTATACCATCTCGGTACCCAGAAAGGGTTGAGGAAAAGAGGGGTTGATGGTGGGGTGATAAAAGAAGGGCGAAGTTTAACGATAAAAACGAAATTTGTTTTTACGGTAACTTCGCGGCGGAAAATAAAAAATAGATGGCGGAAACTGATAGGGCATGCTTGAAAACACAAGGATAGAAACAAGAACGGTGATTATACGATAGAAATTAAAAAAAATAGAAAACAAACAGGAAGAGATAAAAAAAAATACATAGTGGAGAGGAAAAAAAAATAGAGACAGGAATTTAAGAGGGGAACTACAACCGAAGTAAAACGAAAAGATAGAACTAAGAAAACAAAAAAAAAATAATTAAATTAGTAGGTTTTAAATAGAAGATAAAAGTAAGTTGTTATGTACAAGTTCGGTTGTAGCGAGGGATGGTGCAGGTAATCGGAAAGGTAATTAAGGTAACTACGTCACCGGGAAAACCTGTAGAAAGTGGTTGAGAATAGATTTCAACGAAATAATAATAACACTATACTATACATAACAACTTTGCTAATTTTATGTCGAACGAATTGTAAGAGTTTTTATTGTGTTTTTTAGATTCATCTTTTAAACACGACGATGTTATATGTTTTAGTTCTGGAACATAAGATAATTTACTATTAGTGAGAGCTATTTCTGTTTCTATAGCCAAATTTTTTAAATTAGCGAAACAATTGTTGTAATAATATACAGTTTGTGAAAGTACAGTGCTTTATTTTACTATTATTATGTACATATTTTAGTTTGCAAATCGTTCAAAGTTAGTTAATCTTATCCTATGTAACAATATAATAAACAAAAGCTAGTTTTGAATATGTACGAGTTGCATTTTCTTCATAAAAACTTCATTTGTATACGACGTAACCAGAACAGAATAATAATGTAGGCTTTCACTGCCGGAATCCACATCAAAACCAAGATTCGGGCCTGTAGGCCGTTTCGTAGACAACTACGGCTATCATTTTCAGTGGACCGGTGTTGATGAGAGCGAAGATTAAACCGGATGGCAGTGCGCGCCTCGTAGATGGGACAGTCTGAATTGGTAGTCGCTGAATTAGACGCCTTCTGTATAGTCCTTTCCAGAGCTGGAATCAACATTTCATTCAAACGAAGTTTCTTTTCTACAGAAATTTGTGAATTTCGGTAGTTTGTCTATGCTACCGGGCATAATGTAGCTGATCAAATAGTAGCTTAGTCGTAATTAACAACGTAGTTGGAATTGTCTAACAGCAGCGCCTGTGTTCGATTAATCTTGTTTAAATGTCGCGTTTTGTTGTACCAATGTATACTTCTCCGTAAAATCAGGGTATTCTTTAAACACCGGCGGGTGTCAGGGGATCTCTAGGGTCTTTAGCTGATCTGAGAAAGTTGACTCCTTGGTTAAAAAATTGTTGGGAAATAGATTTTATATTCAGAAAATACTTATTAAAAATATCACCTGTGTTTTTACAAATGAAGGTCGCTTTTCAACCATTAACCATCTACCAACGGTCTCCCAGACCGCAACGATTTTTTTACTCTTGTATAACTTAATAACCGTTAGCGGCCCATAGACGTACAATAGTATTGTGCAATTTTATTGCACAATAATATTGAGGTAGACTATACACGTGCAATAATATTGCACAATAATTTGGGTTGCACAAAATAATTGTGCGTGTGTGGAGGATATTGAAAGGTTGCATAATATATTCTACAAACAGGCTACACATCTGCAATATTATTGTACAATCAGAGATGTGACTTATTTAAGATACAAGTATTTGAAATACAGATACAAGATTCAGAATACGTATTTTCATCTTGTATCTAAAATACTTTTTTAAAATTCATTTTGTATCTTGTATTTAAATATCTTTTGTTTAGTATCTTAGTATTTTGTAAATATTATTTGCTAAAGTACTTTTAGTTATAGCAATCTATTTCTTCACAAAATGTGACAAGATTCTATGGTGCCATTAATTTTAAATATCAATGTTACCATAGATAAAACTGAACGCGCGGTTAAAACTTTATTCTGGGATCAAATTGATAGAATTTAATCAGCTATGAAGTCCCACTGACTCGTGTCATTTATAATTATTCCCTATTTTTTTTTGTGTGGTATCAACAATATCACCTTTGTGAGATTCGAGATCGCGAACATGGAAACGTAAGTTTTATTTTAACTAGTTTTACTCAAGTCTTTAATTAAAACCCTTAAAGTACAATATTTTGTCTTGTCACATTTACACGATCAATGCGATTTATTCGTAAATAATTTAGGTAAAAAGATAAACTGACGTTCAATAAAATGTTTTTTTTCTTAGAAAAGTATTTGAAAGATACGTATTTTGTATCTAGTATTTCAGATACCATTCCAGAAAGTTATTTGTATCTGGTATCTGAGATACTTATTTTAAAAGTATCTTGAAGATTGTGAATGATACTTAACTTTGTTGTATTTTGCCGTGGGTGCAAGCATCAAAAAGAAGAAGCAACGGAAAAGTCGGAAGCGGGCAAAACAGTGTTTCCAAAACAGAGAACGGTATACCCATGAAACATTACTTAATGAATTGAGAGTTTGTGAACCAAATGACTTTCGCAATCTTCTACGCGTTAATGGTGACTACTTGATGAACTGTTGGCTATGGTTGCATCGCAAATCGAGAGAAGAGATACTATCAGACTACCAACTGTCGCAATATTGCACAATAATCCCCACTCACCATACAATATTTTCAATATTGCGCAATAAATATTGTTATATGATTTATGGGGGCTAATAAAATATGTTATGATATTTTGGATGATATACAAAACAATTCTTTAAATAAAATTTTAATTTAATTTACTGAATTCAAAGAGCATGAAAATTCTTAACTCGGAGTAAGTTCCAAAAATATAAAAAATTACAAATACCTTTAAAACTAAATTAAATTCAAAAATTCTACTATATAACTAAATCTAATTAGAACTATAAACAATTTTTTTTAAAAAATGAAAATTTTAAATTAATAAAGTCAAAAGTTTTTCTATTAAATTATTTAGACATAATATTCTCACACTGTCACGATGTCAATTGAAAATCAGCTTTCACCAAAACAACTCCACATCCACATTAGTTTTTCTATTTTTCCTTTTGTAGTGGCTCTTCATCTTTATCTTCTTCTTGTACTTATTCTTCTTCTGGTAGGCTTCTATCAATGCTGCCTTTTAAAATAATCTCGAACTTTCTATAAACTGTGATTCTCTTCATAATATTGCTTATAATTCTTCTTCACTTTAAATATCTTCTATTGAAATTAATAATGTTCTTTTGGTTTAATTTTTTTTTTTTAAATTTATAAATTTGTCTACCACCCTTAGTAACAATAACAAATTCTCTAGTCTCTTGATCTTTCAAAAAAAATTTAATTTTCTTTTTTAAACAATCAAGATTGATTTAATAATTTTGAAATGCTTCAGTCATTTCAAAACATTTTAAAATTAAATTTTCTTTGTTACAATTTTTAAACTTTAAATAAACAATTATAATACATTTTTTTTTTTAATATATTTTTTTTTAATATTTAGGAACCTTTGTTTCAACTTCTAAATTTGTTAATATTTTTAAAATTGTATTGTGACCATCCCTATATCATGACATAATCCCCCAAAATTTTAAAATTTTAGGCAAATTTTTGAATTAAATTTTTAAATTTTGATCATAACATATTTTATTAGCCTCCATAAATCATATCATAACAATATCTAACTTTTTTGATTTCGTTCAATATATTGTACAACCTTTCAATATCATCCATACATGTTCAATTTTATTGCGCAACCTTCAATATTGTGCAATATTATTGTACGTGTATGGGCCGCTTTACAAACTGGGTAACTGGGTGGTGAAGATTCATGTAGCTTTTGCTAGATGTTCTTGTGTCGCTTTCGTCCTTGGAAAGTAAATACGTGTGCGTCTTTGCCTTTGAGAGGTGGGCTGCGGTCACTAAGGCCGCACGTGGGTAGTTAACTTGCTATTTTTTTTCCTTAATTGTATGAATACAAAAGTGAAATGAAACGAGACTAATGTTCAAAAAATGGTTTGAAGAAGAGGTTTCTGATTGTACCTGGATAGATGACAAGAACTGTAGCTATGTTTACCAGATAAAAATATCCTGATCTCCTAAAAAAGCTTTCCCCGCTTAAATCACTCATATCCGAGACCATCAAGATTACTCCCCACAAACTATCCAAGTCCCCTACACCGCCGATAAACCACAGACCAACCTTCTGTGTTATACGATCAGTCGATCTGAACATATCCCCTACCAAATCCTCACCGCACTCGGAGAACAGAGGATCAATGCCAAAAACGCCTGGCGAATCAAATTCAGGCAAACTGGCCAAGATACCTACTTAATCCGAGTTATTTCCAATTGCCCCAAATCCATAGACACTCTGCTTTCTAGAGGTTTCAGAATGTTTTCCAAAGTTTACCGGTGTGAACCATCCCAGTCTCCAGGCCCCCAACCTCTCCAATGTGCCAAATGCTTTGCATTTGGACACAACTCCACATCCTGCTCCCATAAACAACCTGCTTGCTACCGCTGTGGTGGCAATCATCCCTCCGCATCCTGCACTTCCTCCCCATCTTGCACCAACTGTAAAGGCAAACACATCGCATTCGACGCGAAATGTCCAAACAGGCCCTCCCCTAAATCCTTCACTCCCTCTAAAACCGCTCCCGTTAAATGCGTCGATCCTCTCGCAGAGGATTTGTCGGAAGAAGATTCCTCCTCTGAAATCTCTTCTACTCCCGTTCCCGAACGATTCGCTCGAGTCGCAGACACCATCAGATTCACGTACCTCTGTCTCAATGCCCTAAATCCCAACTCCACCATCGTCGAAAAAGTGGTATCGCTAAACGCCCGCCACTTCTTCAAACGTAAGGTTTCCTTCGTGCACCGTGGTAACGCGGTGCATATTTCTATAACACCACTCACCACCTCCCGTCCTTAAAAAACTTCTTATTAAAACTACTGGTGGCTCATCGACCCCATTAAATTTAAATTCGCGGACCAAAAATTAGCTACAATTAACACCTACGGCTGGAGGAGAATAAGAAGAAGAAGAATAACGTAGTTAATACATTACACACTGATTCAATACACGGAGAGAGTGATACCATGTCGCTCAATACAACATATGTCATAGCGAAAAACAACTACAACGTAGAGGAACAGCGTTATTAATACACAACATAATCGCCTCCAGTCGTTTCTTTCTACCTCCATCTCTTCAAGAACTCGATTGCTGCGCGGCTACACTACATCTTCGCTCGGGCGATATTATCGTCTTTTCGTTCTATAATAGATCTACTGATAAGCTTCCCATCGAGTTCTTAACTTACGTTTTAACCCTGCCAAGAGCCATTGTTTTAGGAGACTTTAATGCACGACATTAAGACATGCAACACAGACACACTTCTTCACAGATACAAAACATTTGTAAGGCCACTAATAGATTATCGAGCGACATCATTAACTACAGTCACGCCATGTCACACACATCAGATTCTCGCAACAGAAAGACGAATCCTACGTAAAGTCGCGAGACTAGATAGATTCTTTCCTTCCGACACGCTCTACAACAACATCAAAATCTCACCCATCCAAACACGCCTCAAAACCCTCCAAACCAAATTCACAGAACGAGCCATCGAAAACAACAACCCCATCACTACCCAAACCGTATCACACATACCCCGCCGAATCACCCGCAAACCTAAAAACTGGCAATTACTCTGGACCTTCCCCATGCACGTACGCACGCATTCACGCACGCGCACGTACGCACCCACACACACACGCACACACAAACACACACACACACACAATGAATTGAATTAACTTCTCCCTGATAGAATAACATAATTACTAACGCACCCACACATAACACATTTTTCTTTTTAAATAAATTCATCTTTTTCACATAAAGATACCTTCTCTGCCCTCTACACCCTCCACTAAACGGCCGGCTTCTTCACCGGCCGACCCTCAGCCGTCGAAGTCTGCGAACCGCCGTCTTGACCTTGACAGGACTCCCAATATACCTCCCCCTAACATCGCCATCCCCTACCCGACCCACCCTATATTCGAGGCATTGATCTCGAATATTCCCGATAAGTACGCGAACCAGAAGGACCTCTTCGCCCTTCTTTGGAGCATCCCTATGCTCCTTTTCCTTTCTTTAACTAGTTATCGCGGCAACAAGGCCTTGATTACATCATGTGACCCTGATCTTATCCAAGAGCTCTCCTCGCTTCTTCAGTCCCTTCCCTCGAACCGGGCCAAGGTTCAACCCAGAAGACAGAACGCTAATGATCCCAACTTCCAAACGATTCGAAAACACAAACCCACCTTCTCGTGCGTCATCAAATCCGTTGACCTTAACCGCTGATGTTCTTTCCGCTCTCCGGGACCAGAACGTTCAAGCCAAAAACGCCTGGAGAATCAAATCCCGTCAGACAGGACAAGACACTCACTTATTCCGAGTAATTTCCAACTGCTCGAAATCTATCGAAAGACTCCTTTCAGTGTAAATCAATTACAACATATCAGAAAATATATCGCCCCACGTCAATACATTAATGGATTTTAAGATATCTACGGTAAATGCCTGCGGCTGGAGGCGAAAGAGAAACCACATCATCAATACCCTACATTCCGATACAATTTTTATTCTCGCAGTACAAGAAACCCCCTCTAAACCGGCAGACAAATTCCATATCTCCGGCTACAAAATCTTCAGAACCAACAAATCCCCAACCCAAAGAGGTACTGCAGTACTTATTCACTATACCATCGCCTCTAGCCAGTTACAAATACCACCACAATTCCAACATTTAGACGCATGCGCAGACATCATTCTACACGACGTTACGGCGACATCTCCATCATTTCGTACTACAATAGCCCCGCCACTAAACTCCCACTAGATTTATTGACCTACATTTCCGGTATCCCAAAAGCAATAGTTCTTGGCTACTTCAATTCTAGACACACTTCTTTCGGTGACACCCTCTCCAACGGCAACGGCCGAATTCTCTCCAACGCGCTCTTCTCGCTAAACCTCTATTGTATAAAAACACCGACCCCACATTCTTCAGTTATGTAGGAACCTCAATCCTTGACCACATAATCTGCACCGACAGATTAACGCCACTCTTCAAAGGCACTTGTCATATCGGCACTTCAATCACAAGCGACCACTTAACACTTTTCAACCACACTACACATTCAAACACAAATAATCGCACTGCCTACATTTAAAGAAATAGGCGACTACAAAAACATGAACTTCGACGAACTCCGGGAACACATAACAAACGCGAATCTAACACCACCAACAATATGTAATACAGCCGACATAGATAACGCGATAGAAACATATACCACATCAATTAAAAACGCGATTAACACAACCGCCCCTATAAAACGAATATACATCAGTAGAAAACCTCTCCCTCCGGAAATTGTATCGCTCATCAAACGCAAACGCGAACTATACCGTCTTTTCATACGCACGCGAAACCCACTCGTTAAAACCGAATGGAATCGATTCAATGCTCTCGTACGTCGCGCAATTAACAAACACCATGAAAAAAGGTGGCACAAATCTTGCTCAAAACTAAACTTTCACAACGCTTCGCAATTTTGGAACAAATTTAAAAATTAACCGGGCAAAAAACCACACCTTTCAGCCACCAATTTATAACTCGCCAGCAGAGAAAGTTACCGTATTTTCCGACACAATCGAAAACTTACACATAACGCACACTTCGCCACAGCATGACACGGCGCATATCGCAAGAGTAAACCGGCAAACCGCTATTGCACTAGAAACTGCGCGTCACACACGGCATAATATCCTACGCGAAATAACTGCCGATGACATAGTGGACACCTTTATAAAACTCAAAAACAATTCACCTGGAGAGGACGGTATCACAAACGCTATAATAAAAAAATCTGCCACCAGCCGCCTTAGATTACCTCACGTGCATTTACAACGGCATCCTGACCACCGGCTATTACCCTACAGGATGAAAAAGTGCAAACCTCATAATGATCCCTAAAACCTGCAAAGATCACAAAGACCCAAAAAATTATCGTCCCATCTCTCTAATTAATAACAGTGGAAAAATTCTCGAGCGAATAATCGCGGCCCGACTTTCCGAGCATTGCGACGCCAACAACATCATCCCCAACTCACAAACAGGGACGATCCCCCCTCGATTCTGTCCTAAAACTTCACACTGAAGCTATCTCGCATATGAACACTGGCGGTTGCACTCTAGCAACCGCACTCGATTTCAAACGGGCATTCGACACTGTTTGGCATACGGCCTACTATTCAAATTACATCAGTTAAATCTCCCTCCCTTCTTTATAAAAATCATCCACTCATTCCTATCCAACAGACCCTCCAAGATTAAAATTGGTAACACCCTATCACACACTTTCACACTGAATGCAGGAGTACCACAGGGCACGGTACTCGCCCCGCTTCTATACAATATCTTCTGCCATGACCTTCCCAACCCATTCATAACTCCATTAACCTATGCCAATATGCCGACGACACGGCTTATTGGGCCAGCGGTCTCACAACTACCTCTTGCAACAACAAATTCAGCAATCAAATCAAAAAACTAGAACTTTGGCTTAATAAATGGCGATTAAAACCAAACCCCAATAAAACCCAATTAATCCTTTTTACTCACCCAAGGTATTCGCGCAAACCTACACTTTCACGCGATCATGTCAACATCAAAATCTTCAACACAACCATTCCACTACAAAAAGATATAAAATACTTCGGGACAACACTCACCCACACAATTAACCCTCACAAAGACCTAACAAACACTCTAGACCGAATACGAAAACGCGCCAACTTATTATCACTAGTTAACGGCCGCGTAAAAACGTGTAGCACTGAAACACTTCTACACACATACAAAACATTCGTCAGACCACTAATCGACTATCGAGCAACTTCGCTCACAAACATTTCCGAAAAACAACTACATGACGTCCTAGCCACCGAAAGACGCACCTTAAGAAAAATCTCCAGACGGCAGATTTTTTCCCTTCGGACATTCTTTATGATAACATCGACATACAGCCCATTACAAACCGCATCCCCACTCTTCAATCCAAATCCGTTACACGAGCAATCGACTCAATCAAACCCATCTCCACACAAACACACACATTCACCATGCAAAGTTCACAAAAAACCTAAAAACAAAATTCCCTTCCCACCAGCCAGACCCCTGGCTATAACTCCCGACCTACCAGATGAATACATCGCCTACCTCAACACCCTAGCCAACTCAATTTCTTTCGAAGATTTCCCCTCTTCCGCGAAAACAAAAAAAAATACAGGATTTCATTGGGAGTTTGGTCATTTTTGGCTCTCTATCTTTGCTGTATTCTTCTGTTGGTGAGATCCGGTCATTTATTGGCCTAGCTCGTCCCTCAGTGTTAGCAATCGAAAAGCACCTTGTACGCTCGCTTGATTCTTCTGTTGGTCAGATCCGGTCATTTATTGGCCTAGCTCGTCCCTCAGTGTTAGTAATCGAAAAGCACCTTGAACGCTCCCTTGATTCCTCTGATGGTGACATCCGGTCATTTATTGGCCTAGCTCGTCCCTCAGTGTTGGTAATCGATAAGCAACTTTAAATGAATACACTTTGATTCGGCTGTTGGTGAGATCCGGTCATTTATTGGCCTAGCTCGTCCCTCAGTACATAAGGTCAATTAGTGAAGCTGCAGTGGTTGAACTCGTTGACGAGTGTTAAGACTGCCGTTGTGCGGCCCATCGAGATCTGGTTTTGGTCGGTCCCTGAAAATTGGTTGTCCCGCCGCTACACCTGTCGCTGACTACATTACCAACCCCGAGTGTCTGCTCCCGCTGCCACTGCCACGTCAGAATGACTGCCACCGCCACCACTGCCACGCCAAGTATCTGCCACCGCTGCGCCTACTGTCCTAATTACGTTGGTATATTTACCACAAAATTCAATAAACGTAGATGTGACTAAGTCTACCTGAGGTACGAACTTTACGCAGGGATTTAGAAGTAACACTCTCGTTTACACTCATACAATAGAGGCTATGTCCACTAAGCGTGGCGTGTCTCGACCAACCTTACTAAATAGAGGCTATGTTCACTAAGGTGTCGTGTCTCGCCAAACAAATAAAAGGGCTATGTTCACCAAATGTGTCGTGTCCGATAAAAAAATTTATAAAAGGTTTCGTGGTTACCAGGTGTACCCGATACCTTCCCCCCCCCCCAAACAAACTATATATACCATTACCTTGCAAATGACTACTTCATACAACAGATATTGGAACATGGACTACCAAGGTAGCCCATGGGCTTACAGCAGTTGTGGCTATAATCACAGTTATGGTCACGATTTGCACGATTTATCTTCTTCCAGTTCAAGACGAACATGCTAGAGTTTTGCCTGTCCCCATATGTTGGTGCACGGTGTTGACGAAGTTCGGACTGTGCTCCAACCCCAAATTTTGGTAGTTCAATTTTGGATACCACACTTGTTACCACCCCTAAATTCCCCGATGTGTTCACAAGGTGCTTGTCCCCGCCAACGATTGCCAAGGGTGTTTGCATATACGTATAAAAATGTAAATAAACGATGTGGTTAAAATTTCTTGTGTTTTCTTTATCAGCACATATAACTTGTACGGAACTCATAAAAGAATCTAAGTTACTACATTCTATTGACACCACGTAAGTAAAAGGTCCTAACACTAGACGATTCATATTCACAGCCAAATTCTTCGATTTAAATCAATAAATAAAGATTTTTGAAAAGACTAATTTTGTTTATTTTCTTTTCTCGATTTTTGACGAAAGTGAGGGTACCCCCCTACTGAGTCGTTACAGTGGTGGCGTGACCAGGATAATGAGTCATTCAATTAGCATCTATTAGGGAACTGTTTACAACATTTATACATGTAAAGAAAGTACTTTCTTCGCTTGCCACGCTTCATGCATTACGCGCGCCATTTAATTAACCCCGCTAGAAGGAACAATAGATAAGATGATTAGCAATTTTTGAAGATTTGATAATAGTAGGCTAAGAGAAAATCAGTTGACAGAATAGCAAAGAAAGAGATACAGATTACAGAAGTGAATTAATAAACAGATTTTTATTATTAAGAGTGTTAATTGAGTAAAGCAAAGAAGAGATAATAATAAACTTTAATTGTTGTTTCTTTTGTTTTACATGATGGAGTAGGTTTGACTCTAAACAACAAAAATCATCTAAATCAACACAGCCCGTTCGTCTCATAGCACCGATCGAAGGACCCAATTGTAATATCACTACTGATAACTGATTCTGTTCTGCAGAACTCATAATATTTTGGGAGATAACAGATCGACTCTCGTTGGTACCATTAACAAAAATATGAAAAATACCGACATAGTTCGTGCCATCAAAACACCGACCAGTTAGTTCAGTTCAAGGTATTACTATTACATCATTTATTCAAAAAAAAAAAAGGTTTTTTAAAAAATATAAATAAACATAGACAAAAACCTTAAAAGCTAAACTAATGAAATACAAATTTAAATTAATTAAGGGTGAAAAATTAGCTGTTATTAAGCTTTACCTGGCAGTATTTTCAGTGTATGCCAACTTTTCATATCGGAGTGTTAGGGATCCTAACTAAAAGCTACACTCTAACGTTGCAATATCCATCATATCATTCTGAAATTGCCAAAATAATAATCAAATACCCAAACTGTACGATTATCTTTATAATTCTTGAATGTTATTTAGATAGCCAAGCGATCCGTATTTATCATTTACGCAATAAAAAATTATGGGTAGGTTATTAGCCTCTGAGAAATCCTACTCCCCATTTGGAAGTTTTCAACATAATGCTTAGGTTTTGAGTTGTAATTTTCCACATTTAATTAATAATACGACATAACCATAGAGAATGATAGAATTTACTGCCTTCGGCAACAATAGGTACTGCTACTACCTACTACATTATTTCCAGCATCCTTCTTTTGCATATAAATTGACGAGATTCACTTGGAACTGCAACGGTGCGCCCGTGTAAATGGTTTGTGAAAATGCAATTTCAGATGGAATGTCTAACCTTTCAAATAAATTATTGTAGAAAGAAGAACGAGTTGGTGATTTTGAGCAGCAAATTGTATTGTAAACTTAACTGAGTTGTTGTTTAGGTGGTTATTGTGTTGTTTATTTGGAAATGTGTTTGTTTGAATTTGAGTTGTCTATACATAAATAGTAACAATAAAATATGCAGTGCCTTAATAAATTTCCGAGAAGCACATGATCTCCGGTTTTAGGAAAGAAATAATGCGGGATTCACAAAATCAATTAAAATATTCCTAGATGATTTATGACAAATTCCAGTGGCGGTGTTTGAAGATATTACAAAATGGTCGGAGTAGTGACTGTTGTTCAAAATGGAAAAAATAAAGTTATTATTGATAAAAGAAATCGGTAATTATGTACAATAGCTTAGTGCCTTCCGATTTTCTTGAAAAAGAAGTATGTTGTAGTTCGTCATACTGATCAAGAATATGGATCCGATCATGTTCTGTTGTTCTTGTATTTCATATCATCTTCATACTGGTTTTGAGCTTCAAAAAATAGGTTACGGTTCAGGTTAGGTTAGGTTTACATACCCCTCACCCTTTCCCAAAATTTGTATTCGTAACACACTAAGAATAACCGCTTTCAAAGTTTAAACAAACAAGCAGGATCATGTATCACCTAAAGATAAAGACTATAAATTATTCCGTATCTAATCTGCAACAATAAACAATAGACGATCTCAATATTCGAATAAATCAACAAACCACTACCACTAATCGCGTTTTACAATAGACATGGAAGACAAATACACGAAACGAAAAAGCTTAACAACACCATGAAGGGGTGGCTTCCGCGCCCAACGTATATAGATATTCTTGATCAGTATGACGAACTCTACAACATACTTATTTTTCAAGAAAATCGGAAAGGACTAAGCTATTGTAAATGACTACCAAGAAATCTTCTTGTGAATTCTATGACACTTCAATAAATATTTGGTTTAAAACGTACTAAATAGCTCAAACCCCAACGCCAAAACTTGGATCAAAAATGTCCGAAGCACTTTTCGATAACAAAGTTATTTTCTTCAGGGACTGAAGTGAACTGCAGTTTATGCAAATTAAAATTTCAAATAATTGCAAAGTAATTAACAAAATTACTAACTTTGCTAAACGGAAATGCTTAGATTCAGAATCAGTTCACTTCAGTCCCTGAATAAGATAACTTTGTTATCGAAAAGGGCTTCGGACATTTTTGATCCAAGTTTTGGCGTTGGGGTTTGAGCTATTCAGTATGTTCTACAACACCGACAAAGTTTCTCCATTTTCTGATTAAATATTTGGTTTGACAATTATGTTGTAATCTATTATTTGTATGAGCATTCGCTTACTTCTACACATGCGTTTGTATTTCTTCATGTTTACATTTAAAATTCTGATCGTTTTAATTTATAGTTTATAATAAGAATTAACAATTGGGGACACACAAATATGTAATTCCCAAGATCTTAATACACCAATGCAAATTAACTTAAACTAATTCAAGTTACCTCACAATAATGAAAAAGAATCTGTGGCCTCGACTAAGCAACGAAGACATGACCACAGCAACAGACAGATTTTTCCTGATTAGTGTCAGGTAGCTTGTAGTGGGTATAATTAATTCACATTGGTGCAATAAAAATTAACATTATTTTATGCAAAACATTTTGTGTTGTAGAAAAACTAGGGCTCAGGCTTATAGGCCGTGGTCTACAGGAACTGTTTAGTCCAGACGTTTCGTCAGCAACTGCGGCTGGCAACTTCAGTGGAAGTGTTGACGGGAGCGTCGTTCTCCCTAGAGCCGGATACTATTCTTTACTCAAATGAAGTCCTCCTTTTTTTCTGTTGAAATTCATAGGATGTTTGTGAATTTCGAATACTCCCAAGTAGTAAACAAAACAGAAGTTTCATCGTACTTAACAATACGGTTGTCGTTAAAAATATATTCAGCCAAAGCAGATTTATCAGCCTGTAGGAGTCGGCAGTAGCGTTTGTGTTTAGTTATTCTCATCTTAATGCTGCGTTTTGTTGTTCCAATGTATACTCCACATGACTAAGGAATTCTATAAACACCAGCGAATGTCAAAGGGTCTCTAGGGTGTTTAACTGATCTGAGGAGGTTACGTAGCTGATTCGTTGGTTTAAAGACCGTTCTGATGTTGTGACGATTCAACAACTTTCAATGCGATCTGTAACCGTTTTTATATAGGTTAAGGAGACGTATCCTGTGGACGGCGGTGTGGGTGTTTTAGGTGAAGTTCATTTGGGGTGGAGCGCACGTTTAATCTCTTGTGGGGTATAAAATTTGGATTGGAGAGATTGATCTAGATGGCAGAGCACTTGTTGTAAAATAGAACGTTCACAGATGAGTTTATCCCGGTGAATAAAGGTCTGAATCATGGCTCCCTATTGTCGATAATGATGATTAGAATCCTTATTGAGAAAACAATCAGTGTGTTTATAGGCTTACGATACATGGTATGGCCTAAGAATCCTTCGGACTTCTAAGTAACAAGAACGTCTAGAAGGGCAAGTTTTCCGTTATCTTCCTTTGCCATTGCAAACTGAATGCCTATTGTACAGCAATAAAATTGTCAAGAGCTTCATCACCATGACTCCATACAACGAAGGTATCATCCACGTAACGAAACCAGCATTTAGTCTTGACAGGTGCCGAATTAAGGGCCTTTTGTTCGAAAAACTCTATATAAAAGTTGGAGACCACCGGGCTGAGAGGGCTTCCCATCGCTACCTCATCTGTTTGTTCGTAGAAGTTGTTATTTCACTGGAAGTAGGTGGTAGTGAGCACATTGGTAAAGAGGGTAGTGATATATTTAGGAAACATCTGCTGAATGTACTCGAGAGTATCCTTAATAGGGGCCATGGTGAAGAGGGACCCAACATCGAAACTAACCAGCCTGTCTCCAGGTTGCTACGTTGCAGGGACTCTGAGGTTATCCCTAATTTTCTTCGTTGGAAACGCCATTTCCATACAGCAGTCTCTAATAGAATTTACCAACGAACCGAACGTGCTCTTCTGCGGGAACGGATACATTTTACTCGTAAGGAGCTAGCCCAAATAGATGGTGAATTACTGTCTCTTCACTTACTACTCGTTGGCAAATTAAATCCAGAAGATTGGAATAAAATTGATAGGCTTACCTTCAATTCTATGACTATCAAGATGGTAACTACTTCCGAGCGACAAATGGGAAAGTTCAAATGCCGTTCTCGCAAAAGGAGGAAACTTTGCAGGAGTACCAGCAAAACTACCTAGAGAGGATATTGTGGCTAACAGTGAGTCATTGATTTTGTATTCTTGCGTATCTTCTATGTTTTTTACTATTTCCTTTTCCTTATTTGTTCCAAACTTCTTGTTGTAGTACTCCCACCATACATTCATTATTTCATTGGGTTCTGTTTTAATCTGGTTGTTCTCGTTTTTCATTTCTTTTATTTCTTTTTTCAGAGTTGTTTTCATATTTCTTAATTTATTCCAGAATAGTCTATTGTTTGTTTTGAAGTTTGTTTCCAGTTCTTTGCTAAATTTCTCCCAGCTCTTTTTCTTTTCTAGTTTTATAAGATTTTTTACATTATTTCTGTTTAGAGTACAACTATACTAAGTTAAAATTTAGAAATTACAGCTTATATACATTTACAAGTTCAAAAGAAGTGGGGTGTTAGACAGGCATAATTCCTTGTGATTGTTTACAATATTTTTCTTACATGCTAGAGCTTTTTTGATTTCTAAGAATTCTAAGAGAGCAGTTTTAGGTTATTAATATCAATTTTATGTTCTTTTTGTAAACAGTGTTCCGACAGACCTGTAAGACATTTTTTATTGTTGATGCTAGCTAGATGTTCTTTAAAGCGAACTTCCAAAGAGCGACCTGTTTGGCCAATGTATATGGCATCACAATCCTGGCAATCCAACTGGTAAACGTCACTTTTTTGTGTGAAGTGTAACTTTCTTTTATTATTAACTAACATAGAGCCTATATTAAATTTGTTGATTTCTGTTGCAGTCAGGTTGAATTTAGTTAAAAAGTTTTTGATCTTAACACTTGAATTTTTTTATAAAATTTAAGGAACAAAAGATTTTATCTAAATTATTTGCAGTTTTATATAAGTTGTGTTGAATGATTTTGCGAGTTTTTTTCCCAAGTAATTTGTCGATTGTTTTTGGATGATATCCGTTATTTACGGCAATATGTTTAATTATGTTAAGTTCAGAAAGGAAATCTTGTTCTTCTAATGGGATATTCACTAGCCTATGTAAAAGGCTGTGAAAGGTGGAAAGTTTGACATTTAAAGACTGATAAGAATTGGCTGCTATAATTGTGTCTGTTGTTGTTGGTTTTCTGTAAATTTTGTATCCAATGTTATTATTATTGTTATAGATTTGTAGATCGAGAAAATTTAAATGTTTTTCTGATTCGACTTCAATAGTAAAAGAAATGTTTTTATTTAATGAATTTAGAACATTTAGAAATAAGTCTAATTGTCTACGAGTTCCTGACCAAACGCAAAAAATGTCGTCCACATATCTACACCAGAAATCAACATATTTAGTATACTGAGAATATTTATTATTGTCGAGTAGATTACATTCCAAATAATTCATGAAAATATCTGAAAGAACTGGAGATAGTGGAAACCCCATGGGGAGTCCTTCTCGTTGGATATAATATTTACTTTCATATTCGAAATAAGCTTGGGAAATACAGACACCTATAATATCCAGAAATTCCTTCTTTTCAATGTCAGTTATAATTGACCCATTAACTAATGTTAATAATACCTTATTTAATTCGTCTATTTCTAGTTCTTTCAGATATTTTCATGAATTATTTGGAATGTAATCTACTCGACAATAATAAATATTCTCAGTATACTAAATATGTTGATTTCTGGTGTAGATATGTGGACGACATTTTTTGCGTTTGGTCAGGAACTCGTAGACAATTAGACTTATTTCTAAATGTTCTAAATTCATTAAATAAAAACATTTCTTTTACTATTGAAGTCGAATCAGAAAAACATTTAAATTTTCTCGATCTACAAATCTATCACAATAATAATAACATTGGATACAAAATTTAAAGAAAACCAACAACAACAGACACAATTATGCCAGCCAATTCTTATCAGTCTTTAAATGTCAAACTTTCCACCTTTCACAGCCTTTTACATAGGCTAGTGAATATCCCATTAGAAGAACAAGATTTCCTTTCTGAACTTAACATAATTAAACATATTGCCGTAAATAACGGATATCATCCAAAAACAATCGACAAATTACTTGGGAAAAAAACTCGCAAAATCATTCAACACAACTTATATAAAACTGCAAATAATTCAGATAAAATCTTTTGTTCCTTAAATTTTATAAAAAATTCAAGTGTTAAGATCAAAAACTTTTTAACTAAATTCAACCTGACTGCAACAGAAATCAACAAATTTAATATAGGCTCTATGTTAGTTAATAATAAAAGAAAGTTACACTTCACACAAAAAAGTGGCGTTTACCAGTTGGATTGCCAGGATTGTGATGCCATATACATTGGCCAAATAGGTCGCTCTTTGGAAGTTCGCTTTAAAGAACATCTAGCTAGCATCAACAATAAAAAATGTCTTACAGGTCTGTCGGAACACTGTTTACAAAAAGAACATAAAATTGATATTAATAACCTAAAACTGCTCTCTTAGAATTCTTAGAAATTAAAAAAGCTCTAGCATGTAAGAAAAATATTCTAAACAATCACAAAGAATTATGCCTGTCTAACATCCCACTTCTTTTGAACTTGTAAATGTATATAAGCTGTAATTTCTAAATTTTAACTTAGTATAGTTGTACTCTAGATAATGGCTTGTTAGCCGAAACAATTGTTGAGTGTTTTCTAAATATATTGTGTTGAAGTTGATTTGTGTTTTTAATTTCTTATTTCTGTTGTTTATGTATTCTTGTCTTTTTAATTCTGTTCTGTCTCTATTATATCTTATCCAAGCTTCTTTCTTTTTCTTTACTTCCACTTTTATTTCTTCATTCCACCACGCTGTCAGTTTCCTTTGTTTGTTTGTTTTAATTGTTCCACAAATCAGCGTTGCTTTATTATTATGATATCTTTAAATTGTTTCCAAGTTTCTTCTAGTGTCATCATTTTTTCTTCTAATTCTATGTTTGTTAAAGATTTATTTATCTCTGTCTGATATTCTTTCCTTTTATTTTCATCTCTTAGTTTATTAATTGCTATCTTTCTGTATTCCTTTATTTCTTCTATTCTGTTTTCACTTTTGTTCATTTTCCAGATAGCTTTTACTAGTCTATGGTGTGTTGATTGTTCTGCATCATTATCTGTCAGAACTTTTTGGATTTCTTTTCTTATTTCTTGTGTATAGGTTATATAGTCGATTATACTTTTCGCATTTCTTTCTTCTGCTCTAAAAGTATATCTTTCTTCTAGCTCTTGTTCCCAGTAGGTGTTTTCTATTAATATATCATTCGTTTGACAGAATTCTAACATCTTTCGGCCGTTTCTATTTATTATTTATTCTCCATAGTTCCCCATACATCCCATTCCTACGTTATCATCTCTTCCTATTCTTGCATTCCAATCTCCCATTATTATTATATTTTCGCAGTTTTCTCTTTCTTTATCTACTGTTTCTTGTAGCTCGTTGTCAAATTCTATCATTTTTATTTCTTCTGTTCCCTCTATTGGTGCATAAATCTGTATTATGACTAGTTTTTCTTTTGTTTGTATTCTTAACATAATTATTCTAGAGCTTATTGATTCGTAGTTTGTTACCATTTGGTTTATTTATTCTTCTACTATTATCCCTACTCCCTCTTTTACTCTCTTTTCCGCCTGTGTCATCCCTGAGTAGTAAAGGTAATAGTTGTTTGTCAGTTTTGTGTATCCTTTTCCCAGTTTCTTTGTTTCGCTTATTCCTAGTATTTTGATGTTATGATTTTTCATTTCTTCTGTAATTTCTATTTCTTTTCCCGTTAATGACGTTATGTTCCACGTTCCTATTCCTATCTCTTCTATTTTTTCTTGGAGGTTCAGTTTTTCTATCTTTCTTTTGTTTTTATCTTCGTCCTTGTTCGTTTTCCTTTTTCTTTGCTCGATCGTTTTCGTTATATCTTCTACCTTCTCCATTTTCGTTAGTTTTTTGCTTCTAATTTTCCTTTTTTCTCCTCCCATCTATACCATTCGTCATTTATTTTAAGTTTCTTGTAGCCAATTTTAACCCCACTTCCTTTTTCTTTTTCTAGTTTTGCTATTTCAAGTATTTTTTGTTGTATCTTCTTCTCTTTTTGGGTTAGTTCATTTTCTATATATATCTTTATATATATCTGAGTTTGTTTTTATTAATCATTATTTCCCTTTTTTGTTTCCATGATTCTACTCTTGCGAAAATTATGTCCTTATCCTTTTGATTAATTTTATGCACTGTTATTATCTTTGTTTCTACATTTAGTTTGTTCTTAAAGTATTCTTTTATTTCTTCCTTTTCTTTATTTGTTTTAAAACCTTTTATTACTATGTTGTTCGCCTTATCTTTTTTCTCCATTTCTTCCATTTTTCTCTCTATTTCTTGTATTTTTTCTTTTAAATCTTTCTTCTCTCTTTCCCATCTCTCTCTATCTTTTTTATAGTTTTCCTTTATCTCTTTTAGTTCTTCTTTAATTTCGTGATTTTCCTTTCTTATTTCTTTCATCTCTTCTTTAAGGTCTCTTAGAATATTCATCATTTCTTCCTCTCTACTCATTTTTCCTTGTTCGATTTTTCCGATTGTTTTGGTTTTTAAGGCGATCTTGCTGTCTTCTTACTTCTTGTGAGAATTTCTTCTGGTTTACCGTTTTCTTCTTCTTCTCTTTTCCTTTTTATTAGTTCTTGTATGTTGCTTTCAAGGCTACCACTTCTGTTTTTTGCTATTATTTTATAGATGTCGCTACTTGTGCTCGGTTTTTCTTCTTTATTATCGTTGGTAATAATAATTTTTTTCTTATCGTTCTGTTTGGACATAACCTCACTTCGCCTCTTACAAACGAAGGTGGTATTTATTTTCTTCTTCCGGGTCTCTTCCACTTTACCTCTCCCTCCCTGTCTGTTTTCTCCAATTGACTCTTTTCTGTACACTCTTCTCTGGTTTTTAAACTAGTTTTACCAAATTATTTGCTCTCGCTTTACGAACACGTCAGTTCACTCTACGCGCACACTCAATAATCCGACTAATAAGACCTTCAATAATACTAAGAGATTGATCAAGCATTTCTCACTACCGGCACAGGACAAACAAACTCTGTTGATATCAGAAGCTCTATCGTCTAGACTCCACGGTCTGCCAAATATTCACAAACCAGGTTTTCCAGTTCCCCCCCATTGGTCAGTACCATTAGATCTCCTACCTATGGACTTGCAGACTTTTACAACTCCATGTTTGTTTGAGAGACTCTTATGTTAAGGACTCTTCCCATTTCATTGAGAAACTGAAGTCTCTGAATTTACAACCTAGAGACAGACTGGTCAGTTTCGATGTTGTGTCCCTCTTCACCATGGCCCCTATTAAGGATACTCTCGAGTACATTCAGAGGATATTTCCTAAATATATCACTACCCTCTTTACCAATGTGCTCACTACCACCTACTTTCAGTGAAATAACACCTTCTACGAATAAACAGATGGGGTAGCGATGGGAAGCCCTCTCAGCCCGGTGGTCTCCAACTTTTATATAGAGTTCTTTGACCAAAAGGCCCTTAATTTGGCACCTGTCAAAACTAAATACTGGTTTCGTTACGTGGATGATACATTTATTGAATGGAGTCATGGTGATGAAGCCCTTGCATCCGGCTCTAGGGAGAACGACGTAGAAGGCGTCGAATCCATCTACGAATCATTCTGACACTCCTACATCTGCAGCACGACCAACGCCGCCCGGAATAGGTATCAGCGCGCAGTCAGCTCTACACTCAGTCGCTGTCGAGACTTCGAAGTACAATCTCCGTTCTCGTCAACACTTCCACTGAAGATGTCAGTCGCAGTTGCTGACGGAACGTCTGGACTAAACAGTTTCTATAGACCACGGCCTATTAGCCCGAGCCCTAGTTTTTCTGTGGATTCCGGCGGTGAAAGCCTATGTTTTTTTTGTGTTGTAATTGAAAGTAATGTGAATATACATGAAAAATATTAAATATGTACAGAAAGGGAAAAAACATAGAATCCTAACAATGGTTGTTTATGAATAATAGTAATGAACGCTTCTAAGGTGCAGCTAATTATTCACAAATAGGACGTCAATATATAAGATCCTGATAAATATTCATCACTATTATTAAATTCAATAAATTGAAAGAAAAGTTTTTTAATCAGAATCTTCGTGTAAAAAAAACTATTTACTCGATTCGAGATAATCTTGATACATTTCATACGTAAAGTCAATTGCAGATAATTTCAAGTGATGAACGAAATGCCGCAGTGCAGCGATGAGTATCCTAAATGGGTTACTATTCATACAGTTTCATGAAAAGTTGCTTCCATTAACATGCGAAAACCTGACTTATTTAAGAATAACATTTCTCAAAATTGAAACGGCTTATTTGTCACGCTAATAAATCTATTTTGCGTAAGTTGTTCCAGGGCTTAGAAAACTAAATACAGAAACAAAAATTTTGCTACCACTGTCAATTTATTTATGACTCTTCTTTTTATAGTCTAATACTTACCTTCTGGAAGCTTCGAGTAATAATTGGAAACGTCCAGAGTGGCTTTTTCTTCAGCAAACTGCTTAATTGCTCTCTTAGAAGGCAGGTGCGATACACATATTTACAAATACGACGCACATCGCCGAAATCGCCGGCTGCTAATCGGCTAGTTCACGTACACGTGTGCCAGAACGCACACAAGCGTACCCATATTCACCCCCCCCCTTAAAGGTGTTTTGTTCCGCAACACTTTCAATTTACGTCTCGCAGGGTTATGTCGGAATCTGCAGTTCTCGCCTTCACGACCTCCACTCCGGTAATAAAAGTAACAGTCCACGGTCTTCTCATGATTGGCCCGATTCGGGTTATTACAACAGACCAGAGTGTCCACTCCAGTACGACGGAACAGGAGTTCAATCATGTTTCGTACGATCCTCCAATCCGGGTTGTCCAGTCCACAGCCAAGCTTCGGAACCGCCAGCTTCTGTATGTTATCCTCTAGAAGATGTTTGCGAAGTTCCATTACTGCGTCCCAAAGGTCCCTATAAGTCGGTTTATCAGAGCATCTTTCCTTAGTCACTAGGTAATAGATATTGCGTCGTCCGTCAGACAGGCGCAATAGCCTTCTTCCCTTTCTAACTTGGTTTTGGAGGTGTTCGGGATAGTTAGACAGGATTAAAGAAAACAAGATCTCCAGCTTGGTAACTACCTGCTGCAGCCTTGATATCGTAGTTTTCTTTAATCCTGTCACTAGCAATTTACGCATGCCGGCGAACCGATTCGTGGATATCGTTATGCTTTCTTCGGAGGTTGGTGACATAATCCCCTCCAGTCAAGTCATCTCCTTGTTTACAGCCGAATTTGAGATCGCAAGGTAGTTGTAGCTCCCTTCCAAAAAGGACACTGGCAGGTGTTTTGCCAGTCGTTTCATGGACAGACGGGTGGTATGCCATTAACAATAAAGGCAAATAGCGGTCCCAGTCCCTTTGGTGATCAAACACTACCTTGGAGAGATTTTTCATTAAGGTCCGGTTCATTCGTTCAACCATGCCGTCCGATTGTGGATGGAGTGGTAGTTCGAGTTTTCTTTATCCCTAGGAGCTCGTATATTCTACGGAATATAGTTGACTCAAAATTCCTCCCTTGGTCTTAGTGTAACTCCAAGGGTACTCCAAAGCGACTGATCAACTCTTTCGCTAGCTCCTCAATTATGGTTTCCTACTCCTGGTTCGGGATGGTATAAGCTTCAACACACTTGGTGAGATAGTTCAAGACGAGTACGATGTTCGTGTTACCTTTCTCGAACTCTGCCACATCAATTGCTATTCTTTTGAAGGGCCCACCAACGTTGTATTGACGCATTGGCGCCCTTGGCCTTTTCTGAGCGGTCCACTACTTGCGGCACAGGTGATATATTTCTTACACCAGTTCTTGAAATCTTCCTTACAATCCACCCAATAAAATCGTTCTCGAACCTTCCCAAGCGTCTTAGCCACTCCAAAATGGCCACCAGATGATCCATCGTGAAGATACTGCAACACCCCTTTAACCCTGTTTCGAGTAATAACCAGTTACTTCCTGCCTTCCTCTCCCTTTTTAGTTTCAGAGACACGCTTCAGGATGCCATCTTCGAAGACCATTCAGTCCCACTGAACCCACAACGATTTTAGTAGTTGGCTACAGAAAGGAATTCGCTGCCACATTGGTCGTTTTCCGTCTCTTTTCCATTCCATCACCTTCTTCAAGTCCGGGTCGATTTCTTGGTCTTGTCTTATATTTTCAGGTAACCACTCGTCATCGATTACCGTGACGCGCCGAATTGTTTCTTCGTTCTTTTCCATTGGATCACACTGCTTGCAATCTGTTTGACAGGATCTTCTAGAAAGTGCGTCGGTATTCTTGTGCCCTGTTCCGGGGCGGTGTTCTACATCAAAGTCATATTCCTGCAGCTTCTCAATCCATCTAGTTACCTGGCCCTCCGAGTTCTTGAAATTCAGAAGCCTCTTTAAAGCTGCACGATCGGTGCGTGGGGTGAATTTTCGTTCATGCAGGTATTTGTAAAATCGTTCTACACCTTTGACTAAAGCAAGCATCTCTCGTTTAGTGACACAGTAATTTCTTTCTGCTTTTGACAAGGTCTTTGCTGTAATAGCCGATTACCTTCTCTTGGCCATCTTGTAACTGCGAAAGAACGGCTCCCATTCCCACATTTCTGGCGTCGGTGTGTAAAGAGAACATTCCATTGAGCCGAGGATTAACCAGTACGGGGTTGTGAATAATGCCTGATTGAAAGTATCAAATGCCGTTTGACGATCCGAATCCCAATGAAATTTGCTGTCGCTTTCGGTTAAACGTGGCAAAGGTTTAGCGATATTGGCGAGTCCATGAACATAGCTACGATAATACGAACACAAACCCAAGAAGCTTCTTATGTCGTGAACATCTTCAGGCACTGGCCATTCCTGCACGGCCTTTATCTTCTCTGGATCGACGGCACGCCCTTGGCTGATACAACATGTCCCAAGTAAGAAACTTCTTCGCGAAAGAGTTGGCACTTTTTCGGACTGAGCTTTAAATTGGTTTCACGTAATCGCAGGAATTCTGCTTGCAAATTCTGCAAGTGTTCTATAAAGGTACTTTCATTTACTATGGCGTCATACAAGTATACCAACCAGGCCTTTTCGATTTGATCACTGAAAGTTTTTTCCATCAACCTTTCAAACATCGCCGGGGCGCATTTTTCCGACCCCTATGTGGTTACCGCTACACGGAGCGCTAATCGTATAGGACTTTTTAAATCATAATCGACGTTGCGTTTCCTATTAGGCCAGCGCACATGCCAGGCGATCATGCGGCGGGGGCTGGCTAAAATCCATTTAATTGTTTTCGTTGTCATTTCGATTTTGTTGTTGACTTTCGCGTTATAAGAGATAATTAAAAAGTTTGATACTACGTGTAAATTTATAAGTTATCAGTAAGAAGGAGAATGAATATGAAGTAGTTTTGCAAACAAAAGTAAACTCTCCAGACTAAAATGAACAGTGTATGCAGTGGAAAAGCAAGTTTTCGGCTGCTACAAACACACAATGGATTGTTTCACAAAATTATACAAACTTGCAGAGGCTTCAATACAGAAAGAATTTTGTTTGTCATCACAACAAAAAAAATAAAGGCCGCAAAAACGAAAGCACAAGGGAGCGAAACAAAAAGTGCCCTGCAAAAATCATATACAGAGTTAAAAGAACAAATAGATTTACTATATACAGAGACCCTCTTTTGAAAGAAAACTTGAAGAGAGTAATTGAGGTAGGTACATATTGTAAAAAAAAAATATTTTCCTACGATCACATACGAAAAAGACTAAATCCACACTCTCTAGTTCCATGAGAATGCTGTAAATATCACACGCATGCGGAACATGGAACTTTTGTTAAGTATATATCATATACTTAAGTTCAGGTGTTGTCGAGATATTCACGTTTGAAGATTGACATTTTCACATTTTGATTGACTGTAAAATTTAAACGGTTGAACATAGGGCAAAGCGGTTTGCACATTTCTAATATGTATAATATTACAAGTAATATTCGTTATTTTATTGAAACAGATTCGCTACAAACACACTCACCGAATTCATGTTGCCGAGGCGTACAGCTTTTTACGCATGAGTGGGTCGACGAAAGAAAAGTTTTACAAGTATTTTGAAGATGGACTGTCGGCAAGCGAAGCAAAATCATTTCACAGATCTTCGCTAGTGGCAACTACACCTTTAGAAGAAATATGTGAAGTACTTGCCAATGGTCAAATTAATCCTATTGGTCGTTCCATTTATCATTTGTACGAAACTTGGAGATATGTGTTTTTTTTTTTTAAATTTTGTCCAGGTATATACAGGGCGTTAAGAACCACAATTTTACCATACCTATTTATATTTATGCAGGGTCTTTAAAAATAAAGATATACAAAATGTCCCAGAAAAAAGTTTTTAATAAAAATATTTTATCTATTTTAAATTATTCCTTGACCTTGGGAATAATTGGGAACTCGTGAAGTACACAGTATGATAGAGAAGTTTCTACAAAAAAAGGATTATTTTGAAGAAATTGGTGTCAAAATAAGTATCCAAGAAGATCCTTTTTGCTGTGTACTCTTGACTCCATTGATGCAAAGAGCCCATAACATGCAGTTTTCGAGTGAAGTTGTATTTGTAGATTCTAGCGGTTCCTATGACCAAGGTGGTTCTTCAGTCACGTTCTTTTTTGGTGCTAGTAAAATTGGAGGTGTGCCGCTGGGCTGCATCATTCATAACTTTCAAACCGAGGAAGTTTATGAATTATGTTTCAAACAATTTCATGATTTAATTGGGACCGATGGATTTTATGGCAAAGGCTTTCCAGTCATATTTATGACGGATGATAGTGCAGGCGAGAGGAACGCTTTAAGCAAAATTTTTCCACAATCTAAATTATTGCTTTGCACATTTCATGTTCTACAAGCAGTGTGGCGCTGGTTATGGGACAGTTTACATAACATAGACAAAGATCATAGAAGACACTTGATGCTTCTTTTCCGAGACGTGCTATATGCCCAAAATTAAACTGAATGTGAATTGAACAAGACATCACTATGCGAAGATACTATTGCAAAAAAATTCCAACTATTTTTAGATTATTTTAGCGATATATGGAAGAGAAGACATGAGTGGTGTCATTATTTTCGAAACCAGTATAGAACCAGAGGTCATAAAACCGACAATATTTTTGAGGTATCTATAAGGATATTCAAAGATCAGGTGTTACAGAGATGCAAAGCATTTAATGCAACCTCATTGGCAGATTTTGTATGCTTTACTTTAGAAGAGTTTTATAAACAAAAAATAATTTCATTTGCAAATGGTACAGATATGAAGCTTCAACACTATTTTAAAAAGTTTTGTTATAAATCTAATCTATTAGAAGTAATAAAAAAAACTGATACACTGTTTATAGTCTCATCTTCACAAGACAATAAGTTCATGTACACGGTCGACGTTGAGCTAGAGCAGTGTGATTGTCCTGCAGGAGCAGGGGGTCAATTTTGCAAGCACTTTTGTGCAGTTTATAAATCAGGTGTCAATTTGATCACTACACCTCATTTGTTGTTTCAAGACCGCGTTGAACTTGCTACTTTAGCAATGGCGAATAATGTTAACAGTTCTTTTTTTATGAATATGGATTTGAATTCCGATTCTGTACCAGAAGATCAGAAGGATTTTAATGAGCCTATGCAGTCTATACCTACAATCATTTGCGAGCCTTCTAACTCCCATGTCCAGTCATCTCAGGAGCATACACAAGTATTAGGGGAAAATTGTATAAATGAAAATATCATCGCAGAATATGGTGAAGAACTAAAGATATTAGAAGAAAACTTCAAAAAATTGCACCAATTTGCACAAGCCCATCCATCCAAACATATGCTTAAAAACATAAAAGAACTGAATGCTAAAATTAATAATATTGAACATTTACAGGGATTTTATGATATTTGTTCCGTTGTAGCAAGAAAAAAACAAGGACGCCGAATCAAAGTACAACCAACTTCGATTGCACATCGTGCAGAGAGAGGGCTACATGCAGGCTCTAGAACAATACAAGCAGGCAGGCCATCCAATGCCGAAAAATTACGTAGAAAAGTAACAAAGAAGAAAAGGTCTATCATCTCTAACATTTTGGCAAATCAACCGAATGCTAAAAGTAATTGAGATAATCAATAACTTATTATTTAATAAATGTTATTTAACTTTGTAAGGCGTTTTATTAAGTACTACAAACCAACCCAATGTAAAAAGTCATGCAGTTTTCATAATATCTAAATTGTACGAACTATAAGCATAATGAACGCAGTTATTTCATTTTTGTGCGCTGGCCTAATAGAAAACGCAACGTCGATTATGATTTAACAATCCTATACGATTAGCGCTCCGTGTAGCGGTAACCACATAGGGATCGGAAAAATGTCGCCGGGGCATTGCATATCCCGAAAGGCATAACTGTAAACTACCATAGGCCCGTGCCGATCAAAATGCGGTCTTTTCCTTTTCGGCGACATCTAAGGCAACTTGCCAGTATCCGCTTTTCAAGTCGAGTTTGGAAAACATTTTCGAGCCAATAAGCATATGTAGTGGATAACCGTCTTTCTTGCTTACGTTGTTAAGCTATCGATAATCCTCACAAAGACTGGTTGTTACCAACACTACCGGTGATGTCCATAGGCTTGATGATGGTTCAATTATGCCGGTCTCATGCATTCGTGGATTATTCGCTCTGCTTCCTCCTTCTTTGCCAGGGGCAATCATCTACGTCTTTGACGAATAGGCTGCGCATTACCGGTATTGGTATTATATTTTACGATATTAGTCCTTCCCCTAATATTCTTGTCGGCCTCAAAGGCGTCGGCATTCTGACAAGGTAGATGTTGCACTTTGCATTTCTGCTCACTGGCTGGATTCCTACAGTATCTGTCAATCACTCCACTTATTTCAGCTGGTACTGTTTCAGAATTTACTTTTCGGGTTACCGCCTCCTGTCCAGCTTTTATGAGATAAAATTTTTCGCCATTCAGTCTCAAAGCTTCTCTTCTTATACTCATGTCAAAATCGTACTTTTATAAAACGTCCAGTCCAAGAATAACGTCATCTTCAATATCTGCTACCAGCACTTGACGGCTAAAGACAGCCTTCCCAATTTCAAATGACACCTTAGCTTCGCCACGAACAACCACTCTCTCTCCGGTGGCCGTACGCAGAGCCCACCTAATTGACACAACCTGGCTAGGGCCCTCAACTACGCTGGGTTTTACTATGCTCCTAGTGGCCCCGGTGTCCAAAAGAAACAAATCATCTTCGTCTATTTATTTTTCCACCTAGGTATAGACTGCCATGCTGGCGCTTCAAGGGCTCCGTAAATGCGAAAATTTCGGGGTCTCTTTGTCCATGGGTGAACGTTTGCCCCGTTACGTCGACCCTGGTTTTCCTGCTGTTGAGGTCGAGGATTCCAACCCCTTCACTAACAGCACGATCCTTTACGTTTTCACATTCGATTCTGATGCGTTGTTTTGTTAACCTACCTTTCTCATCTACATACGATTAGTAGCTGCATGAAACGCAGCAGGCTCATTCAACTGTGTAATACGTTTATTATCCACATCAACGAAACACAGCACTTTAATCGAACGCCTGTCTAATATCCACTACATCATCTTGCGATTAAAAGACGTTGAACCTTCTTCTTCAAAAGTCGTACATTCACAGCATCATGCTCCTGCTGAGGATCTCCGATTCTTGTTAAGCGTTTATTATTGAAATCCTGCGCATAGCGGAAGGCTCGCGAATACAATCGGTTTTTTTTCCTAACCCACGTCCGAACTTATCAGCTGGCATTGTCTAACTAGCAATCATTACAATTTGTTTATTCGATTATAATACACTCCTCCACCTTAAAAAAACTTCGATGTTTGTTGTCTTAAATTGTGAACTGCTCCCGTACGTTTTTGATATTTCCGCGTAGTCTTTCCTTTCTTTAACAGAACGTAATTTGAACAGTAGATCGTATAATCCCACAGTATTTATGTATTTAAATTTTCTATCGATTACGTTTGGTCCATCAAAATCCAGTTGAGAATCACAAATAAAAACTTTATTTGTGTACCCTTCGTATCGAACTTTATCAAGACGGGGTTAACAACGTCAGTGTTAAATGTACCAACTTCATAGTATTTAATAGTTCCTTCTATGCAGTCTCAAAGAGATGGATTTTTTTAAATATTCAACACATTTATAGCTGTTAACTTAGTTAATTAAGTCTATCTGTGCTTTTTTCAATTATTCAAACTCATCATTATCCTGGTTTATATTTTTATGACCTGTTATTGGGTCAGTTTCATAAACACTTTCTTCCCTCAAGTTTAAAAGAGTACCTGGAAGTAAGGTGCCTGGAGCATTCGAAGGATCAAGCTTCCTAATTATTATTAGAGTTGACGAAGTTGGAACGTCACCTTTCGACCAACTGCTAACTTTTGGCTTTAATTCTTTTTTTATCTCATCACCCAGCTCAGATTTCAAGTGAAGAAGCGAATTTGTAATTAGTATGGTTGCTGCAGTAGGAGGTTCTGTCCTGCTGTCGATTCCTTTAACATTTGCAGTTTCCTCTTTAATGCTTTCATAACTTTAATAAGTTCTATCTTTGCTTTTACATCCATGCTGTTGTCATGATAGTCCTTTAGCAACTAATTTCATTGATTCAACTTACATTAATATATATGTAAACAAAATCACAAAAACACCACTAATTTAACTATTTATTTATATTCCAATTACAATCGGTAACGTAACGTATCGTAGCTTATTCCGTACTGCTCTCTTTTTTCCCGGCCTCGGTCATACTCGTAGTCTCACGACAATATTGAAGTAGGGATCTCATATGCGCTTTAGGCAGGGGCGTATCGGTAATATAGGGGTGAATGCTAACACGGCCATCCTGGAAATAGAGCGACCTCGCTCCAAAGACAGAGAGCTCAAACAGAAAGACACTTAAAACCAGGCAATTTCCTAATAATGAATTTGTGTTCATGGCGGCTGGTTGTAGCAGGACTGCTGTACGGTGGGATCGCCACCCTATAATTCTTAAAATTCTGTGGGATTGCCACAAGTACTTATTGCTCTTTGTTTTTATTTTTGTGGGATTGCCACATGGTGGGGCTACCACCCTTGTTTGATCATGTGGGAGCGCCACATATTGTTTATCAATTGCTTCTGTACTGACATTGCTGTATTGCATGGGATCGCCAAGCTTTTGTTTATTATTTGGTTATATGCAATTAGCTTGGTTTAATTTCGCGTTGTGTTATGCATTAGAAGAAAATGTTTACTTACAGTAATCATCGTGTTATACTATACTGTGCGTTCCGTTGACCAGCACCTGAGTTGCTCGTGTGCTGCTACCGTTGTGCGCCCTCCCTTTTTAGAAAGTACATAACAGTCATTTGGTAGCAATTTTTGTATTGTATAAGGTCCTCTGAATTTGGATTTTAATTTTCCACCGCCAGCTAATTGCGAATCTTCTATTGCTATCAATTCCCCAACTGAGAATAACGCTCGTGCGTAACGTTTTGAATCGAAACGTTCGGCCTGTCGTTTTGCCGACTGTGTGAGTCGCTTTTGGGTCTCTAGAACAGCATCTTCTATGTCAGGAACAACATCTGTTGTCGGTGCCTTTTCCAAAAACGGTTGAGTTGCAGGTAATTTTTGGGTTTTGCCCAGTTGCAAAACACTCGGAGCAAAGCCTGTTGTTTTGTGTACTGTCGCGTTTAGGTTATTTTCTATATCTGCAATAGCTGATACCCAGTTTTTCTCTTGCTGATCGTTAAGAGTCGCTCTCAGTAAATTAAATACAGTCCTCATCACACGTTCCACTTGCCCATTGCCTCTTGGTACACCAGTAGCTATGTGATGTAGACTAATGCCTTGGTCATGCAGGAAATTTCGGAAGGTTATGGAAGTGAACGATGCTGCCCTGTCTGCTATAATACGCTTAGGTTTCCCAATACCTTGAAATATAGGGAGTAGTGCCTTAATGGTGTCTTCTGAATTCTTTTTAGGTATTGGACGTAAGTAGCAATATTTTGAAAAAGCGTCCACCACAACAAGTAGTTGAGTGCAGCCTTGACTTTTCACCAGTGGACCAGCGTGATCGATGTGCCAAGTATCGAGAATGTCCTTGGGCTGTTCTCCTATTTGGTAGAACCCAGCTCTACGTCCAGTGTGTGATTTTCCCAGGATACAAGATTTGCAGTTTCGAATGTATTTCTTTAGGCACTTTCCCATGTTAGGCCAGTACAGATCTTCACGCATCTTTGCAATACATTTGTCCCATCCAATGTGAGAAGACTGCTCGTGGTACAGACGCATTGCCTGAAGACGGCCAGCTACTGGAACGTAACATTTGGGAGATTCTTCTTTTGTCACAACAAAGTTGTCCACAAGTTGATAGTCTGGATAGTCCTGGGGGTTCGCGAGAATGTTTAGGCAATACCCGTCATTCCGTTGATGGTTACGTGATGATTCTACTGATGTAATATTAGTAGAATTTGATTTTGACCTTACGGTGCACACTATTTTTGGTGGATTTCGGCTGAGGTAGTCGACATGTCCCATCTTATGACCAGGTCGATATTCAATATTAAAATCGTAGTCTTGGAGCTTTATCCACCACCTCGCTACGCGCGGATGTAAATTCTTTTTGAGCGCTGTTGCCCGAACCGAATTGCAGTCAGTAAATACCGTAAAATGTTTGCCATACAGGTAATTTCGGAAATGCTCTACAGATTCAACCACGGCAAGTGTCTCTAAATCATATGAATGATAGTTTGCCTCGTAATCGGTTGTACGCCTGCTATAATAGGCCACTGGACGAACGACACCTTGTTCGTTTTGTAAAAGGGCTGCACCAATACCTACGGCACTCGCGTCAGTGTGTAGTTCACAATTTAATTCCGGATCAAAAATGCGTAACACGGGTTTGTCCACCAATTTACTAATTATTAATTGTCTGGCGGCTTCACATTCAGAACTCCATTCAAATAATTTATTCTTGCGCAACAGGGCTGATATGGGTGCTGTGATTCGTGAAAATCCTTCTATAAAGCGTCTAAAGTAGCCCGCGAGTCCCATGAACTGTCTTACACCTTTCACGTCTGAAGGTGCCGCTGACTGAGTAAGAGCCTCAACTTTTCGCGGACTTGGACGCACAGAACCGTCACTGATCACTACACCTAAATATTCTGTTTCTCTAGCGAAAAAGGTGCATTTTGCATAATTTAAGGAGAAACCGGTTGTTGCTAGCGCTTGTAAGACGTTTTGAAGGCGCTGAAAATCTTCGTATGATACAGATGGGACCAGGACATCATCAATGTAGACATGGGCCTCTGTTCCTTTCAATTCACCCAATGCCTTGTCGATGGCACGTTGGTATGATGTTGGTGAGTTAACGAATCCGAAAGGGGCTCGGTTATATTCAAACAAACCATGTGGAGTAATAAAAGCAGTGTATTTTCTGGAGCTTTCTTCAATTTCCATTTGATGAAAACCGGCTTTCATGTCTAATGTTGAAAAATAGCTGGCATGGCGCAATGTGTCTATTAAGTCTTGGATTCTAGGCAATGGATATGGTTCTTTAATAGCCTTTTTATTGAGGTCTCTATAATCAACGCATAATCTCATTTCTCCATTTTTTTTTTGTACGAGGACTATTGGACTGGCGTACTCTGAATGGCTCTCACGAATCATCCCCTTTTGTAGTAGTTCTCTAGTAATTTGTTTAACTTGTGTTTGTTCGGCGTATGCCAGCTTTCTGGGTCGGTATATTACGGGAATGTCGTCCTTTAATCTAATGGCTAGTTTTCCTGTCAGTATGTGATCGGGTGTCACATTTTTTGTTGTTAATAATAGGTGTTTTAGTCGTATTATTGCTTGTTCGTCCAATCCTGCCACATTTATGTCATTTACAGCATCGTCGTTATGGGCAACCAATACTTTAGGAATATTGAGCGGGTCATGATATAACTCTACACCATTAACACATTTTTCAAGTCGCAAATTAGGTCTATTAGTCACGTCCCAGCCGATAATAGCATCTAGACCAACGGGTATGACGTTATCAGACACAACAGTAAACATAATCTCGAGAGTAACCGCCGGCATAACTGAAACAACTTCGCACGTGCCTATGCCATAAACAATCCTTGAGCCGAGTCCAGTCATCGGTTGCAGAGTTGGTTTAATTACAGCATTCAAGTTTTTAGCAGTGTTTTGGCTAATAATAGACACTTGGGAGCCCGTATCAATAATGTATCGAAATGACAAAGCTTTGTTTTCGGACAGAACAGTAGCAATGGGTGATGTAGCTAACGCTCGGCCTTTTCAAATTAGTAAGATGTTTTTTGGTTTTCCATGTTTAAACCAACATTTATCTTCTTTATGACCTATTTTCTTACAGTTGTTGCAAACGGGTAGATTAGCATCGGATTTCATTTCTCTAGTTGTTTTATCGGCCACGTCAGCAACGTTTTTATTTCGGGAACGACATTCTCTCCGAGAATGTCCTCGCTGGCCACATTGATCCTTTAAAAGGTGATTTCGAAGGAGCACTCTGTCGGCTGATTGTGGAAGAAGCGTTTCTGTCAATTGTGGCGCGTGCATTCGGTAACGCCCGAAACTTTAACCTGCGTGCGTCGAATTCACTTAAAAGTTTTAATAATTGTTTCTCATCGCGGGGTGGTTGTATACGAATTGAGGCTTGCACTTCCGAATGATCAAGTCCATATTCTACCATACTAACAATTGTTTTCCACGGTAATAGATCACAAAAACGTCGAATAGAACGCAATTTTTGGATGCCGTAATCACTGAGGGAGTCACAATCTCTGCTTCGTAGAGTTGATGCAATGAATGCGCGGACACCAGGGGTCTCTCGATCGGGGAAAGCAATTGCAAGATCACTACAGAAGTTTTCCCAACTGCGACGCAATAGACGCCAATCGCAAAAATATTTGTGTGCTCGGCCTTTCAGCGCTTCACCGGCCTTGGCTATCATAACCATGTCGGTTACACCCAATTCTTCTTTTAGTTTAGTAACATCTTCTAACCATTCTTCCATAGAATAATTACTTGTATCTGGATTGAATTCAGTTACACGAAATGATGTAGTTGCTGTATTTTGCGCTTGCGCACTGCTGCCCTCAGGGATGGAAGGACTGGGCGTTGGCACTGACGCCATTTTCGATTGGCGTTATAATTCTGCTAATTGTTCTTGTTTATTGGCAATCAAAGTTAATAATGTTTCTTGCCATGATACTTTTGCCTTTTTTGAAACAGGTGGTCTTAAGAGCTCTTCTTCGTCCCCTTCGGATGGTTCAGGTGACGCGTTGATCTCGGCAGTCGAGCATTGTTCTTTTTCCATGTTTTGGCAAAAATACAATTATTTTTAGGGCTGCAACTAAGTGGAAGGTGATATCCCACTCCTGATGTAAACAAAATCACAAAAACACCACTAATTTAACTATTTATTTATATTCCAATTACAATCGGTAACGTAACGTATCGTAGCTTATTCCGTACTGCTCTCTCTTTTTTCCCGGCCTCGGTCATACTCGTGGTCTCACGACAATATTGAAGTAGGGATGTCATATGCGCTTTAGACAGGGGCGTATCGGCATTATAGGGGTGAATGCTAACATATATTTATCGAATCCTATGCAATATCTCCCCTCATTTATAGCAGTGTCCTTATTTATCACTAGAAATTCAAACATTTCTTTCCAACATTCTCCACACGTACTTTTAAATTTATCGACAGTCATTTCTGCAATGGCATGGTTAGAAAAAACGTGTTTGAGATTCAATTCGTCTTGTTTAACCGGTATAATTAGATTAACGTTATCTCTAATTAAATGTTGAAGGATCTGAGCATATGTTTGATTTAAACAAAAAGTGTCGATTGAGTAATGTCTTCTCATACTAGAGTATTCCCTTATCTTATTCTGATTATCATTCGCAACATCATCAAAGATGAATACAGAATTAGGTCTTGCCTGTGATGGACCGATTACTTCATCAGGGTCTATAAGGAAAATAACGTTTTCCAGCAATTGGTTGCAACAATTCTGATAAATACTTATATTTTGGTTGATACAATGACTTTGAATAAACATATACCTTTTCAAAACGTAAACCGTTTGATAGCTCCAAAAGTCATAAAATCACACTTGTTTTTCCACAGTTTCAATGTCCTGCAGCGATACTGTTGTTCATGGTAATAAAGGACCATGACGATTTATTTTCGAAGCGATGTTGAAGTCTCGATTGATTATCGTTAAGCAGGTGGAAGTTGTACTATTCGTATGTTTATTCATTATTAAACGATTTCTCTGTAAGTTCATGGATTTAAAAATTCAGAGTTAACGTTGTTTATCAAGTGAGTTGGTTCATAATAGTGAATGCACTCACACCAGACCTGTTACCTGAAGCATGGCCTTATGAACAGTGTTATAGATAGATTACCTATTGAATTGCACATACCAGGCTACAGCTTTTGTGGTCCAGGGACACGATTAAACAAATCAAATTTGGAAACTTAGAAATCAATCTAAATATCCCAGAATCATTCGTATTCCAAAGACAGGCGGTTTTCTACCGTTAATTCCTATTTTCGCTGGATTATCGGCACTTGGAGCTCTCTCTGGTGGTGCTGCTGGGATAGCTAAAGCTGTAGGAGATACTATATCAGCCCAGAATCTAAACGTCATAACGATTCCATGGGAGCCATTACTCTTAGAACAGATATTTTGGTACACCCTAACCGTAAAGGTTTCGGTTTATAACTCTGACCGTCTCAACAAAAAAAAAAACAAAACTGTTCATGAAACTAGGTACCCAATCATTTTCAACGGATTTAGATTTACACATTTACGTTCATCATTTACAAATTTCGCATTTTCGTGGAATATTCATGCGTAATTAGCAAGAAACGCTAAAATGTGAAATTGTTAATTTAGACATGGGTAGTGGCACACATTGGACAGCGTATCAACACTCGCATCGTCGATTACATTTCCCTTAAAACTGTTGACCAAGACGGTAATCTTGTTAATTTCCGTTTCGCTTACGAAAACCATAACATGATTGTGCTGTAGCGAACGGTGTGTGTCGCTAACGTGAACAGGGTGCGTGTTCTGGTGGTTCTAAGAAAAACCGTTGTGATGCGGCTTTTATGCCAGCATCCGAGAGGTACCATCAATACCTTCTGCGGTATTAGGGTGAATACCTACTGCGGTATTAGAGAGGACAGAAGACGAGTCAGAGTTAGACTAATTTTATTACAAAAATAAACAGGTATTTATACAAAAAACAAATACATTAGGCTTATGGAGAAATGCATGGTCAACCGTTTACACTTGTGTGTGTATTTGCGGTTGACCTAATTTGTGGTTCAAAAATGACAATATGCTTGTCAGCAGAGTTTGAATTCTGCTGTACTATGTGAACTACTTCGGAGAATTCTATGTATACAGAGTGTTCCCACAGGACCCCCCTTCCCAGTGATGAAGCTTGGAACTAGGAGATCGAACTCGTCGTCCGGAGCGGGTCTTTTGTCTGTGGGGCTTCCTCGTTGTCGCTTCAGCAGAATTGTCGCAGAAATAGCTTGGTTTGCTCCTGGAATGTAGCTTGAATGCAGCAATGCGGAGTCGTCGTGTTGCGGGCTGTAGTTGCGAGGATGTTCTCGCCGGAAAAATGCTGAATGCCTGTGGAAAATGGCGGGACTGCCTGGGGGAGCACTGGTTCTGAAGTTCAGAAATTCTCTGCCGAAAGTACTGTACTCCGCGTGGGGGAGTTTCGCAGTGAGAACGCGCGGCTCTGTAGTTCAGAGGTTCTCTGCCGAAAGTACTGTACTCCGCGAGGGGGAGTTGCGCAGTGAGAATGCAAGTGGCTCCCAGACGTGGTGTCCCATTGTTATCCAAGGTTGTCGCAATTGTTTTGCTGTGTGTGGCTTGGATAATTGCTGATTGGTTTCACTCGGTCAGGTAAAAGACGTATTACATTTGCTGTGACCGAGTGACCCAGAAAGGAGGTTTCCTTCATTCCACATGTTGTATTTACTTGGTTCAGCAAGTTTCCGTTCGGCTGCAACTGTGAAGGCGCTGGCGGTGCTGTTCTGCTGAATAGGGTGTTGCGTCATGTGAAGGCGGCAACTGTGGCGGCGATAGCGGTGGCGGCGGCGGTGGCGGCATCTGTGGCAGCGGCGGCGACGGTGGAAGCGGCGGCGGCGGATGTGGCGACGGCGCCGTCGGCTGTGGTGGCAGTAGTGGCGGCCGGGCGCTGCATCACTTTTATTGGGGTGGCGATGGGTGGTGGGATGTTTTTCGACGTTACTCACCTCACCCCAATGTGGAATAGACGGCGGTGGAGCGCTGCATCACCTTTGATGGGCACGTCACCAATGTTTAGTGGATGTAGAGGCACTGCTTCACCATCGTAGCGTGGTTGCGGGATGGTGGACCATTGTAGTGGCAGGCAGGAATAACACCCTCCAATTAACATTTCCTTAAATCCTTGGGATTGCGGTTGAAAAAGACAAAACGTTAAAATGGTTGCAGAAATGCATAATGTCACCGAGAAAGCGGCCTTCGACAGCGTTATTATTAACGCTGATAAACATACTCATCAGCCTCATGCGAATTCAACTTTCAAAAATAACTATGCTTTACGTATTCCCATTAACATGAAGACGTTTGGACTTTACCTTGCAAAAGTTTCGTATACATAGAAGACGTTTGTTGAAAAAAGATGGAACTGTACGTACCAGTACTAACTTTATTAATAATGAAATTTTGTATCTTTTTGCAGAAATTCGATATGAATTGGGAAGAAGTTATTTACTGAGTCCGCAAACCTGGTATGACTACAATAATGAAAGGTTACGCGTCTTACAATGAAAATGAAAGTAAACCTCTCATTAATAGTGGACGGTTGCCCTATGCTTTAGACGCCGTACAAGGGGTTGACCTTCATACTAGAAACCTAATTGACACAAACGGTTACTTCGTAGTTGGGAACAAGTTGAATATCCCTTATATTTAATAAATTGCATTCTTCCAACTGGACTGTGAAAACTATATCACAGTTGTATAAACCTTGCTTCATTATTTTCGGTTATCAAACCGACAAAAGTAATGATATTATATATATTCAGTTTTTTCGATCACTGCAACTTAACCAATTTTAAAGTTCACTATGTACCCGTTAATAATTTGAATTTAGATTTTGATCATTCCAGATTTGCTGTTTTGTATGAAATGTATGTTAATTTTCAACAATCGTATTACGGTAATGTAAATTAACCCTTATTCGATCCTAAGGAATTTCTAACGATTGCTCCTCTTGTAATAGTAGACTGTTCTTTTCAGAATTAAATTGTGAAATCTGGTGGTATCGACATTTGTTTAGAATGTCAAACAAAGCAGAATATGCCAGATATAACACCGGCTTACTGTTTAATTATCCATGGCTGAATGATACGTTACAATCCCTCTACAAATTTGGTTCAAGAAGTATAAAACCTAATGACCACTTCCCCACTTTACTTTCTTTATCGACAGTGAACGGTAAGCAAGCACTATGACTATGCTAAACGTTTAAGATTTTCAGTGTTGTGAGATTCGATTGCTTAAGGAATTACCAATTTATCATTTCTTGTTTGAACCACCATTTCCGTGGGACGCTCTCCCTGTTCGTTACAGGAGTCAAAAAAGTTGGTTAAACAGAAATTTACATGGGTTATATTGGGAAGATGGTGTTTTCCATACTCTAAGGTTTATGACACTATTTATCCTATATTGATGGAGTTAACGGTTGTATAAGTCAAGGGATTGCAAAATTGATTGAACACTTTCCTAATGTTAACTTTATTAACATCGAAGACATTGGATGTCCATCTCTCTCAAATTTAGCAAGTGATTTTGAAGTTAAGGTGTGTTCCTATCGCAAAACAGATCTTGAACCTACTTGTATAAAAATGTTCCATTACTAAAATATTGGCTATCTTTACACTCATAAATGCATTGTATTTTTATAAATAAAACATATTAAATATAAAAAGTTGGTTTTTTATTCTTTTTAACGACATTATACACTTTACATATGTTTTTCAATATCAGCTGATTTTCCCACAAATCGTTTGAGACGGATCGATGGTTGATCAACTTGTTTATCAATTTTATCATATCATCGGTCTCTGTATCTCTGAAATATTCTGAGTGTCTACATTGAAGAAATACAACGAAGCTGTATAAATCGGTTAACAGACGTGGTCCCCATTTTGTATGCACCTTTTTGAAGCTTTGTGCGGTATATGTTTAATTCAGTTCCAATGATTTCAGAGAACGTATTTCATTTTCTTCATAACCCATCCACACACTATTAAAATTTTTATTAAAGGTTTCCATGTTCTACTAACTTACACGCACCCAACTCTGCTAAACATCGACCGCTCCTTCGCTCGTTCGCATAACTTATGTAAAATCTCCCTCCACTAAACAAGTATCTATGGAGGAGACTGTGCAATAAGAAATCGCTACCGGTATTCATCATCATCGACTGTAAATTTAGAAAATAGAACATAAAACATTATTCATTAATAATGTTGATGAATAGAGGGCAATAAGGGCAATAAGGCAATCAACGATCATGAGAGTAGTTATCAATTGTTATTCAAGAGTCGCATTCTCATCTCAATATTTTCTTTTACGGAAAGGTATTCCATACTTAGCAGAAAATGAACAAAAACTTAATCGAGCAGTATTTAATTCAATTTCATTAAATCTGACAATATAATCTCGAGTGAGTCGTTCTCTTTTTTCCGTTTGGGTAATTAAAGTATAAACAATTAAGATGTAGATGATTAATGGATTGAACATTGATAACTACACTCTTAATTGTTGATTACCGTTTATTAAGAAAACTGTTTTAATGAACAATTGCCTTGTTGCCCACTATTCATCAACATTATTAATGAATAATGTTCTATCTTCTATGTTTACCATTGGATTATTTTTTCTTTTTAATTAAAGTTAATTATTTTTTTTCATAAAATGTCTACTATTGTGCATTAAAAAAATATACATTTTCATTAAAAAAAGAGAAATCACATTGAAATAACCTTCAAAAGGGTGTCACACTGGAAAACCAATGTCACCATTTTATTTCCCCCTTAACATTAAACAACTTTGGTATAACTTTTTTGAAATTAATTGATTCTACTTTTACTTGGTGGAAATTCATTGCAAATATAGTAATAATAAAAACACTGTTTTTAATTTCCACATATTTATTATTTAAAAACAGTGTTTTTATTATTTTTATATAACCTCTTTTTTTTTATAAAAGGTACCATTGTCGAGATACAAGCCTGTCTCAAGTTAAATGGACCATCCTATGTGTATGTGAATATGTACGTTTACCTGTTGTGAAATACATCATGTAATTTGCTCAACCTCTAGGGGTCAATGACCTTACTCCTCCTCTTCTGCCAGAATCGGTTAATACTGATAGTTAATTTTTAACCATAGTCAAAACAAGTTGTATGTGGGATATACCATCAACTTCTTTTTATTCGAAAGGATATTCTTTAGCTTTAAGTATGGACCGTAGGCCAGAAGTAACTTCGAAAAATTCACATGTTACTTGTAGCTGAGATTGACGGATCTAACAGTCAGGCTGATGCATACAAATTACCTATGTATACCTACCTCTAGCAATTCATAATAAGTGTTTGTACAGAGTACAGAGGGTCACTAAATTTCATCGATGTAAGCCATTTATATTAAATCAGAGTAGTACAGAAATCAAGTCAGCAATTAGGTGTGAAATGAAAGCCTTATAGATCTAGAGGCAACATCATACACGTGTCATGGTGAGCCTCGCAGACAACTTCCACTTCCAACTGTAGGGATAAAATATTGGATTTACTTGCTAACACTTACCCTACTTGTGTAGGAATTGTCTCATTCTATGAGAATGCGCCTTAAGATGTGTCTTATTTTATCTGTAACAAAGAATCTTAATCAGATATATTAGCAATAAGTTGTCTGCCAGAGCTGATAAATTTATTAATATATAGCACAGAGTGGGAGGACCCTTTAAATGCATATAAAAGAGCACGTGTATAGTTAAAAGCAACATAAAAAACGGCTATACAGATCACTGCATTGATACAGGACGTAACTTAGACCTTCAACAGAATGTACCAAAAGGCAAAAAAAAATTATTTATTACAAGATTCAGAGATGAAGAAGGCACTAGTCATGTACAAATACTTATGCATCCATGCTCTTATATATATAGCCACGATTTTTTTCTAACAATTTATTTACTGATATTTCAACATTAACGACAACAACCTAATAATAACATTATAGAACGACCCAATCACATTTATAGTTTAATTCCCTCCTCAAAGTCACTAACTCGCTCTTTTCTCCCTGGTTCGCGCACTCGTAATCTCTCTCTCTCGTAAAACTGACACTAAAACCCCAAGATAATCAAAGTTTGAACAATTGCATCTACTTGCTTGAGTAAGACTGTAATATAAAACGATAGCGACGTTCACGTGACTGTGTGCATATCATCATTGGTTTATCTCAATGAAATTATAGTAGAATATGTCGCGAAGGTTAAGTGCGTTAAGTGAAGCGCAGTGTCAGTGTTGTTCGAAGTGTTCAAAGAATATACTAAAGTGTTGTTTCAGTGTTTAAAAGTATTTATCTCAAGTAATTTCGGTGCCCTATCACTTTAGGTTCCACAAAATTTGCAGAGAAAGAAATTCAACGAACCAATACAAAGAAAAAAGGTCTCAAAAAGGAATTAGTAGAAATTGTGGAATCTCTCAAAAAAGAAGCAAAGGAGCTGATAGTAAGGCTCCATACTTTACTACAACAAAGAGCAACAGGTACTGCATAATCGAGCAGTTCTAAACCAACAGCAGCACCGTCCATGTAGTTTTTCATTATAAGAAAAATGTTAAACGTGAAAGAAGAACTTGTTAAGGAACTGCATAAACCTGCTAGAATTAATTTACACGTCGTAATGTAATTGTTAAAGGTTTGATGATCTTCATCAGTCCGATTTAGTGGAAATGATTCCGTATGCGAGAGAAAATAAATGTTTCAGATACATTTTGGTTATAATAGACGTTTTCTTAAAATTTGTGAGGGCTGAACCTGTAAAACGCAAAGCAGGTGAATATGTAGGAAGGGCTTGACAGTTAATTTTCAAAAGAAGTAAGTGTATTCCTAAGAATATGCAAACTGACTTGGGAAAAGAATTTTATAATGAATAAGTGAAAAAAGCGATGCAAAAATATAAAATTAACCATTACTCAACGTAGACTACTAAGAAAGCGTCGATTGTGGAACGGGTAAATAGAACTTTAAAATCAAATATGTGGCAACGCTTCATTTTACAAAGATCCTATAAATGGTTAGTGCTGGATAAACCTCATAATAGCTGGATTCAAAATACTTTTGTAATACGGTCATACGTGTTTGATTTAATAAATGGTAAAACGTTTACGAATTTGTATACCCTCTCCCTCAAAGTATGATTATAAATAAGATTAAACGTGGCGAGTGTCAGTTGCAATCGTTAGTTGCTGCTTTGAAAGTTAAAGACGTAGTAATGGTAGAAAGTAATGAAATTGAAGCGAAATTTTTCAAAGACGGTTTCTTATCTGAGAGAAAACATTTGGTAGTCAGAGTTAAAAAACGTAATGCCAGAATTTGAGTTAAAAGGTGCATACGATAAACTTGTAATAACGGACTATTTAGTTAGCGAGGAAAACGACCCAGACGACTTAGAAGTCGAATCTTTCTAAAAAATTAATTCCTTATCATATGAGTTGTATCACAGTTTGCTGTGTTCTTCAAATATCGGTGATAAATATCATAATCGTCTCGATCGAGTGTTTAAACAAATTGATTAGCACAATCGAGTCCCCGATATGATCTGAATTTGGAGAGGGAATCATCAAAGGAACACTTGATCAAAGGGTGTTTTGAAGCGTTTCTGATGGTTTTCAAATTTTAAAATGTGATTGGGGACGAAGCTACCCATGTTATCTATCTTGAAATCACCGTTAGGGATGGTGGTGCAGACGTGGTTACAGTCATGCTGTTGACGATGATGCAGGTGGACTAAAGTGGAGAAATTGTAAGCAACCTTCACATAAAAACTTGCGGTGTCCTGTTTTGAAAGCTTTAAGAGAGTAAACAAGACATGTGCTTGATCCAGCAGTAATGATTATTGCCTCGATCATCGTCGAGCAACAGTGGATTGAAGTGCAGCTTCCGTTTGATGAGTTAGTAGTATAGGGGACCAACAATTTCTCAAATCCACTTTCCATCTTTCAAAACGGAATCAGTGCTATAGACATTCACAGAGCAGTTGTTCTTGGATTCAAACGCCGGAATATCGGTTAATTTCATAGGAAATTTGATGCCGTCATAGTGCGAGAATGATGCGGATAGGAAGTTCTTCTTTGCGAGTTTGCTTGTGCGGGATATTAAGCTGACGTTATTTCCCACGGAAAGCAGGCTTGATCCATTAAACTAATACGGTTGCCTCACTTCGATCAGCTTGTAGGCGCGGGGGAAGAGAGGTCTGGTTAGGTTGTGACGTAGCTCAGAATGAACGAGCTACGGGCGACTTCGTCAACGCTAATAGTGTGTCGTCAGTGTGTCTGCTATTCGCTTGTAGATTTCTTTAATAATAGACTACTTCTAAAATACGATACTAAAAGTGTTTGATAAACTGAACTAGTGCTTAAGGGTGTGTTAAATTAGGGGATTCTATACATGCCGTATATAGATAATTCATAAAAACGAACCAAAAATATTTTACATTTCCATAGCCATTGCCATTACAGGTAGATGCATAACCTTGTATGTACCTTCTTACCTATTTTCAATATTATATAATTGCGATTAATAATGACGCCAGTAATAATATAAGTAATTCAAAGTAAGTAATGAGTTACCATCACTTTTCGAACTCCTAAATTATAATAATTTTTTTAAAATGATTGTACTACCTACATGCAAATAAAATTACAACTGATTCTATTCTAACTGGCAACCATTATTTATGTAAAAATTAAGGTACCTCCTTAAAATTATCTGGACAACCATTTTTCTTTCTGTAAAATAATGCAACTGTGAATGAAGCTAATATAAATAAGGCATATATTACTCTATTCTGAAGGTTATCTTCAACTTGTAGACTATTTATAAAATGGTAGGAGGTGGAATACGCTGTAGTGTCGGTTCTTGAACGAGCCAACAGGGAAAAAATTAGGACTTGTCTTTCTTTTCATTCCCAAAAGATGTTCAATTACAAAAAGAATGGATAAATCGACGTCATCAAGTCGATGAAATTAATGTAATAAACGCCCGAATTTGGTATCAGGCGTTTTGATCCCCCGACAAAATGTCCCCGGACAAAATATCCCTGACAAAATATCCCTGACAAAATATCCCTGGACAAAATATCCCCGTGACAAAATATCCCTGGACAAAATATCCCCGTGACAAAATATCCCTAGACAAAATATCTCCAGACTAAATATCACTGAACAAAAGCCCCGATAATAAATTATCGAACCGATACTCCAATAAATAATATAAAATTCATATACTTCATTTCATATATATATTTGTATTTATTTAATATTAATAACGTTTGATTGTCAGTAATATATAAGTCATTAAATCGATAATCAAATAAATATAATAGCATATATATTGGTTAGGTTAGGTTTAGGTAGATTTTTAGGGTGGGGAAGATATTCTGTCTAGTGATATTTAGTCTGGAGATATATTGTCACGGGGATATTTTGTCCGGGGATATTATGTCGGGGATATTTTGTCCGGTGATATTATGTCGGGGGATGAAAAATCATGGAACCCCGGATTTGTAGCCTGCACTTTTTACCTTCAGATTTTGAAAGAAATTTGAAGGCAGAACTTCTAAACGTCCTCTATAGAAAAAAGTTAAAATTTCATGGTAGGTTTGTTTCGTACATTGGTCAAAATTACGTAAAATGTTAGAAAGTTGATTTGTTATTCAATATTTAAGCTATACCATCGCTTCTACTAAGATGTGGTGATAGAATATTTATAAGAATTAGGTATTAAAATTTACAGCTTTAGGAAAATTCTCTAAAACGAAAAATAACAGCGACAAGTTCGACGACTTCAAAGAAATTCAAGCGAATTATCAATTAACGTAATTGCATATTATTGATAACAAACATGAACATTTTCTTAAAAATACATAAAAGCACCTATTTAAGTATATTTTAATACGATAGAATTAATAAAAAACCGGTCAATTTCAATTACTTGAAAGATTATATTTCGTGTTGCATTTACTTCGCATATCTTTCCTCTACGCTGTACATTCTGAGACGTCATCGGCTAGTGCGCTCTGATTGGTTGGCGGCATGTGAGGCAACCGTATTAGTTTAATAACCGCGGGCTTGATCATCGTTTCGCCCATTTACAACGGCTATCTTCAATAGAATCTGTTTGGGAAAAGAATGTAAGATGAGGCTCTCAACGGATTGTACTTATTGAAGTTTATTTGGATGAAAAGAACCATTTCTGAAATCCGTCTTGTAGAAAAGAGAAAAAGTAGGAACATTGTTCGTAACCGTGTTATTAATTGAAAAGTAAAAGATTCAGAAATGATTAATCATCTGACTCTCGTTCTTGAAACTCGGAAGCTTTGGTGTCGAGTGCCCCAAAAAGGTTTTGGAGAAGATTGTAAACATCGGTCAAATGAGTCACAACTTTGTTATTTGTGTTGATGGATTTAATTTCAAGAATTTGTTTAGTTTCATGCACATAACGTCCAAAAACTTTGATATTCATTTTAACCGCATCGTGGAGATAGATCTGATTACGTATCTCGACATCGACATCGACATCACTAAAAAGTCTGTATAAGACAGACAGATTGCCTAAGGGATGTACGACAGTACGGACAACGAATCAAATCGACAAGTTGCAAGGACTGGGGACGACCGTTGTGTGAAGAAAATTTAACAGTTTAAGAAAATGGGAGGGAGAGGGGGAATATGCAAAAATGGTAAGGATATTAAGAGAGGGGGCAGAAGATATTTAAGAAAGAAGTATAGAGGTTGAGATTAGGTAAAATGACTGAAATGGAAGAATGTGATGGTGCCGAAGTGCATTACCCTAGGCGAATCGGAGCTATCGGCGATGCTGAAGCAGTTCTTCCCCAATGACGAGTAGCTTAGTAAGACATCATCGTAAGGTGGAGAAGAGAAGAAATGTGGTCACGGAAAAGCCTGTTGCTAGTGCATCCATCGCGAATCGTAGCAGGGAGCGTTAAATCCATGACAATGAAACCGAAGAAACGAACGTACCACAGGAGAGTTTCGAGTGGTCAGTTGGATTACTCAAAGCAAGTGGTCCAAGTAAGGGAAGCAGTGAAGACTCTTCAACGTAAAAAACGTAAGCGAGAATCAGAAATAAAGGAGCACCACACGAAGGACGCTACTGTTGGACCAGATACATCGGAAAGAGAAGGAGTTAGAGGACCTGAAGAAAAGTCGTGATAGCAGCAGTAAATTAGTGATGGAAGGTAGAAATCGAGTAGAAGAGGTGGAGCAGCAGTTAATTAGTTTACGCAGACACTTATTGGATTTATTTAAATGAAACTGTAAAACTGTTTAGCAATGTAATCTATATTTTATTTAAAATTTTCCTCTTAGGACATAGTTGTTGTGCTGGAGAAAAATGTTTTTTGAGTAATAGTAGTTACTGAAAGAAAGGAAAATTGATAAATATTAAATGAAATGGGAAGATAAAAGTATACTTTATGGTATTATATACTCTTGAATGATAGCAAAATACCACGGTGATTTATGCGAACGAGGTGTCTGTCTGACTGGTCGTGAAGCCGGGTTTTAGCTATTTACTGTGAAGCAAAACTGTAGAGAAGGTATGGCAGTAGTTAGTTTACTCATACACAAACGTAATGAATACAAACAAATATGCGCATGTGTTGAACACTGCAAAGATCATTATGTTTCTCAAGGTGGAGGAAATAATAAATTATAAAAGAAACAAAAAAATAAGTATAAACGGATATTATTATTATTATTATTAAATGCAACACTCCTTACAAATAGATATGTTTCACAATAAGTATTCCGCAGAGGACATACCATCACGTGTGTCCCAGACTCGATGTTGTAAAACGTGGTAATGATGGTGGATTGATTTCAGTGATGTTCCAGTGAAAGTTACGAAGTATAACATGTTTGTACTTGTTGTGATATCAAATAAGAGACAAAATCTTGTGCCGAATGAACGGACTATGAGGGTATTTATATGATTCAGAGAAGTGGAGTTGTGAGTGGGGTGAAAAGATTCGGAGGAGGAGGAAGATGAGAGTGGGGCGAAAGGAGCTCCAGAGTTGCTAATATAATACAAAAAATGTATAGTTGCATCAGTACGTTTACAAGCAGGATGGGATTCGTTTGTAGAACATCGTGGTTCGAGAACGGTTCGTTACCGAGATTGTTTAGTGACGCAGGAGTCGGTGGGTTACCTGTTTTATTTTGAACAGACTTCAGAGTAGACATATGTAAGGACAAGTGGTCACAATCATGGCAATCTGGTGTAAACATTGAAGATGATTACCGACATTATTTACTAGCCGACGGCGAGAGATGTGAAAACAGCGAGAGACGAACAGTGATTAGTTATGTGCAATACAATTATAGTTTGGAAAGTAACTGCTCGTTGGAGCACATAGTGAAACTAGTGTGAGAACATTAACGCATACACGTGTACTGGAGAAAAGGTGTTGTTAAACATACATAAAAATACAACGCTGGTGTTATGTAACAGTTGCTATAGTGAAGACAGTGTAGGGGAGGATGTTTATGTTTATGTGAGGATGAAGTGTTAATTTTCGTTTTACATGTTCACGGCAGACATCATCACCATTGTTACGAATACGGAAGGTCATTTACGACAGGAGGTGTTCACGATACAAGTGTAATCGAGCCCGGCTTTACTGGAGACTCATCGACGGATGTTAAATTACAGCTTGTAGAATTAATAGTAGATTGTGATAGAATAGGTAGATTTGAACATAGTTGTAGCACGTCTTCATCAAACTGTTGTTAATGACGTTAGTACAACCATGTTTATTCGTATAGTAAACGAAAGAACAAAAAGAAAGGGAAGACCATGTTGTGAGAGTGAGATAAAGATAAAATAAAGTGCGCGAATTTTGATGCGGTTGAGATGTAGGAGCGGAAAGACAGGTTTCTGATGCATGCGTAAACCCAACAAGTGAGTGTAGCATCATCATATTTTGATCCTGGTGACGGGCTTTTCGGCGCATGCGTATTGAAGAAACAGGCAGGTGTTAAACATTTATGTGACATCACGTCTGCAAACCACATTCCGATGGTAGCGATGAACAAAGATGCCAACATAGGATATAAGGTCACGTCTGATAACCCCATTCCATTGGCGAAGAACTTGTTTTGCAGGAGGAAAGGAAAGCGGAGGGAAGCTTGGATGCGGAACGTCGTCTCATTCTCTTCTCGAACGTTGCTGCACATAGAGGTCTAAAAGCAAGCTGACAATGGAACAAAGAAAAGTTTGGAAGCCGCCGGTGCTGAAGTCCCGTTTCGGGTAGTTTAGGACGGGTGCTGTAAGTGAATGGAAATCATAATTAAAATTGTTATATTACTTGTGTAATTTTTAAAAAACTAAATTTTGTGCAGTACGACGTCGTTGCCGCAGTGACAACAACAATGGCGACGTTATCCGTTTTCACTGCGACAACAGTGGCAGGTTGTTCGAAGAAGAAGCCTGCTCTGTCTTGCACTAAGAAGGCGGCCCAGGGAGGCAGCAAGGACGTGGACAACGACGACGACGTCGACTCCGACAACGCCGAAGGCTCCAGCGACGACGATCACTTCATCAGAGAGAAACCATACAGAAACTAAAATTAAAGATAAAGTATGTGGAACCTCATTATCGCCAGGCGGTGAAATGTCCCATGGATGATGTGTATTGACACCCTTCAAAGTGTCCAAAGAGCGAAGCAATTGACCAGCTACTCAATATAGCTTATGTTATTAGTGAAACAATTCATTGTATTTTATTTAATGCATTGGAATTACGTTATTTCATCATATTCAATTGTTCTAAACAATAGTCATTGTTACAGAATGTATCAAGCTTTCGTGCCCATCTTATTATGGTTGGTGAATTCCGGACCTTTTGGTTGTCACTATAACGTTTCGTCGTCACGGGAAGACGACGTCTTAAGGAGAACTTTCTTGGGATATGAACTGCAGAAATTTTCATAGCTTTTTAAGTTGCTGTCATAAAAAAAGGTAGACCTATAAGTCTATATCATATTCTCGAAAATCAACTTTTTATAAACTTTTCAGGACAGATCAAAAATATTCATTAAGTGTAGCACCAAGATTCTCCTAAACCAGCAGATTTAGTAAGAAGAAAATAAAACAGAAATCTTGAAAAAAAAATAATTTTTAGTACAGATTTTTTTTCAATCTAAATGATTCAACAAAAACAATAACTTCGAATCATTTATTACAGTCGCTTACGTTGAATTTTTTGATAATGTAGTTCAAATCTGAAGAAATGCTGAATTTAACAATTAAAAAATAATTCCATTGGGAACAAATCATCCCTTTTATTGTACGCTGATGATTCGTCTATATCAACAAGGAGAGAGAGTTTCGTAAGTTTCCCATAAAATCGGTCGTCAGCGAAAAAGATAAGTTTCAGATGCATGAACCGATTCAGAAAGTTCCGGATGTTCATGCACGGGCATGGAACCTTAACGACACCGTAAATTATCGTGTTCTAGAATTATTTGTGCCAACTTTGCGAAAATCATCATCGAAAGCATGTCGTAAACTACAACTGCCGCGAGCAGCATTCCATATTCATGCAGGCAGTATTTCATAAAATAAAGAGAAGCATATTTAGAAGTATTACTTTTTCGTTGCAACGTAAAGAGAATGATGGTATTTGAGGAAGACAATCAAGTAAACTAAGTAGAATCCAAAATTGGAGATGTCCTCGAAAGCTGTTCCATTTGGTATAATTGCTAAACTGAAAATGAAAAAGCAATTATCAACGTACAATACATACAGGATGAGTAACTAAGGCCGAATCGGTCTGTAATATATGTATCTTTCAAAATAATCAGAAAATTATAGAACAAAAGTTGCCCAAATTTGACCAAACAATGGCGTAATATTATTTTAAATATGACGAACTTCCATTTATACCGGAAGTGTACCGTAACATCATTATTCTAAATGGAAACCCCTATATTTTACTGTCTTTTAGAATTACACCTAAAAATAATTGTCAGTTTATTAATAAATAATACATGGAACCTAGGTTGTACCGCTTTGGAGTTATTTTACATTCTTAAAAAACACTGACGTTTGCAGCGTTTGACGCCACTTTTAACATATCGGTAAAAGCAGCACTTAGAGGGTGGAGTTTTCCCGTTTCGATAGAGAAGCAAATAAGCTTTTCTTTTCATATATTATGCACACGTGCTCTTTTTAAATACTTTCAAATTTTACGATACCAATTTTCGAAGATTCAAACGGGAATTACTTATTTCTTTTAAATGGAACCCAATATTTCTTTTTCACATCGTACAATGTAGAATTAAATTTCCTTTCTACTGATATTGGGTTGTTAGTATCTGCTACCAACAGTTTTTGAGAAATTCGTAATTTTCTGAAATTTTTAAATAATGTCATAATATCGCCTTAGCCAATGTTTTCTTTCCGCTAATTTGTTTTGTTTTGTGGCTGTAATGTTTGTTCGAAGTGTAAGGAACTTGGTTCCTTAACTGCTTAATTTACTTAGTAAACAAACACACACGACTTTTAACTTTTTATTTATTTTATTATTTTTAATATTTATTTTACTATTTTACCTTATAATAATAATTTTACTACCTATAGTTTTGATAATGAAGTGCTCAGTGATGTCTGCCCTGTTCTTTTGGTGTTTCGTGTTTTTATAATTTTAGTTGGCGTCCTTTTTCCGAAATACTATTGGTTGTACTTTGGTGGGGTAATTTTGAAAATCACCAATAGAATTTGAAATTTTGAATTTTACAAGTTTGTCCGTTGACGGTTTTAGAGAGAAGTAACGTTTCTAGGAAGGTTGAAGACTGTTGTCGGCAAGTGAAACTTTTATTGAAGGGATGAATTTAGAAAAGATACTGCAATAAAAAAGAAACTTAAAAGGCCTGAATTTTAAAGGGACGTTGAAGAAAAGAAATGAAAATAACTGTACTAGATTGTAAAAATTTGGTAAAAGAAACGTAGTTTTCAGAATAACGGTTTTAAGTAATATACAGGGTGTACTAATTTATATGCTTATAACAGAAGGGTAACAAGTACAGTACCTAAACATTGTAGATACAATGGAAACAATATTTGTACCTTCTTCAAAAACAATTTGAAATAATGTAATTTGTATGGAGCCATTGTGATGAAGCTCTTGACAATTTTCTTCCCCACATCAATGCTGTCCACCCTCGCATTCAGTTTACAATGAAAAATGAAGATAACGGAAAACTTGCCTTTCTAGACGTTCTTGTTACTTAGAAGTCCGATGGATTCTTAGGCCATACCGTGTATCGTAAGCCTATACACACATCTCCAATCCATCTCCAATCCAAAGTTTATACCCCACAAGAGATCAAACGTGCGCTCCACCCCAAAAGAACTTCACCTAAAACACCCTCACCGACGTCCACAGGACACGTCTCCTTACCCTATATAAAAACAGTTACAGATCGCATTGGGAAGTTGTTCAATCGTCACAACATCAGAACGGTCTTTAAACCAACGAATCAGCTACATAACCTCCTCAGATCAGTTAAAGACCTATAGACCCTTTGACATCCGCCGGTGTTTATAGAATGCCTTACTCATGTGGAGAAGTATACATTGGAACAAGAAAACGCAGCATTAAGACTAGAATAACTGAACAGAAACACTGCTGCCGACTCCTACAGCCTGAGAAATCGGCTTTGGCTGAATACATTTTAAACAACGACAACCATCTTGTTAAGTACGATGAAACTTCTGTTTTGTCTACTACTTCGGAGTGTTACCCCCGATTGCATAGGGAAGCCATCGAAATTCACAAACACCCTATTAATTTCAACAAAAAGAAGAAGGACTTCATTTGAGTAAAGTACGGCATCCGGCTCTAGAGAGATCGATGCAGGCGTGGAATCCACTTACGTACTATTGTTACACTCCTACATCTGCAGCAGGCCCACTGCCGCCCGGAATGGATATTAACGCGCAGCTAGCACTACACTCAGGGCTGAAAAGGGGCATAGCCCCTATAATAGCCTGAGGGGGAGAGGTTTTAGTCGGTAGGTTCGAGGACACCTTCCTCGGGAATCCGATACTACCCAGCCGCGCGGGCGGCTGGGAGTCTTTTGAACATTTACTCTCGTCCCCGAAAACAAAAAAAAAACTACACTCAGTCGCTGTTGAGACAATCTCCGCACTCGTCAACACTTCCACCGCAGTTTCTGACGAAACGTCTGGACTAAATAGGTCGAATAGACCATGGCCCACAAGCCATTATTACTGAATACTGTTTCATGTTCTGTTTTCTAAATTTACAATTGGATTCATTTTTTCTTTTCATAAAAGTTAATTATTCTTTTTCGTAGAATTCTTTATGCAATAAATTATACGTTTCCATTAAAAAAAGGAAGTAACCTTGAAATAACCACCCATAGGGTGCCATACAGAAACACCAATGTCACCATTTTCTTTTCCCCTTAACACAATACAACTTTCATATAAACTTTTTCGTTATAAATGGTACCGTTGTTGAGAGACAAGCCTGTCTCAAGTTAAATGGACCACCCATTTTGTTAACATCAATGAACTTTTTTGGATAGCCATTCCCTAAACAAATTTCTCTTACTTTCTAAATGTTAGATTCTTGATAATTATTTTCCGACAGTATTAGGGTCATCACGTACGTGTCGGCGCGGCCGAGTCTAAAACTTCAAAAAAGTGAATTGTGATTCTTTTTGTATTGAAAAGACATGTCCAAAATTTAGTACAAGAGTAAACGAACACGGAAAAGATATAAAAAAGTGTCTACAGCCATAAGTTTACCTTGCTTAGAAAACGGTTATAAAATTGATAAAGAAAACCTAACGTCCTATACGTAGAAAACATCTAAACCTTTAAAACAATTTGGAAATAATTGTAGCATAACAAACGACAAAACGGATTGCAAAAACACACCAATAATTGTCGAATATTTAAAGAATCACAATCTGATAAATGGTTTTCCCTAAATACCTGCTCTTTTATCTTTCTTATACCTGCACATCCGATTTATTAAACATAAATAGCATCAACTAACAAATTTATATTTAGTAATAATAGGTGTTGCCATTGAAAAAGATTTGACAAGTCGAAACATATGCAGAGTGTTAATAAACATTTTTAAAACATTAAAAAGCATTAATTAATGGAGTAGTACTTTCTGGGCTGGTTGGCAGTAGTCGGTTATTTTGAAAAGTTCTAGACGTTTCGTCTACAACTGCGGGAAACATCTTGAGTAGAAAGAAAGTTTCAGCGCCCAAAAAATACTACTGGATTAGTTGACGCCGGCCGTGAAACCCTAAATTCTACATTATAAAGCATTCTTTTCGTATTCGTTTTTATTAATTTTTATGGATGTTTCATAAATTCCCTACCACGAGTTCCATTGAAATTATTAGAAGGTAAAAGCTATTGCTGTCATCATATCCCCGGCGGGATTCGAACATGATGACAGCAATAGCCTTTTCCTCATTAATTTGAGGTAATTTGTAGTTGGTTCTTGAATTGAATTCATATTAATGTATTTAAAATCGCCACTATTAAATATTTCTCGGAATTTCATTGATAATTTGAATTTACTGCAATACGAATTAATAATTAAACTGATAAACATAGTTCAAGTTTAACATTGAATTTGGTAACTGATTTAAATGAAAATAAAACTTATATCCAGTCAAACAGGAAATGTTTACACCAACTTTATTAGAAACTTCTAACACGTGTCAGTGTTACTAATCCCTACCGTAAATATAAATGGATATTTTAAGTAAAAATTCAAAATTATTCAAAATTGTTTATTTAAAACAATAGAAAATATCCATATGGATCGATAGAGGATAAAAAAGGAATCGATTGAAAAAAATGAAATATGGTGGGTGCCATTTAAAAAACGAAGTTATTCGTGTTTGAAGTTTTTAGACTTTTGAATGTTTCTGAACACCCTATATAAATTATTAACTTCAAACTTTTAGCGAACGTAAGAAACCCTGTACATGAAGGAATCTAATTTACAACCCAATTATTCTTCTTCTTCTTCTTCTTCTCCATTCTCCTCATGCCTTTTCAGGCGTCGGAGTTTGGGTTGTTTTCAACCCATTTCTTCCATATTTTTCTGTCTTGTGCTATTCTTCTCATTTCTTCTTGTGTTTTTCCTCGGTGTTTTCCCAGTTCTACTATTTGTTCTATCCATGTTCGTCTTGGTCTTCCTTTCTTCCTCTTCCTACTGGTTTTTGTTTCTAATATTTTTCTAGTTATTCTTTCTGTGTCCATTCTCTCGATATGTCCATACCATTTCAATTGTTTCTTTTCTATTTTCTTAATTATTGATTCTTGTTCTACCATTTCTCTTATTTCGTCATTTCGTATTCTATCCCATTTTGTTTTGCCTGCTATTTTACGTAGGTGTTTCATTTCAATTGATTCTATTTTCTTTTGGTGTTCTTTTTGTATCGTCCAGTTTTCGCTTGCATATGTTATGGTTGGTACCGTTATTATGTTGTGAATTCGTATTTTTGTTTCTTTCTCTATGTCTTTATTACTTAGTATGGCTTTATTTATTGTATGATATATTCTTGTTCCCTTTCTTGCTCTGTTTGTTATTTCCGCGTCTATCTTTCCATCTTGTGTTATTATAGTTCCTAGATATTCATATACTTTTACTCTCTCTAGTTTATTTCCCTTACATTTTATCTCTCTTTCTGTTTTGATATTTTTGTTCTCGTTTATTATCATCATTTTACTTTTATCTATGTTTATTTCCATTTCCATCTTCTCTATTTCTTCTATCCATATGTTCACTAGTTTTTGCATTTTAATTTCTTTATCTGCTATTATAACTATATCATCTGCGTATAGTAGACAATTGATTTTAATTGGTGTTAGGTTTTTATATCCTATTGTTGTTTCTAGGCCCTTTATTCTTTCTTTGATGTTTTTCAGTATTATGTCCATTACTATTATAAATAGTAAAGGAATCTATTGATTCTACTTGTACTTGATGGAAGTTCATATTAAGAATTTCAATAAAACACTTTATCAACTTTCACAATTATTTTAATCTTGACAATTGTTTCGCCACGATGTGGCTTCTTTTATGTATCTTCTGAAGAAGCCACATCGTGGCGAAACAATTGTCAAGATTAAAATAATTGTGAAAGTTGATAAAGTGTTTTATTGAAATTCTTAATAGTAAAGGACTCAGACTGTCTCCCTGTTTCAGTCCCTTTTTCATTTCAAAAACTTCCGATCTCCTGCCTGCTATTTGTATTTTTCCTTTTACTTTTCTATATATGCTTTCTATTGATTTTATGATCTGTTTTGGTACTCCTATTTGCTCTAGGCTCTCCCAAATGCTTTGTCTATTTATTGTGTCAAAAGCTGCTCTTAAATCTATGAATGTTAGAAATAGTTCTTCTCCTTCATTTATTTTTCTTTCTATAATATTTCTTAGTACGAATATGTTGTCGCTTGTTTGTCTTTCTGTTCTAAAGGCTGCTTGTTCTTGTTCTAAGTTCTCTTCTATTATTCTTCGGAGTTTTCCTTCCACCACTCTTGTATATACTTTAAAGCAAACACTTGATAGACATATCGCTCTGTAGTTTTCGCATTTGGTGGAGTCTCCTTTTTTATATATTGGTATTATTAGGTTATTCTCCCATTCTTCTGGTATCTTCTGTTTTTCCCATGATTCTCTACATATTTTCCATAACCACTCTACCCCTTTATGGCCCATCCATTTAATCATTTCTGGTTCTATATTATCTTCTCCACTTGCTTTTCCTATTTTTATTTTGCTTATTGCTTCTTCTACTTCTTCTCTCTCAATTTTGTATTCTTGAGTATCTTCTGTGTTTTTTATTATTTCCTTTTTCTCGTTTGTTCCAAACTTCTTGTTATAGTACTCCCACCATACCTTCATTATTTCATTGGGTTCTGTTTTAATCTGGTTGTTCTCGTTTTTCATTTCTTTTATTTCTTTTTTCTGAGTTGTCTTCATATTTCTTATTTTATTCCAGAATAGTCTATTGTTTGTTTTGAAATTTGTTTCTAGTTCTTTGCTAAATTTCTCCCAGCTCTTTTTATTTTCTAGCTTTATTCGATTTTTTACATAATTTCTTTTGTTTATGTATTCTTGTCTATTTAATTCTGTTCTGTCTCTATTATATCTTATCCAAGCTTCTTTCTTTTTCTTCACTTCCTCTTTTATTTCTTCATTCCACCACGCTGTCATTTTCCTTTCTTTAGTTGTTTTAATAGTTCCACAAATTAGCGTTGCTTTATTTATTATGCTTTCTTTAAATTTTTTCCATCTTTCTTCTATTGTCATCATTTTTTCTTCTAACTCTATGTTTGTTAAAGATTTATTTATCTCTGTCTGATATTCTCTCCTTTTATTTTCATCTCTTAGTTTATTAATTGCTATCTTTCGGTATTCCTTTCTTTCCTCTGTTCTGTTTTCATTTTTGTTCATTTTCCAGATAGCTTTTACTAGTCTATGGTGTGTTGATAGTTCTGCATCATTTTCTGTCTGAACTTTTTGGATTTCTTTTCTTATTTCTTGTGTATATGTAATATAGTCGATTATACTTTTCGCATTTCTTTCTTCTGCTCTAAAAGTATATCTTTCTTCTAGCTCTTGTTCCCAGTAGGTGTTTCCTATTAATATATCATTCGTTTGACAGAATTCTAACATCTTTCGGCCATTTCTATTTATTATTTCTTCTCCATAACTCCCCATACATCCCATTCCTGCGTTTTCATCTCTTCCTATTCTTGCATTCCAATCTCCCATTATTATTATATTTTCGCAGTTTTCTCTTTCTTTGTCTACTGTTTCTTGTAGCTTGTTGTAGAATTCTATCATTTTTATTTCTTCTGTTCCCTCTATTGGTGCATAAATCTGTATTATGACTATTTTTTCTTTTGCTTGTATTCTTAACATAATTATTCTAGAGCTTACTGATTCGTAGTTTGTTACCATTTGGTTTATTTCTTCTTCTACTATTATCCCTACTCCCTCTTTTACTCTCTTTTCTGCCTGTGCCATCCCTGAGTAGTAAAGGTAATAGTTGTTTGTTAGTTTTGTGTATCCTTTTCCCAGTTTCTTTGTTTCGCTTATTCCTAGTATTTTGATTTTGTGATTTTTCATTTCTTCTGTAATTTCTATTTCTTTTCCTGTTAGTGACGTTATGTTCCACGTTCCTATTCCTATCTCTTCTCTTGTTTCTTGGAGGTTCAGTTTTTCTATCTTTCTTTTATTTTTATCTTCATTTATATTGGTTTTCCTTTTTCTTTGCTCGGTCGTTTTCATTATATCTTCTACCTTCTCCATTTTCGTTAGTTTTTTGCTTCTAATTTTCCTTTTTTCTCCTCCCATCTATGCCATTCATCATTTATTTTAAGTTTCTTGTAGCCAATTTTTACCCCGTTTCCTTTTTCTTTTTCTAGTTTTGCTATTTCAAATATTTTTTGTTGTATCTTCTTCTCTTTTTGGGTTAGTTCATTTTCTATATATATCTTTGTATCTCTGAGTCTGTTTTTGTTAATCATTATTTCCCTTTTTTGTTTCCATGATTCTACTCTTGCGAAAATTATGTCCTTATCTTTTTGATTAATTTTATGCGCTGTTATTATCTTGATTTCTACATTTAGTTTGTTCTTAAAGTATTCTTTTATTTCTTCCTTTAGTTCTTCCTTTTCTTTATTTGTTTTAAAACCTTTTATTACTATGTTGTTCGCCTTGTCTTTTTTCTCCCTTTCTTCCATTTTTCTCTCTATTTCTTCCATTTTTTCTTCTAAATCTTTCTTCTCTCTTTCCCATCTCTCTCTATCTTTTTTATAGTTTTCCTTTATCTCTTTTAGTTCTTTTTTAATTTGATGATTTTCCTTTCTTATTTCTTTCATTTCTTCTTTAATGTCTCTTAGGATTTTCATCATTTCTCCCTCTCTGTCCATTTTTCCTTGTTCAATTGTTCCCGAATGTTTAGGTTTTTGGGGCGACCTTGCGGTCTTCTTACTTCTTGTGAAAATTTCTTCTGGTTTACCGTTTTCTTCTTCTTCTTCTCTTTTCCTTTTTATTATTTCCTGTAAATTGCTTTCGAGGCTACCACTTCTGTTTCTTGCTATTATTTTATAGATGTCGCTACTTGTGCTCGGTTTTTCTTCTTTATTATTAATTTTTGTCTTATCGTTTTGTTTAGACATAACCTCACCTCGTTTCTTATAAATCGAGGGTGGTATTTATTTCCCTTTTTTGGGGCTCTCCTACTTCACTTCTCTTTCCCTGTCCGTCCCCCTCAATTGACACCCCTCTGCACAATTTTCCTCGACCCCCAAACCAGTCTTCTCAAAACTATTTGCTCTCACCGCACGAACACGTCAGCACGTCAGCACTACCTTTTTATATCACCAACTTTATTAGAAACTTCTAACACGTGTCAGTGTTACTAATCCCTACCGTAAATATAAATGGATATTTTAAGTAAAAATTCAAAATTATTCAAAATTGTTTATTTAAAACAATAGAAAATATCCATATGGATCGATAGAGGATAAAAAAGGAATCGATTGAAAAAAATGAAATATGGTGGGTGCCATTTAAAAAACGAAGTTATTCGTGTTTGAAGTTTTTAGACTTTTGAATGTTTCTGAACACCCTATATAAATTATTAACTTCAAACTTTTAGCGAACGTAAGAAACCCTGTACATGAAGGAATCTAATTTACAACCCAATTATAAATTACTTTATTTTACACTTAAGGGCTGTTTACCTTTGTATATACATATGCAAGATATGTACCTGTACATGGACGTGCAGCACATTACTGTGGTCTGATTAGGTACAATTTGCATCAATATCCACATAGGTCACAGCAATCTGAATAGAAACACCATTATAATGGTATGCTGGCATTCTCCTCCATAATTTACATGTTTGTGTATATTTGAAGTCATTCGAATTCATTTACAAAGTTGTAATAATGGTTGCTGTAATAGTTCGAATAGATATAAAATTAGGTACACCACGTGATTACATATTTGTATTGAATTGAATCTCTAAAAATCTGAAGATGTACTCCAACTTTGTTATAATGTCAATAATTTTTTTCTAAAATGAGAAAAGAGCTTAAAATAGGTCTTTCGTTTTAAACCCACATATCGTCCTTTGTCTTCTCGAACTCATTCATATTAATTTTGTAAAGCCATTGCTTTTGATTCTACAACCTTTCTTAATTTAATCTAAAAAGACAGGTCTAGCATGTATGTACCTTCAGATTCAATAGTGTAATTCAATGCCGGTAGGGGTATTAGCCCTCGGCGTAGTTGTTTCTGTTGTTTCTAGTTAGTCTTGTCTTTCTTAATTTATTTTGTTAGTTATTCATACTAATAATAAATTTGTGATTCTCTTTATTGGGATGTTTTGATTCACAACAAAGCCAGTTCCACTTACAATAAAATAACAAATACAAACCAACATAAAACAGTACCAATTCGTTCATAGACTGCTTAAAGGGACTCAATATAGAATAAATCAATATATTCGTTTAGGAGCCTACATATCCTTTTATTTATTATACGTGCACATAATAGATGCAAAGTTACTTCAGGAACGTATCTATAGTGCTGATTTTTCTAAATCACATTTATTCGCTCTAGATATGCTCTATTTTAACTTTCAATCACCCTGTAATTTTTTTGCTGACCACCGTAAATGTTGAGTAATTTAATTCAATGTGAAATATATAATTAAATAAATAAAACACGTGAAATAGTGGTTTTCAATAACCAATCAATTCTCAATAACTGCTTTCTAATACACAAAAAGGGATAAGTTGTGTAAGGCATATGCAAAAGCGAATTTCAAAAAACAAACCAAAAGATGACTTACTGCGCCTGACCACTGTTCGTATTTCCAATCACAATAAAAATCATATTGGATCCAGATTTCTCCACTAGTCCCTTCGAAGTAATTTGAACAGTAAAACATGCAAACTGCCTAGTCAGTAGGAAATTTTGCATAAAATTGCTTGAATCACTCATCATAGGAAGGATTCTGCAGTTTAAAAAAGTGTCACCTGGCCCATTCTTATTAGTTAGACCGCAAACGGTTTCGTTATTGTCTTGTGCTACCGCTAATATCCTTGATCTTACTTCACACATGATTGTTCTTTTCATTATTTCTCGATTGTATCATGCCCTACAAGTAGCTTTTAATTTGGGCGCCTTAGTCTACTGAAATTTCCCACTAGGTAAGGGTTTCCCACAAAAAGTCAGATTGTTCCGCTGCACCTGGATAGATATTCCGCGACAATTTAGTAAGGTTCTTTACTTTGAGGAACATTTAAAAATCTTCCACCTCTTATTGAAAGACGGATTCTCTACAATATAGGTGCAGTAATGGGCAAATTAATTTACATCGATAACAAGTGACCTCAAATTAATAATAATAATAATAATAATAATAATAATAATAATAATAATAATAATAATAATAATAATAATAATAATAATAATAATAATAATAATAATAATAATAATAATAATAATAATAATAATAATAATAATAATAATAATAATAATAATAATAATAATAATAATAATAATAATAATAATATTTATTCTCTTTTTTTCTCCTACAATATATCATTGTACAATACAGGGTGTTACTGATATAACTGCGGATATTTAAGGAGGTGATAGGGCAGTAGAAAATAAGAAAATTAAGCAAAACTTCGCAGGTCCTAAAGTTTACCGTTTTCGAGAAAAACGTATGTGAAAATACAGGCAAAACCGAGTACGGTCCTGTGTAAGACGTGTCCTCGATTAACCTGGTCGTGTGTAGTGGCAACGCTGTCTTCAATCAGCTGACGGTGAATGAGGTTACTCGGTTACTGTAACGTAAACAAGTGTGTTCGAAAATGGCGTTTAGTTCATCAGAATTTTGTGACAGTTGCCAAATGTGTTGCTTAAGTCAAAGCGAAAACGCACAGGACCGTATTCAAATTAATTCATGTTAAGATGTTTTTCAAAAATTTTGAAAATTTTTTTGTTTAACAATGAAATATTAAATAGTGGCGTATTTTAAATACATTAAATTGAACTCAATTAAATAACCAACTACAAATTACCACAAATTAATGTGGAAAAAGGTATTGTTGTCATCATGTCCCCGGCGGGATTCGAACCCGCGTCTCTGGCTTTACGCGCCATTGGTCTAACCACTAAGCTACGGCGACATGATGACAACAACATCGACGAAACGTACTTTGTAGTTGGTTATTTAATTGAGTTCAATTTAATGTATTTTTTTGTTTCTTCACCGCGCTGCTGTAGTGACCATTCGATTACATATTGCATCTAGTTGACACCCTCCAAAAATCCGTATTTATATCAGAACCACCCTGTATATTATAGGATACCACAGAAGAAATAAAATTTCTTGTGTGTGGGAGAAAAACTTATGACTAACTTATATACTATATACTATTATACTATATCCTAATCTAATTTACATTTGTAATTTATTATTTATTTACTTATTTATTTATTAAACTAGGTGGGTTTAATTTTAATTTTGATTTATTGGCTGCAGCGAGTCCTCAGTTGTTTGGAGCCATATTTTTAGTTCTTTTTTGAATTTTTGGATCCTCGCTGGTAGCTGGTTCATGAACCAGGTGCCGGTGTAGTCGAAGCATTTTTGTCCGATACTCTTGTTTTTGAAAGTTACTCCTACTTCCTTGTCCCCCCGTCTGGTGTTGTATTTTTTTATTTTAAAGGTTTCAGTTTTTTTTATGTAGCAGACGGCGTTTAGGATAAATATCTGTTTAATTTTTAGAAACGGTGAATTTTCGTATAATAATCTGGTGGGATATCTGGTTGGTAGGCCTCGCATAGCTTTTATCAGTCTGTTTTGTAGTGTTTGTAGCTTTGTGATTATATGTTTAGAGCAGCCACCCCATGCTATTATTCCATATGTGGCTATTGATTCAAACAGACTGTGATATATGTTGTGTAGTTGCTGGGTGGAGAGGAGGTTACGTAGTTTTTTGAAAGTGAAAGGAAGATATTGCAGTTTTTTTGTAAGGCTTTCTAAGTGTTTTGCCCATTTTAAATGTCTGTTCAGTGTGATACCAAGATATTTCACAATTTCTGTTCCTTTGATTTTGTCATTTTTCCCTGCACATGAGAAATTTATTGTCTCAATGTCTGGTATGCTGTCTGTGTAACAACTGTGGGTTAGGAAACAGGTTTTGTCCAAGTTGACTGTTAAACAGTTGTTTGCAAACCAATCTGTTAGTCTTCCCATATCTAGTTTTATTTCTTGTACCACCTGCTCCCAAGTTTCGGTTTTGTAGAAAATGGCAGTATCATCTGCATATGCGATAATTTTCCCTGGTGTGCTTTCGTGAAACAGGTCATAAATAAAAAGGATAAAGAAAAGCGGGCCCAGTATAGTCCCTTGGGGGACTCCACATGTGATTTCTTGTGGCCTGCTGGTGTACGTACCTATTTTAACCGTTTGGGTCCTTTTTGTGAGGTAGCTTTTTATGAGGGCGTGTACTTTTCCTCTGAAGCCCATGTTGTCGAGTTGTTTATGAGCAGGCTGTGGTCTAGAGTGTCGAAGGCTTTCGAGAGGTCGATGAAAACAGATGCCGTTCAGTATCCCTCGTCCAGCGCGTTTGAAATGAATTTGATGCACTCTGCCAGAGCGCCAGTTGTAGATTTGTTTTCTCTGAAGCCGAATTGTTCCTTGTTTAATATTTTGTGTTTTTCGATGAAACTGATAAACCTCTCCTTGAGACTTTTTTCAAAGAGTTTCGCTATGGTGGAAATTATAGAGATTGGCCTATAGTTGTTTGGGTCAAATTTACTACCTGTTTTGTGGATTGGAGTAATTTCGGCTTGCTTGAATTGTATTGGACAGGTTGCGGTTTCGTAACATCTGTTAAATATGTGTACTAGTGGTTTGGTGAGGTAGGTAGAGTTTGATTTCAGTATTGTTGCTGGGATTTTGTCTGGGCCTGTCGATTTGTTTGTGTGGAGATTGCTTATGTATTTGTGTAGTTCCTTGTCGTCGATTGGTTTGATGAAGAAAGATTTGTCTATTGTTTTGTATTGTCGCTGTTGTGTAGGTCTTTTGCTTTTTATTTTGTTTGCCAGATTGGGACCAACGTTTGCGAAGAAATTATTTAATTCGTTAGCAGTATCTACTGGGTTTGTTGTTTTTTGGCTGTCTTATTTTATGAAGCCTGTTTCTGGGGTTTTTGATTTAGTTTTGCTTCTGTTTAGGATTTCATTGATCGTTTTCCATGTTGCTCTTGGGTTGTTTTGGGCCAGCTTCTTTTTGATTGGTTCTTCTTTAGCTCTTTTAATTATTTTGTTTAGTAGATTACGGTATTTTTTATATTCTGTTATTAGAAGCGGGTCCTGCGATTTCATAGCTTGTTTATGTAGTTTTTCACGTCTATTTATTGAGTTAATTATGCCGGGTGTTATCCAGATGCTTCTTCTTCTTTCTTTCTTTATTTCGTTGTGTGTGCTATCGTTGATATAATTTCTGATGATCTTCATGAACAAGTCTATGGCTACTTGCGGGTCTGATATATCGGTCAGTTCCTCCCAGTCATGTGCTTTAAGTAAATTAGTTAGTTTTTTCTTGTTTATTATTGTGCTGATGTGGGTTTTTTTGCTGAGCTTAGCTCGGGTTGTTGGTATTTTTACGAGGGTTGGGTAGTGGTCTGTTATGTATGTGTCGATTATTATCGAGGTTATTCTGTTGTCTTTATCGAAACCTTTGATGTAAAGGTGGTCTATGCATGTCTCGCAGTCGTTTGCTATTCTGGTTGGGGATGTTATGGCTGGTATGAAACCGTTGTCTAGAAGGGTACTGATGTATAGATCAGTTTGTGGGTCGTTTTTTAAAAGGTCTATATTTATATCTCCAGCGAAGATATGTTTTCGTTGGTGCTTTCGTTCCTCTGTGTAATTTTGTAGAGCTTTCAGGAAGCTGTCACAGTTGTTAGAGGGTGGTCTGTAGAGGGCTGTTATGAGAAGTTTTGTTTTATCGGGGTTTATTATGGTTAGTTCGATACCTTCACAGTCATTTATTTGAGTTGTTGTTGCTGTATGCTCGAGGTTTTCCGTGATATAGACTGTCGTACTATCGTTTTTGTTTTGGTAGTGTTTGTTAATATAGTGCTTGTATCCTGGTATTTTGTAGAGACTTGGATTTTCTAGTTTGTAGGTTTCAGTACATGTCACTATGTTTGGTTTGGTTTATGTGTATAATGCTGATTTCTTCATTTTTATTTATACTTAAAATGGCTTGCACTTCTTCACATTTTATGTAGGCAAACTCTGTGTATGATGGTTTTTCAAAATCGTTTAGGGGGTCTTTATTCATTAATGGTTTGCATGAGTTTAGATCGGTACAGTGCTGGATAATTTGTTTTAGCTATTTGGTGCTGTTTGAATGCCTTATATGTATCGCATTTTTGTATTTCGTTTGCAGAGTGTTCTGTGCTTCTCGCTAGGTTGTATCTTTTGTTTGCGTTTATGCAGTATGTGCATTTTCTTATGTGGCTTTGAGTACAGTCTTCAGTTCTATGTTCCGCAGGGCACCAGCAACAAGCGAGGGTGTTTCACTTGTTGTGACTATGCCCATAACCGTTGCATTTGTAACATCTTTTGGTGTTTATTTCGTCGTATACTCGACAGATTTCCCAGTTTATGTAGATTTTATGTTTATCCATGATTTTTTCGTATGTGTGCCTGTTTACTTCTGCATATGCTGTGTATGTCTTTTTACTTTGGATGTACTTTATGTATGTAATTTTTAGGTAGGTAGTTGTCTCGCTTCCAGGTAGGTTTTGTGCTGTTATTATTTCTTCTAGTTCCTCTTTGCTGTATGACGAGTTAATGTTTACTATTTTTATTTTTGGATTTAACAATTCTTCTATTGAAACTTTGTATTTGTCGCCCATTTCTTTTTCTATTTCATTCAATAATCTTAGGTTTTCTGTTTCGTTGCAGCATTTAATTATCAGACTTCCATCGTGCTTTTGTTTAATACTTTTGACTTGGATTCTTAGTTTGTGTAGTTTTATTTTGGTCTTAATTTCTTGCATAGTTTCTTTGGCATTTTGTTTTATAAGTGGTTTAATCAGTAGATGTGGGATATCTGTATTACTTACACTATCAGTTTTTTTTGTGATGTTTGTGATTTCTGCATACGAGATTTCTTGGTTAGGTTGAGTGGTCTTATCTTTGGTCATGTTTTCGATTTTTTTGGCTACTTCCTTTACGTAGTTTTTAATTTCAGTTAGAGTATGTGTAAGATCAGGTACTTCGTTGTCAGTCACTTTGGTATTTTTTACCATGATTTGCATGTTTTTTTGGTATTTCTTGCAGTTTGCACACGACCAGAAAACTGTCTTTTAACTTCTTGTTGGTATTGCACGTCGTTAATTTTTGCACATTGTGTGTGGTACCATTTGTCACAAAATCCATCACAGTAAATTGCTTTATCACTATGTTTTACTTCTTTTTTACATTTATAACATGTCAGAAAAATCAGAAACTGGAGAAAACTTTGGCGGTGTTGTAGTGAGTTCACTTCAGTCCCTGAAGAAGATAACTTTGTTATCGAAAAGTGCTTCGGACATTTTTGATCCAAGTTTTGGCGTTGGGGTTTGAGCTATTTAGTACGTTCTATTTATAACATGTGTTGCTTTCGTTTTCATCTTCTGTGTCGGCGGCCATCTTTATGCCGAAATGACGAAAAACTGTTGCTGGTGTTACACCTTCGTCGGAAATCGAACCCGAATCCCTGACTTTACATACCTATATATACTCTGACTAAACTACGAGAGCTAACACAGCAAGAACGACAAACGCAATTACAAAGCCACAGAATGATCGAAATTAACGTATATTATTGTAATATCAATAATGAGTTAAGCCGGCTTTTCACTATAGAATATAATTTAAATTATATCTCGAAATATAGATTATATCCCGCGATGATCCTTTGCACTGTAAGATATGGTAAGATATGTATTTTTGCTTAACTGTTTTCCAATCGTCTACAGAGGAACTGGCGATAGGATGGGAAATGATGTTTGAGGGGAAAGGAAGGCGTAAGATATTAATATAAAACCTTAAAATATCGCTCGATCGACCGAAAAAATATTTATAGTTTGCAATATAATATATATTACATTTAAGTGTAAACGGTACCGATTAAAAGTACGGTGAGCGATATCATACTACATCTCAAGATTTAATATACATATATTATATTATATCTCATAGTGAAAAGCCGGCTTTACCAACTTCGAAATATTCTGCTGAAGTGATACTTCTCGTAGGTTAGCGTTGGTTTGCAAAAACCGGGAAGCCGGGTTTGAGGGTGATAACAGCAATACTTTTTCTTATTAGTTCGAGCTCATCTGTAGTTGGTATAAATTAATTCACCCATTAATTTATTACCTGACGTTGTAAATAATAAAGCAATACTTATATAAACATTCGATTCGCTTATCAATCAATTTTTATAACTACCTTCGGCGATGCTCTCCCTAGAGTTAATAAATAGCCCTGTCTTCACTCTCCCTTATGATTATCCACCATTTGACAAACTGGTAATGCTTACGGGTACAATTGATGAACTGGTGATATCCTGATTCGGATCCGAAGGCCGTCGTCGGTTGGAGCTGCTTCCTAATGTTTTGCTAGCACGAACGGCGAGCTTCGTCAGATTTCCTTCCATCTTCGATACTAGCAAAACGTTCGGAAGCAACATTAACCACCAATTCTCCACCATTTATGGGATTTCTTTTAAACATAAAGAAAGGTGATAATTATCGTTAATCGTTACTCATTAATTACAATTGAAATTTTATTTTAATTTTGTTTTGTTTAAGCTCTATAATACACTGAATTCAGCGATTTTGAATTCACTTGTGTCACAAGTTCTACTCTGGTGTGATCTTTTTATTGTATTATGATCAAAGTAAGCGTAACCCAGAATTAATTTTTTTTAACTTAAAAAGGTATTAATTACTTTTGCTTTCTAATGATCTAGTAACGCCGCATGACAACCTTTTGCTTTTCGCAGATTAGTGATAAAGAGTCTAGCCGTAGAAGTATGGGTGATCTGCCCTCAATAGAAAATCATATCAATAACTATATCATCATTTAGAGGAACCTGTAAAGAGTTATATACGTATATTTTTTTTAAATCAAAGTAAGATAATTTTTCACGAAAACTATTTTACATAGAAGAATAATTCCAAAAGCACGTGAAAGTGGACTTTCTGGAGAATATAACTCATTTTTTTTATAACAATTATCGTAAGAAGTAATAATAATAATAATAAATTTCAATTATAAACAATTTTCATGGGTTTCTAATTGATCGACCACTTTCAAAAAAATACCTTGCATGTGTTCTAAGGTCCTTTATTAGCATATGAATTTTTATTGAAATCTAATTAGTACATCATATGTAAAAAAAAAAATTAAATTACTCCAAAATCACATAGTTATTATTAAATATAAATATTACAAAAATTAAAATTTTTTTAATGTTCTCAGTCTTCTTCACTATCATCATCTATAACAACGTGAATATTATTTTTATCAAATACTTTTGAGAGTATTTCTGCTGGTCGATATATTCTTGAAAGATATCTCGCATGTGATAGATAATAAATGACTGCGGCTAAATGTGAACAAGAGGCTACAGTTCTATTGCCATTTGGGCAATCACAACAATGTCGAAGAATACTTTTATGGTCAGATCCATGCGGAGCATAATCAATATAGCATCGATAAGTTTTATTATTTACATGACGAGACTTTACTTCCATTTTTAATATATGCGGTGTTTCTTTCACGTATTTTATGTGAGAATCATTGTCGTTACCAATTATTTCTGCTAAATAAGATACTGCTTGCGATAACTGATAAGATCCAGTAAATAAAATAGTTAAATCTCGTTTGCTTAGTTTAGGAAAATCAGATACATCAGAGATCTTTAATTGTTTGAAAGCCGATTTTTCTCTGTTCCAATGTTTATTAATAACTTCTTCAGCTAGAGTGTTGGATAAATTCATTTCGCTGTTTATTGATTCTATTATTTCTTCAGTTAATTCTTCATCAGAACACAGTCTTTTCCCAAACACATTTTGTAAATAACCAGCTATTTTGCATAGTAATTCAATATTCGGAAGTAATTTGTTTTGTAATGTGTGATGTAGAAGTTTGTATTTTTGAGCTATAGCTCCATGTGTAGCTTCAATCACCCATCGTACTTTTGTAATCTTCCTAGAATAGTTAGCTTCTTCAGTAGAAAGTTGAGGTCGTTTGTCCTTGAAAGCTGGCATTAATGGAATATATCCTGCATCTTTGGTAGCTTGTATAGCATCTCTAAAGTCTCGATCAAATATGAAGATGTCGTTTGTTTTTAGTAAAGTTTTGAATTCAGAATATCCTAAAACTTCTTTCATAATTGCTGCATCATTTTGAGTTGCGAAGAAAGGATCAGCAATATCCACAATATAACCGTCCGTGGTGCATATTGTGAAAGGTTTACAAAGGTGTTGTTTCTCTTGACCAGAGTATGACTTTCGCTAATATTCGTTGTTGGTACTTTTACCGTGACGAATATAAGTGCCATCAAAAATTAACTGGTCATGTTTAACTTCAAATAATTTTTTCGCTATATTAGTAGTATGTTTTTCAATTAAATCTTTTCGAGAAACCGCATTAAAACCGAAATGAAAAGGAAGAATATCTTTTTCAATGCCTGTTAACAATTGATGATAAAAATCTGATACCTGTTGTTCTCTTTCTAAATTAAAAATAGATGATATGATTCGATTTGAGTTCCCGGTTCTTAGCTTGGAGGTTAACATTTGTTTCAAAAAAATTATATTTTTCCAATTCAACCCGGTAAATACATTTAATTGGTCTTCAGGCATATTGAATTCAGCTAAACTATTGAAGAGCGATTCATCAGTTCTAGTCCATATGCAGTTTAACATGCAATTTACGTCGACGGCTTTGATACTAGTAATATTTGAATAGACACGTAGGTACGCAAGCTCATATCTGAAGAATTCATTACCTATTAGGTGCTTCTTGCAACACCTATCACCTTGAGGTATAAAAATGCGTTTTTCTTTAAGAGCTTGGTATCTAGCCTCCCGAGCTATCACATGAATATCAACTTTTGATTCACATATGATGCAATATTTATGTGTAGAAACAACTCTTTGAAGGTAACTCAATAAAATTATCAGATTCATCAATTATTTCAAAACTTTTTTCTTCATCCTCACTGCTATTATTATCTTTGCAATATTTCTTTACAGTTGGTTCACTTTCCTCAGCTTCATTATCACTGTTTTGATTCTCTTTCACTGATAGTACAGAAGAAGAACCCCTATAGGAAATTAATCTACATTTATTAAACAGGACATCACCTATAGATAACTGTTTTGAAGTAGATGCACAATAAAAATCTAACTGCTCTTTATTATCTATAACTTTTTTGCGACGACTTTTATTTAAAAACATGTTGCAAACTTTACATCTAGACATTTTTGATAATTTAGATAAACACACGAAAAAAACTTAAAACAGTTCACACTTGATATGATATTACCGAACCAAAACTTCCAACAATGTCAAGAAAACAAAAGACGATCGCGCTCGACGATACATAGTCGTAGAAATCAATTTATTCGTTACAAGAAGAAATATATGTGGAGAGTAAAATAACATAACAGGTGACACATATTATTTTTTTTTTACATATGATGTACTAATTAGATTTCATTAAAAATTTATATGCTAATAAAGGACCTTAGAACACATCTAAGGTATTTTTTTGAAAGTGGTCGATCAATTAGAAGCCCATGAAAATAGTTTATAATTGAAATTAATTATTATTATTATTACTTCTTACAATAATTGTTATAAAAAAAATATGAGTAATATTTTCCAAAAAGTCCACTTTGATTAAACAAAAATATACGTACGAACTCTTTACAGGTTCCTCTAAATGATGATATAGTTATTGATATGATTTTCTATTGGCGGCAGATCACCCATACTTCTACGGCTAGACTCTTTGGTATAAAATGAATCATAAATATAATGGCAATTCTATGTCTATCAAATACTTTCATTTAGTACCTAAATTTCGTGGAACACTTCCTACTGTATTAATTGTAGCTTCTAATTAATGTGTAATGCTGAAAACATGTTTTACCAACAAAAGCTCGTTGGGGTTGCACTCAGCATCAAACATACTTTGAAAACAGACATGTTCATTTGCTCATATTTGTGTTCAAATATCCGGCATCAATCTTTCTAAAAGCTTTTTCGTCTACAATTTTTTTGTAGCAAAACATGTTCAATACACTCTTTTTATTTTTTGCACTTTCCAGCTAATCCATATACTTTCATTCAAATGAATTCATCCGTACAAATCAGCAACAACTCCAATTATCTCTTAAGTAATAGCACCAAAAAGCTAGGTTATCAAAATTAATTTCTTTTTTTTTTTAATACTTTATTGGATAGCTTTCATTACAGCAATGTACATCTGACATATTTTCTCTTCCTTGCATATAACTAAGCTATAGTCGACACCAGTTTATTTACCTTTGATGTAAACTCTTACACCGTGGATGTTAAGCATATTGTCAATAGGTCTCAATTTAAATCTTTAAAAATTTTTTTAACGAAAACTATTTCAAACAGCTCTCTCAGCATTTACAGTTACATTATTCTGTGCTTTACAAGAATATTTCCTTTAGATAAAATGTTCATCTTATGTGAAATTTAATTATCCTGCAACATGTTAAGATACATGATAAATACAATTACACTACATGAGCCACTTTAAAACCAAATTTCATAAATAAACCATTAGCGTGATCGTTGACTAAGAATTCCAAATCCTGACACCAGAAGGTATTGTTATATCCAGAAATATTATAAACTTTCACTACTAATTAGGTAACCTATATAAAGAACGCCCACTTTCTATGTAGGGCAGTTCTAATGCTACATTATTGGAATAAAGTTCTGAAAGTCCTTATTTCGGTCTTTTTACTTCCGGCTTCTTCTCGCAGGCTTAAGGAGCAATTCGGTTAAATAATTTAAGTGATCTGTCAATGAGAGAGGACCACCATCCCGTTGGATTGTACAAAGTGAATAATTGTTGCTAAGTGCTGTGATATCAGTGTAACAGTTATCGCTTCTGTGTGTGCAACTCCAATTGAGTGGGAATATCACCATGGTTTGGCATAAGGACGTCATCCCTTATCATCTCTCCAAATCCAGACGTGAAATTAGGCGCTGCGAACAGGATTTCCTCCCTATATATCGCAACTTGCAGCAAGGAGAGGAACAGCAATAATAAAAGACTAGGATTGGTGAGGCCCATCGACCCTCTTCGCACCTACAATCTGTCTTTACAACGTGGACTAACGAGTCACAACGATATATAACTTATTACCTATTAACACATGCGTGTGCACGTGATTTTCATTGGGTAAGTGATTTTGTAACATTTAACGAGCCAATTTCCTACCTACCTATTTTTATATTTTTAATTTTTATTGTTGCATTAAAAGTGTCTAATCCACCTACGGCACCCACGGCTCTTCCGCACATGTCGTACAAAGGGAAATTTCTGATTCATTATTTAATACGCTCCTCAATCGAATACCTATATTCGACGGAGGAGACAACGGTATTTCCCTAACCCAATTTGTGAAGGCTGTCGATAGTGTTTTCGACCTTGCCAATGATCAATAAAAACATATATTAGAAACGTTAATTATTTCATGCATACATGGGGAACCTACGAAATTGTTACAAAATCGCAACCTTTTATCGTGTAGAGATATACTAGAATTTCTGATAAACACTTATCAAGAAGAAAAACACTCTACACATGTTGTCCTGGAACTTTGCACGTTCCAACCAAAGGACGAGAGTGTGACAAACATTTATCAGGAAATATCGCGATATACAGACGCTATCCTCCGTACTAAATTACTGACAGTAGAAACTGATGAAGGTAGGAAAGCAGTATCAGAATTTGTTGAAGAAATTGCAATCGCTTCGTTTTTGGCAAAAGTTAACACGACTATTTCGAATATTTTACAAACTAAACACTATAGCTTGACTAAACATTACTATGACGACGCTAAAGCTATTGAAAAATCGTTTCAATACAGACAAATCACGCGCACATTTATGCCAAAGACGAACGAAAACCTAAACCAAAATACCCTAATCCTTTTAATCTTAATTATAAAACCGAACAAAACCAAAAAACCACGGCAAAATACATACCTAAAGAAAAGTAAAACCAACCTTCTACCTCTAAAGAAGAAAAGCCAATTGTGTGTCAGTATTGCAAAAAAATAGGTCATACCCAAGATCAATGCTACAACAGAAAAAAAGATAAGGCCATCAAAACTATTGAAGTCCAACAGCCGTCTGACTCGGAAGAAGAAGTTTCACCCAACGATTTAAACGAATTTACCAAATTGGCCATCGAAAGCACCGATTCAGACGAGTAAAAAGCCCTTCGCGATTTAATTACGTACCTTTGTATAACACTAAAAATTCATCTAATAACCTACCCCTTATTAAAATAAAATTATTTAGGAAAGAAATGAAATTCATATTAGACACGGGGGCATCAATCAATTTAATCCGCAAATTAGAAATTCTACCCCCCTTAAATAGTAATAAAGAAGAATTACACGGTGTCAACGGCTCACCCTTCTATACAGAAGGTTCTTTCGTCACAAAAATTTCAAAGATTCCTATCAAATTTAAAGTAGTTTCGGAACAATATCTAAATATAGATGGTATCCTTGGCGCAGAATTTCTAAAATCCACCCAAGCTAATATCAATTACGCCAAAAATCACATATATGTTCCTAAATTCAAAATTAAAATCCCCTCTTCATTCGAAAGTAACAGGGTCATTAACCTTATACCCCGATCCGAACAAATAATTAAAATTAAAGCACAAAAACTATAAACCCCAAACCGAATACCTCTTTCCAAGGTTAAACTTAAATGACGAGATACTCTTCCCAAACTGTCTCGTCAAGACAGACAACGAACTAAATAATTACGTAAGCGCAATTAATCTAACGAATAAAGAACAAAAACTGGAGATAAACGATGTAGAACTTCGGGAAATAGAAAACCCACCTCTTTCCAATAACTTGTTCTCTGTTCAAACCATTTCCAAGGAAGAAAGACTGCAGGTATTAAAAGGACAGTTTTGCACGGAGCACCTCAACGAAAAAGAAAAAGAGTCCCTATGGAAAATAATACAACGATACCCTGAGATCTTCCACCTAGAAGGAATCGACACCCTGAGCTATGCGAATATCATCGAGCACAAGCTTATCACGAAGGACGACGTACCCGTACAAGCGAAGAACTACCGTTACCCCCAAGTCCATAAGGAAGAGGTTAACAGACAAATCGAGCAACTATTAGAAAATAGGGTGATACGACCATCTTTCTTCCCCTGGAGTTCGCCCCTCTGGATCGTCCCAAAAAAACGAGATGCGTCTGGGAAACCAAAATGGAGGATGGTTATGGACTATCGTAAGCAGAATGAGAGGACGCTAGACGGCAAATATCCACTGCCTAACATAGAGGAGATTTTGGACTCCTTAAGAAAATCTATTTATTTTACAGCACTCGATCTAACATTTGGTTTCCACCAGATTAAGATCCACAGAGATTCTATAGCAAAAACCGCCTTTTCGGCCAACGGCAAGTTATATGAATATATTCGCATGCCTTTCGGTCTGAAAAATGCTCCCTCCACCTTCCAGTGAGCCATGAACCTCGCCTAGAACGGGTTAACACCTCAACAGTGTATGATATATATCGACGATATAATCATATACGGTACCTCCCTCGATGATCACAATCAGAAGCTGGTGGACGTATTCGACAGGCTGAAAAAACACAACCTAAAAATACAACTGGACAAGTCCGAATTCCTAAGAAAAGAAACCAACTTCCTAGTCCACGTCATCACAAGGGAAGGAATCAAACCAAACCCCGAAAAAGTGGCTGCAGTCCGAAACTACCCGACGCCCAAAAATATAAAACAGTTGCGTGGATTCCTAGGCCTGAGTGGTTATTATAGAAAATTTATACCGGACTACGCGAAGATAACAAAACCACTGAATAGACTCCTACAAAAGGACTCCAAATTCCTTTGGAGCGAAGAATTCCAGGGCAGTTTCGACAAGATCAAAACGCTGTTGACTACGGAACCAATTCTTAAGTATACAGATTACGCTCAAACCTTTTTCCTGGCAACAGACGCCAGTAAATACGCACTGGGCGCTATTTTATCCCAAGGCCCTAATTTGAAGGAATAACTCCCGGTAGCATACGCTAGCCGAACACTAAACCCGGTAGAAACACGTTACACCACAACTGAGAGGGAATGTTTGGCTGTTGTCTGGGCTGTGAAACATTTCAGACCGTACCTCTTTGGTACAAAATTTACGGTAATCACAGATCATGCCGCCCTAAAATGGCTATTTAATATATCAGACCCATCATCTCGGCTAGTTAGATGGTGATTGAAACTCCTGGAATACCAATACGAAATAATACACAAACCTGGTAAACTAAACACAAATGCCGACGCATTATCAAGATGTTATGCAGTAGAACCCAATAAAGAACCACCACCGAAGTCCTATGAAGAAATCATTCAAGAATTGGACCTAGACAATATCATGGAAGAAAACCTAACCCCCAGGAGAGAACAAGAAACGCAGGAAATAATTAAAGAACTACAAAATACCGCGGGACAGAACAAAGCAGAGGAATTCATCAAGAAGGTCGACAAAATCGAATCAGACGCCGAGATAATTGTATACCCGATCAACGATAACGAGAAATTCATAAACACTATATTAATAGATACTCAGGTTAAACAATTAGAATCGGACTTTAACATACATTCCTCATTAAGTGAAAGTAACATTACTTATTGCTTTTATGGCGCGTTAAAATTACCACCAACAGACGTAATTACTTCATTATTACAACTATCTCCACATAATATTATTCACTTCATTACCAAAAATTCTCCAGAAATTCCAGACACTTTCAAATTTTTGAAATCACAGCAATTAGAAAATATATTTTACGTTTCTAATAAATTAACCTTGCCGGAGCATTTCACTCCACTTGTTTTCCAATTAATTCTCGATTATCACTCCAGTGCCGCTAATGGTCACAAGGGCGTTAATGAGACTTTAATTAAACTTCAAACTAAGCATTCTTTCCCAAAAATGAAAACCTTAATTGAAAGAGTAATTTCTTGCTGTGGACCTTGTAAACATAATAAAATTGTTCACTTGAATAACAAGACTAACTAGAAACAACAGAAACAACTACTCCAAGGGCTAATGCCGGTATTAATACCCCTACCGGCATTAGCCCTTGGAGTAGTTGTTTCTGTTGTTTCTAGTTAGTCTTGTTATTCAAGTGAACTTTACTTTTTGTGTTTTGCCTGCTTCTGCCAATAGGTCGAAACCGGTCGTAAAATTGGCTTGTGGTTCGTTGTACCTATTTTATAGGACGCGTTCCAAGTGTGGGATTAGTAATCCTTAATTATTTAGACGTAACAGGAATTTACCTGTCTTTTTAGATTATAATAAAATTGATAGAGTCAATAGGAAAATCCCAATGATAATCACACAAACACCTTTAAAACCTTTCGATAGGGTGGATGTAGACACATGCATGATTAAAGCGGGATCCAATAAAAGAAATCTTCTTGTCTTTCAAGACCAACATACCAAATTCGTGCAATTCTTCATAACTACAAACGAGATTAACAGCAAATTCGTACTTAATAGCTTATTTCAATTTGCATCCGCATTCTCTTTTCCGGCCCGTGTTCATTCCGACAACGGAAAAGAATTTATAAACAATGAAGTACAGAATCTTGTTAAACAATTAAAAATTAAGTGGACACGTTCAGCCATTTACCATCCGAAGAGTAACGGCGCTATTGAAAGGGTTTTAGCTGCAATCAAGGAAACCGGCGCAACCCTATTTGAACAATACAAGCGAAAAATATCGTTCGATAATCTTGTTAAGTTTGCCGTCCATGCCTATAACACTTCAATGAATGAATCAACTAAGTGTTCTCCTTACGAGCTCCCGGATCAAAACCTAACATATTCTCCGAATTTTTGGAAGAAGAAGCAAGACCTGACGAAAGAATAAAAAAACTAAAACAAATTCGATCTGAAGCAATCAACAACCAGAATTTAAACAAATGGAAACAAAAAGAAAAATACGACAAACAAGCAAAACAGCCTCAGCATTACCAGGTCAACGACCTAGTTTATTTAAAGAAAATAATCGGCAGAAAAACAGTTATTGAAGGTCCTTATCCAATAACTAGAGTCCCCAATGTGAGAAACTATGAAATTTTTAATAAAAATAATAATACTAGGATAATTGTTAACTACGAGAAACTAATCAAATTAAATTCATTTCAGGCTATTTGCCCTGATAATGCTTCGACTTCCTCCGCAAACAACTAGTACCGAATTCGAATACACCCCGATACCCAACAACACAGGACTTTACACTGAGAAAATTGGAAACCTATTTAATCTAGTTGACTCATACCTAATTATACACATAAAAGATATTTCCCCTTTATGGGACACAAAGACGAAACTACTATCTTATTCAAAGAAAATATATAGTATCGAAACATCTCTTGCTAAAGATTATCAAGATACAAACTTTGTGCATAGTACCTTGTTATCACAACAAACTAAAGAAATAGAGAAACTTTTAAATAATCTAGAAACCTACTTTTCCGATGATGTTAAAATAAGAAATAAGCGGGGCTGGATTAATTTCATCGGTTCGGGATTACACTACCTCTTCGGAACAATGGACTTTAACGATGAAGAGCAAATTAATGACGCAATTCGAAAACTACAGGAATCTAATAAGAATACACTTGACCTGATGCAAAAGACCAGTACCATCCTCTCCTCTACAATTCGAAATTTTAATCAAACCATAGAAAATCTTGTCCTAAATGAGAAACAGACCGACGCACATATCCAAACTATAGTTGACCACATCAACGCTAACAATGTTAAATTAAAGAAAAATGAAATTAAGATGAAATTATTTAACACTGCCTTAGTACTAACCGAAGCAATAAATGAGCTACGTTTCGACACTAACCAAATATTAAACTACATGATGTACAGTAAGGAAAATATCTTACCTCTAGAAATCCTTAAAGAAACAAACATAATACATATTTTGAAACAAGTAAGCACGAAGACTGGCACTGTCTTCCCCGTTTCTTTTCAATTTAAAGATATCATTCGATACCAAAATCTAATAAAAACTAGTTTCTCCATAAGGAATAAAAAACTAATTAGCCTATTCAAATTCCCGCTTATCGACAATATCACCTTTAATCTCCTGAAAATATTCTCGATCCCTTTCAAGAGCAAGGCCCAAAATCATTTCAATATATTACTACCCAACTTCCTCTTTCTGGCTCTTGATGTTACACAATCGCTTTTTATACCGCCATTGTTATTTCAAGATCTAATAGCTATTAATAATAATTACATTGGATTAAGCTTAAAATACTTAATGATAAACAAACAGTCCACATGCGAGACAGATATCATCATAAAGAGAAAATGGTCGAACAAGTGTGATGTGCTGGTGGCCTCCCTGGAAGACGATCATCTTCAACCCTTGGATGGTCAGCGATGGCTAATTCTACTTTCGGCACCAACAACGTTTACATACAAATGCTAGCAGAAACCAATACAACAAAGCACGCTCATAACGACTGGAATATTGCATCTTAAGGCTTCGTGCTCTGGTCAATGAATTCTATACTAATCGTAACTGGAAGGGCCACGACCGTTGGCTGAGGTAGCGCCGAGTGTGTCAGGAGCAAGTGAAACAAGGATGGCCTGATGTTACGGTAACCTGTCTTTGTCATACTCATGACAGGCTTGCAAACAAGTTGAATTTATTAACGGTTCGGGGCACAAATTACCAAATAATTATAATAAAATTCCTTTCAGGTAGTTTAGGCGTTTATGTGCTTTTCAAAACCAACAATTTTACTATGATTTTACTGAAGATTTACATTCAATCTGCTGTGGTATGCTCTTAATTTCGTTTCGTCTGTCGTGTGTTGTTGTGTTGTTTAAATAGTTTCGCTTCGATTGTTGTGTGTTTAAAAACTAAATTGTGTTTGTGTAATTTATTGTATTGTTAGTTGTAGTTAATATTCATAGTTTTAATTAAGAATAACAATGGTGATATATTGTGTAGCATTTGGATGTAAGAACGAGCAAGATAAACGGAAAATATCTTTTCATGGGTAAGTCAAATAAATCTTACAGAAGTCAATAAAATGAAAGACAGTAAATAATTAGCAATAATATTAACGGCAGATTCATTTGTTGCAGTTTTCCATTTAAGAGACCAGAAATTCTGCAGTCATGGATAAAGGCTGTTCGCAGGGAGAATTGGGCAAGCAAACTTTGTGGAGAGCATTTTGTACAAAGTGACTATATAATTAATCCCGGATGTACTGCTAGAAGATTAAAACCAACTGCTGTGCCTAGCAAATATAACCCTTTTTAAGCCTAATCACCCTGTAACTGAAGAATTTATAAGTGAAGACTGTCATGAAATTCAAATCATCCGAAAAGTGCTTACTATATACTTAAAATGCCGCATGTTTCACCATGCTAAATTAATAAATTTAGAATTATATGGTAAAAGTGACACAGTTAGGCAAAAACTGACAAAGTTGGTTTTACAGTAAACCCCCGGTAATCCGGCCCGTCTAATCCGGCACCCCCTGCTATGACCGCCTGTAATCCGACATGGTCTATTACTAAATTTGACATAATTAATGAAGTATGATTTGTACTTCAGAGTACATATATATAATATGTATGTATAAAGAATCTTATCATTGGATCTGTAATTTGTCGGATTACAAGGTACTCTTTTGTAAAAAAATTCGGACTATAGGGAGTCTTAGGCAGTACTCTATAATCCGACAAATTCGATAATTCGACACTGCCCTGTTAAATGTTTTTCGGAGTACCGGGGGTCCACTGTATTTCAAAATTGTTAGATTTATTTTATAAGTTTTTGTAAATATCCAAAGTATTAAAAACATGTATTTCTAATTTTGTTTTTATTTTAATTATTATTTTATTATTTCACCCAACTAACTTAAATCATTTTGTGTATCATGATTGCATTATTTCCTTTTTTTCTATATAACTATTTAAAATAATCACGGATAGGTACAAAATAAATTAAACATTAATAAACTATTTGAAAGAAAGTACGATCCTTCCATTATCTATCATTGGTTAGAAAGAGATAGATATCCGTAACTATCGCGGGTTGCCTATGCAACTGTTTTGCCTTACTGGTTGTTCAATGCGCCACCCTTCCAGTTACGATTAGTATAGAGTTCATTGGCTCTTGTTACCTGTCAAATGGATTCAAAATAGAACCACAGAAAAACAAGTACAACGTAACCAACTCAACGATAGACAGTATTGCTATCCCCTACGACTGTTGTCTGGAAGTTGAAAAAGAAGCTGAAAAGATATCGATAAGCCCAATAAAAATGCACCACTTAAACCAAGAAGACCTGGTCCTGAACAAACATAAGTTAGAAAATCTCAGAGGACATCATCAGGGAAAGATTGAGGCCTTTTTTCTCGATCGCCTCCCGTGGATGGTTCTGGCCGGTTACCGGACTTCTGAGTATCATTCTCATTGTGACATGCTGTCTTTGTGGAAAATGTCGACTCCCCTCCAGTTTTAACTCTTTTTCATCAGGATGCCCAAACTTATGCATAAACATTAATAATACAAACAAACCTAGAGTCATTGTAAGCAAAAGACCCTCATATAGAGAATACAACAGCATAGAACCACCCGCATACACTGCGTCTGCCCCGGACCTCAGTACCGAACTGGCGCCCATGACCACTGTCATAGAAAGGGAGGATGAACCCAAACCAAAGACCGAGATCCATTTTCGGTAATGGAATCCCAGCATCGTGTTATACAAGACAAAATAATACTAATGTAACACACTCATAAGAGACGTGCATAGTTAAGACTGATATATTTTGATAAACAGTTTTTTTTTTATAGATAGATATAATCTGTAAAACCAGAATTAAAAACTTCTGTTCTTACAAATTAGTTTGTAGGGATAATTTGTAAGACTAATATCGTAAATTTTCAGTTTTTTTAGTTAGGGATATATTACAATTTATTGCTGAAATTTGAATAACAAGACTGACTAGAAACAAGAGAAACAACTACTCCGAGGGCTAATACCCCTACCGGAATTGAATTAAATATTTAGACGTAACAGGAATTTACCTGTCTTTTTAGAATATTTGCTGAAATTTTGCACATGTTATCTTTCCCAATGTACAAAATTCTTAAGTAGGGGGGTGTGTTATATCCGGAAATATTGTAAACTTTCACTACTAATTAGGTAACCTATATAAAGAACGCCCACTTTCTATGTAAGGCAGTTCTAATGCTACATTATTGGATAAAGTTCTGAAAGCCCTTATTTCGGTCTTTTTACTTCCGGCTCCTTCTCGCAGGCTTAAGGATCAATTCGGTTAAAGAATTTAAGTGATCTGTCAATGAGAGAGGACCACCATCCCGTTGGATTGTACAAAGTGAATAATTGTTGCTAAGTGCTGTGATATCAGTGTAACAGTTATCGCTTCTGTGTGTGCAACTCCAATTGAGTGGGAATATCACCATGGTTTGGCATAAGGACGTCATCCCTTATCATCTCTCCAAATCCAGACGTGAAAGTACATATAAAGGTACTTTTGTTGCGATTCACGTACATTATATTGCCCTTGTAACTTATAACCGCATTCACAATCGCGGTTCTCTGGAAATCTTTTCTACCTTAATAGTCAATGTGGATATATTTGTCTCATGTAGTTAGCAATTATCTAGTTTTTCGGAAGTTATCGGAAACACTTTGACAATGAACACAGCCAAAAAAACATTTTATTAAGACGAGAAACGGCAAATTGACCAAGTTCTCATCTGCTTCTAACGGAATACACAGTTTAGGATATTTTAATAATATTAACAATAATAGTTTAAAATAAAATCAAAATTGGAAGTGAAAATAGAAAAAGTCGTCTTTTTTTGGAGTTTCATAGTGACAGTTATATTTATAGTTTTATATTAATAAAATTAACATTGATATTGGCAATTAAATATTACACCACACGTAAACTTCTCAAGGATAATTTCGTATACTCTGGATACATTTATAAGGAATTGACTTTAGGAATCATAAACTAAAGTTAATACCTTTAAAGTACCTGGCATACTTTGTGGAAATTTATGACCCTGTCTGTCTAGCGGTAAGTAAGCAAAAATGTGGTAGGGCCGTACTTAGAAGAAAGTAGGTAGATGCACATTAAAATGCAGGAGTTTCATATTTCCAAACAATATTCTTCCCAGATTCTGCCTATTTCAAAATGACTTTATAAAATAAAATTAATATATCGATGTATTTTATATTACTTTATACTTATACAAAATATTGTATTATTTGTGAATCATACTAACATTTTAGTATTTGCAGTGACTTTGTGTTAGCATTCAAGTTTTAATTGAAATTCTATATAACCACCTACTTAAGTTTTAATTAAAAGGTAATTATAATACTTTTGCAAACAGATACCTAATGGTAAGTAAACGAGCAATTTAGCTAATTGCATTCTGATGAAGACATGTAGAATTTCAACTATGGTTCATTTATACTGCAATGAAGAGTATTATCCGTATAAAATCAAACATTTGCATTTTTCCAATTAGTTTTAGTTAACAACTTCAACAATCAATACATTTCTTTTAAGCTCGACGTGTTTTATTTTGTTAAAATGTTTAGACCGTGGGAAAGTGAATCAAATCATGAAAATGATTCTTTGTCCGATAGTAGTGACTGTGATACAAATATTGAACAGCAAGCTGGTGTTAGGATACGTAAAAGAATACACTTATCCGAAGATTCGAAACGGGGATGGGATGATAATTCAAAAAAATGTGTTCTTGACGCTCCTACCTCAAGAGGAAAAAGGATTATAATATTACATGTAGGATCGAGTAGTGGGTGGATTGGCGAATGCCTTTTATCAAGCAACAATATTGCCGATTCAAAACTGGATTATCACGGAGATATGACTTCACAACTTTTTGAGCAATGGTTCAGACTCTTTACTGCCAGCTCTTCCACCGAGAAGTGTTATTGTAATGGACAACGCCACATACCATTCACGACAATTAAACAAAACTCCTAATTCTAGCAGTAATAAAATAGAAATTGCAAATTTCTTGCTAGAAAATGAACTATATTTTGAGAAATTTTATTCAAAGAAACAACTGCTTGAAGTTCTTAAAACGAAAAAATTTCCGAAACAGTATTATGTTGACCTTTTAGCAGAAAGTTACGGACATTCAAATTGATAAGTGTACGCCAAATCACTGGAAGAATTCTATATGTCATGTAATTGACAAAGAAAATGAGTATCGGCTGTTACAGTGCAACAATAAAATAATTGTAGACTTAGATTCGTCCGGATCTGACCAAAGCGATACTAATTAAAATTTATAGACATACAATCTAGTTTAATAAAAAAAAAACATGTGTTTTCAAAGTGAGTGTCTACTTTCCAATGTTACTAATTTTTAATTCTTTTTGGTTTTTGTATGCAACTACGATAAAATCGTCTTCACTTAAGCAACATAATTTAACTGCAAATTCTAAATTATCTATTATGCAAAAATTATTTTAACTTAATTATTATACAAAAATTGTTTTTAACCTGTTGAATGTAACTAAAAAATAATTCTAACTGAACATAGCCTAATTCTAACTTAATTACTCTACAAAATATTTCTTCTACCTTTTAGATTTCAAAAAATCGAATTTTAGTTTAATTTAATTATAATTGTAAAAAGTGTAAATATTTGAAATATTATGTTAAAAGCTGTCTGATTATGTATAATATAATATATATAATATATTATACCTATAATAAAGTGCAGTTATAGCTACTGAGAAATTGCCTTGTTATTTTAGCTAGAATTGTCTACAATGTTTTTAAATACGGGCCTGTCTGCCGACCGGCAGGTAAACACTGGGTAAACAAGACTTTCCTTCCAGTTGCTCACTTTTACTGCTGTTGTGATTACCTTAATGAAGGTCGTTATGAGATAAGCTTAACGTCAATTCCTTATAAATGTATCCAGAATATAATAAATATTGTAGTGACCTAAGTAGGGTGAGATAGCCGATTCTAGAACAAGGACGGGGGAGGATGTGTATATATGGTATTTAGAAAATATAGTTCTGAAACCTCCTCCGTCCTTGTTCAGAACCGACAACCTTCTTCCGGTTCTAAAACCTCCCCCGTCCTTGTTTTAGAACCGGCAACCTTCTCACAGCGTTTTATAGGTAGATGTACATGTATGAATTCATGCTATTATAAAAATACAACAGCATACTTACCCCCCTTTCCCCCCCAACCATTCGCGTCAGTTTACTGTATGTAGAATATTGTATTATCTGTATTTACCTCTAGAGACGTTAGAATTTAATGGAAACGTTGTTAAATTTAACGATTCTTTATTTTGGTATAAATAAAAGGTTGGTAAAATCATGATGTATTGAAATAGTTGATGTTATGACGTTGTTAAATTTAACGATTCTTTATTTTGATATAAATAAAGTATGTAAGTGCTACAATTAAAATATTGAACAATAGGATTACATTAATAGTGCTAACAACTTGTAGAAATAGGAAAGAATCTGTCAGGTAACCCGTTGTAACAATGTCTTTTCTGTTTTGATCATCACGAAGATGAATCCATCGGCTTTCGATGTATTTTCGTGATTGTCCATCTTTTCCAACAAACAAATTTTACGGAGTGAAGGTTTTGCACGTTTTCAACAGTGAAGACATTTGTTCCATTGACAGTTTTTAAAATTATTGATTCCCAATTTTTCATACCGTATTGTCCGGTCGCGAAATGTAGAGAGTATTGTTATAGAAATATGTTAAAATCAGTAACGACGATACACTGATCATGATCAGCTTTTCCATTACAACTGAGATGGTCAATACGGGTAGCGTATTCTTATTACACAACCCCCTCTCCACAGTTACTTGTTTTAGTGGAAGGGGATTCTGCATAAGTTATGCGAATGAGCGAAGGAGCGGTAGATGTTTGTTTAGCAGAGTTGGGTGCGTTTTAGTCAGTAGAACATGGAAACCTTTATTGAAAAGTTTAATAGTGTACGGGTGGGTTATGAAGAAAAAGAAATACGTCCTCTAAAATCATTAGAACTGAATCAAACATATCCCGTGCAAAGCTTCAAAAAGGTGCATACAAAATGGGGACCACGCCTGTTAACCGATTTGTACAGCTTCGTTGTATTTCTTCCATGTAGACATGCAGAAGCCTTCACAGATAGAGAGATCGAGGATATAAATGATAAAATTGATAACCAAGTGGGTGAACCATCGATTCGTCTCAAAAGATTTGTGGGAAAATCAGCTGATGTTGAAATTGAAATGTAAAATCTATAATGTTGTTTAAGAGAATAAAAACAATTTTTATGTTGAATATGTTTTATTTATTCGAATAAAAAAAATACAACGCATTTATGAGTGTAAAGACAACCAATATTTTAGTAGTAAAACATTTTTATAAGCACAAGTCGGTTCTAGATCTGTTTTAAATAAATGATAAGAACATACACTAACTTTAAAATCAGTTGCTAAATTTGAGAGAGATGGACAACCGATGACTTCGATGTTTACAAAGTTGATATTAGGAAAGTACTCCATCAACCATACTTTCTTTTGTAATCCCTTAACGGAAATGGTGGTTCAAATGTGAAATGATGAAGTGGTTTATCCTTGAGCGCAACAACAGCTACCTCTTTGAAAACAAATCGATTCTCACTACACTGACACTAACTTTTCGTCTCTTTCAATCGCAATCCTAAGGATTTAAGGAACTGTTTATTGGAGGGTGTTATTGGCTTAAATGCTGCACGCGAAATAAACGTCTGCGAGCGCGGTATTTGTTTTATAGTGGTTGTCTTGTTTGAATATCTTTGGGTACAGTTATATCGTACAACCATGTTGTTATACTTTTCGTAAGTGAAGTCTTACTGTAACACGCTCTCCACGGAAATTAACAAGATTACCGTCTTGATCAACTATTTTAAGGGAAATGTAATCGATGACACAAGTGTTGATAGATAAATATATAAGACTTGTAGGATTCTCAACAATTTTAAATCCGGGAGGTACATTGGGAAAGAATTGATGTAGTATATGTCCATCTTGTCCTTTAGCATCATCATTAGTATGTATATAGGAGTTGGATACAATGATTATTGATATCGCGTTTACCTTGAAAATGTCAGCTACATGATCGGACACTTCTTGAAACGTTGGAAGAAGTTTATTTTCAAAACCCAATATCTTTGCGGGAGAATCTGCCGGAGTAAAATCAACTTTTTTAGTGCTCCTTATACGACTTTTTAATGTAGTGTTATCTCCAGACAGAAGAATACTATCAGTAGTACCTCCCAATTTCTCTTGAAGATAATCATTAATATCGTTGATTTCATAGGATCCTTCTGGAAGAACTACGACTGGTCTCGTGGAACCTTCAAAATAGAACTTGTTGTTGTTTTCATCTATATTAGGAATACTGTTATACGCCTCAAAATTTAATAACGCTATTTGATATTCTTCATCATCGCTTAAAACAATCGGTGGACTTATTATTATTTGTAGCTCGGACTTTGTACTAGTCAAGGCGAATGTATAAAGACATGTTTTCGTTTTAACGTTCTGTTTAATACAGAGAAATAAAGGAAATAAAAACACCACAACGGTAGATTTTCACAAATTTTATTATAACATGTAACATATGTTTCGCCAAACTTTGGCTTCCTCAGACATGTGAGTACTTACTACTAAATTTTGAGATCTTGGGAAACTGCTTAAATATCTAACTGAACAGTGGGGGTGAAAAAGTAGGTATTTAAAATAAATTTAATAGAGGGGAGTTGTTTCCTTCTATTTGATCGTTTAGTATGATATTTAGTTTACTAGAAAACCACCTATTTTCGGAATAGGAATGATTCTAGGATATTTGGAATGCTTTCCAAGTTTCCGAATTTGATTTAACGCCATTTTAGCAGCATCCAACAAAGGGAGCGGCTTATTTTTCTTAAGAGCAAATTTCGCAGTTTTTACTGGTTTACTAAACGGTATAACTCCTCCTTTTCTAATTCGTTTTCTCTTATTTATTCTCTTAAACGGAATCGAACCGCCCTTTTTCTGGTGACTTACTCGATGTCTTCCTTTATGTCCCATTCCAAGTTTCGTCTTAGCCTTCATAGCGGAAACGATTGTTAAAGCTGCTAAACGTTCACCTATAGACGCGTCCGATGACTTCAGTCTTTGTAAAGATTGTTGTACTAAAACCTTGTCTGCTCTTCGACGTTGCGAAATGTCAGGCGAAATTGTGTATGCAATATCGTGTAATTTGCAATGTTCGTCGAGAGGATTTATACCAGTATCACCTCGAGCTAATCGTTTGTTTAATCGTGTCCCTGGACCACAAAAGTTATAGCCTGGTAGATGTAATTCAAAAGGTAATCTATCTATAACACTATTCAGAACGCTACGTTTCATGTAACAGGTATGGTGTGAGTGCTTTCACTATTACGAACCAACTGACTATATAAATAAGGGTAACACTAAATTTATATATCCGTGAACACACAGCGAAATCGTTTAATAATAAATAAACATGCGGATAGTACAACATCCATCTGCTCTACCGATAACCAATCGTGACTTCAACATCCCTTCGAAAATAAATCGTCATGGTCCTTTATTACCATCAACAATACGATGTATCGTTGCAGGACCTTCAAATTGCGGAAAAACAAACGTGATTATGGGACTTTTGGAGCAACCAAACGGTTTACGGTTTGAAAATGTATATTTTTATTCAGTCATTGTATCAACAAAAATATAAGTATTTAGCACAATTGTTGCAACAAATTGCTGGAATAGGTTATTTTCCTTACAGAGACTCGGTCCATCACAGGCAAGACCTAATTCTGTATTCATCTTTGATGATGTTGCGAATGATAATCAGAATAAGATAAGGGAATACTTTTAGCATGGGAAAACATAACTCATCGACACATTTTATTTGAATCAAACATATGCTCAGATCCCTAAACATTTAATTAGAGATAATGCTAATTTAATTGTACTGTTTAAACAAGACGGATTAAATCTCAAACACGTTTTTTCTGACCATGTTGCTGCAGATATGACTTTCGATCAATTTAAAAGTATGTGTGGAGAATGCTGGAAAGAGAAGTTCGGATTTCTAGTGATAAACAAGGATTGTGGTATAAATGAGGGGAGATATCGCATAGGATTTGATAAATATATATTAATGTAAGTGAAATAAATGAAATCAGTTGTTAAAAGACAACCATGACAAGAGCATGGATGTAAAAGCAAAGAAAGAACTAATCAAAGATAGGAAAGCGGTAAAGAGGAAATTGCAAATGTTAAAGGAATCGACAGCAGGACAGAATCTTCTGTTGCAGCAAGCATATCAACCACTTACAAAATCGCTTCTTAACTTGAAATCAGAGCTGGGTGAAGAGATCAAAAAAGAATTAAAGCCAGAAGTGAGTAATTGGTCGAAAGGCGACGTTCCAGCTTCGTAAACACCAATAAAAATTAGAAAGCTTGACCCTTCGAATGCTCCAGGTCTCTTACTGCCAGGTGCTCCTTCATTCTTAAGGGAAGAAAGTGTTTATGAAAGTGACCCAACAACGGGTCATGAAAACACAGAACAGGATAATGATGAGTTTGAACAATTGAAGAAGAAGAAGAATATATCAATAGTTCTCGATTTGCTGAATATTTGGAAGAATTCGATCCTCTACCTCGAGACTATAAAGAAGGAATTATTAAAGACTATGAAGGTGGCACATTTAACACTGACGTTCTGAATCCCCGTCTTGATAAAGTTCTATACGAATGGGACACAAATATATTTTTTATTGGTGATTCTGAACTGGATTTTGACGGACCAAACGTTGTAATCAATGGAAAATTTAAATACATAGGTACTGTGGGATTATACGAGCCACTCTTCAAATTACGTTCTGAATATCGGACATCGATTAAAGAAAAGAAAGACTACGCCGGTATATTAAAACGTACGGGAGCAGTTTACAAGTTAAGACAGCAAACATCGAAATTTTCTAAAGGTGGAGGATTGTCGTTGTTGACATACAACGAAAAACCGATCGAATACAAATATTTTGATGACGTTTATGAGTTGTGTGATCGTTTAAGGTTATTGGTTGCTTCTCAACATGCAGGCAACACAAACCATGAAAACGAAATTCTATCAATTTTAGAAGAGTTGCGTGAGTACAATATAATCGTATAAACAAATGATTAAGCTTATTAGTTAGACAATGACGGTTGATAAGTTCGGACGTGCGTTAGAAAAACAACGATTGTTTTCGCAAGCATTCAGCACTGTTCATGATTTCAATCATAACCGCTTAACAAGAATCGGTGATCCTCAGCAGGAGCATGATGCTGTGAATGTACGATTTTTGGAGAAGAAGGTGCAACGTCTGTTATCGCAAGATGATGTAACCGATATTAGACAAGCATTCGATAAAGTGTTGTATTTTGTTGATGTGGCTAATAAGCGTATTACACATTTAAACGAGCCTACCGCTGGGTTTCATGCAGCTACTAAAATGTATGTACATGAGAAAGATCGGTTAACAAAAGAGCATATCAGAATCGAGTGTGAAATGGTAAAGGAGCGTGCTGTCAGTGAAGGTGTCAGAAGGATGAAGGATTTACGAGAAGAATTGAAAACAGCTGTCTCCAAAAGTGGTGAAATGATGATGAAAACTTTTAGTAATAATATAGAGTTAGCGATTAAAAATTTAGAAAGAGAACTTGAAAAATATATAATTGACAGGGATAAAGCAATAACAAACAAGGTGAACGATATCATAGAAAAGAATGCTGTCAGAATCATGGACGTCTTTTCAACAAAGGTAAAACTAGAGCGTAAAGATGTAGAAGCGTTTGTTGGGAAAGGGGATGAAGAGGTATCGAAGAAATTGAAGGCGGAAATGGTGCAAGATATGAAAAATGATATAGATACGAGTTTTGAATTAATTAAAATCGTGATTCAGGATGAGTGTAAAAAAGTTAAGGGATTTGCAGAGAAAGAAATTCAAGGAACCAATAAAAAGAAAGATGATCTGAAAAAGGAATTAGTGAAAATGGTAGAATCACTAAAAAAGGAAGCAAAGGAGCTGAAAGTATGGCTAGATACTCTACAACAACAAAGAGGAACAGGTAGTGCAAAATCGAGCAGTTCTAAACCAACAACAGCAGCTCCGTCCATGTAGTTCTTCATTATAAGGAAAATGTTAAACGTGAAAGACGAACTAGTGAAAGAACTGCATAAACCTGCGAGAATTAATTTTACACGTCGTAAAGTGATAGTGAAAGGATTAGATGATCTTCATCAAGCCGATTTAGTGGAAATGATTCCGGATGCGAGAGAAAATAAATGTGTCAGATACATTTTGGTTGTAATAGACGTTTTTTCAAAATTTGTGTGGGCTCAAGCAGTAAAACGCAAAACAGGTGAATATGTTGGAAGGGCTTTACAGATAATTTTCAAAAGATGTAAACGTATTCCTAAGAATATGCAAACTGACTAGGGAAAAGAATTTTACAACGAACAAGTGAAACGAGTTATGCAAAAATATAAAATTAACCATTACTCAACGTATAGCACCAAGAAAGCGTCGGTTGTGGAACGGGTAAATCGAACACTAAAATCAAAAATGTGGCAACGCTTCAGTTTACAAGGTTCCTACAAATGGTTGAATATATTACAAGATACAGTAACTGACTATACCAATAAGGTTCACAGAACTATCGGAATGAAACCAAGCAAAGTCAATAGATGAAACGAAGAAATACTTTTGGAGAAGGCTTACAACAATCCGAAAAAGGTGGATTTACGAACAATTCGATTTAATGTGGGAGACCGAGTACGAATAAGCAAATATCGCGAATTGTTTAACAAAGGTTATACATCGAATTGGTACAACGAACTATTCACAATAACTCGTATAAAACTGTCTGATCCAATTATGTACTACCTAAAGGATGATAAAGGGGAAGACATAAAAGGAGGATTTTATGGTTTGAAATTACAGAAAGCTGCACATGCTGACATTTATTTAGTGGAGCGGGTATTAAGACGTAGAGGTGACAGGGTTTACGTGAAATGGTTAGGGTTGGACAAATCTTATAATAGCTGGATTCATAAAGAAAACGTTTTGTAATTTGGTTACAAATTTTTAAATAAATAAGTGATGAAAAATTTACGAATTTGTTTACCCCCCCTCCCACAAACAACTTTTGATAGCATCAGAGTTAGAAAACGTAGTGCAAGAATTTGAGTTGAATGGTGCATACGATAAACTTGTAATATCAGGCTATTTAGTAAACGAGGATAGCGACCCAGACGACTTAGAAATCGAATTTCTCTAAAAAAAATGGATTCCTTATCATATGAGTTGTATCAAGCGGAAAGGCAAGTCCTCGTTATCAATTTCCGCAGAGCAATATTATTCAATGATTTAGATCGAGTTAAAGTGGTGTGTTCGAAGTTGGGAGTAGAAATCCCGAAGGAGGTGTTCAAATGTTTAACAATGTTGCAAGACCCATCGTTTGATGTTTTGTATTTCATTTTCGAAATAAAAGGTCGGTGTGACATATTCGTTGATGATTTTTTAAAAGCTTGCGGTGAAAAAGTGGAAATATTCGGCGATGAAGTTCAAGGGATTTTAAATAAAACGAGTTATAATTACACGCGGAATGATGTATATTTTCTAAGGGAAATGCTATCAAACGGGTCAGTTCTAGCTGGGAGCAAAAGATTCTCCATCGTTAACATAAGGAAAACGTATACAACATTGTTAAAGTCTGTAGATGATTTAATAATGGATATAGCGTACTATGCACAACCGAAATTTTTGGAAAAGTGTATTAAGCTCATCAACTTGTTCCGGCTTGCATATTCCTTAAGTCCAAACATTAACGGTCGTCATCAGACAGTGATGAGGTGGATAGAAGAAAATATTTTACGAGAAGGAACGGAAAAGGCTCCTGGTTGGCAAAGTGGTCCTGACTCTGGCAAATGGCCATCAACTAGTATTGAAGACTATAAGAAAACTTATTCATTGTTAATGTTATTGACTCAATAAATTGTAACAGCTAAAATATTCAGTGTTTTCTTTCCATGTTCAGGAAAAATGCAGTTTCTAAAACCAAAAAATTACAAAGTTGCGATATAAAGTTTTTATTTTATTTTTTAAACAGACATGTGGGTATAATTACTATTTGGTATAAACTTGTAAAATATAACATCGATACATTATTTACATATACACATATAATAAATACACCAACTGATTAATGTTATATAAGATGTTCATAAATAGTATCAATAGATTCGTCGGGAAGTGAGGAGGCCTGAAACAGTTTTTGAAAAAAATATTCTCCAACGGTTAAGTTGTCGGTATACGGTTGATGAAAATTTTGGATTAATCGATCGATTTTACTATCCTGCTTTGAAATCGAATTTTCCGATTTTTTTATATTATAATGCCCCCAAGGAAGCGTATTAGTTGTTTTCGGAATTAAGAAACGTTTATCATCATTAGGGCAAAGAGCTACTCTAGTTTTCATTTGTGTGAACATAGTGTGGAGGTCGGAGACGAAAATATTCATCCTTTTTAGAATGGTGGAATCGTCCCTAATAATGCGAAGGTAATCGTCAATACCTAGATAAAACTTTATAACGTTTTTCTTAACACCTTTAGCTTTTTTAACGACTTGAACCGATTCGACACAGTAAGCTTTAGCTCCGGTTCCATAAAATGCTTTAATGGGATTATTTGGGAACTCGTCTTTAAAATTTACCAACTACAGATGAGGTAATCGGAATCTCGAAACTATTATCGCGCGGATAATTTGAAGTATCAAAGTGTTGAATATTTTCGATAATATCCCGATAGAAGTTTTCTGTGACTACTTTAAGAATGAGGGAATCGGTATCCATATACATCAAAGAAACGTTCTGTTGATATTTTTGTTTAAGAAACCTGTAGTAGAAGTCATACATAACAACTTTAGACAAATCCAAAATAGTAAAATCTACATAAAGAGGTTTATCGTAAACAATATGTAATTTATTCATCTGAATAGCAACGAAATTTGTTGTGAATATTTTAGAATTTTTGAAATAGGGTTTAGCTATTAAATTCTCAGCTCCCAGGAAACGTCCTGAATTTTGCCAATGAGTAACCAGTTTCACATCGACTCGTTTATCAACGTTCTCCATCATCTTTCCGAACGCGCTGTTATTCATTAATTTGAAGAACGATTTCCCAAATTTATTTTCAGACAAATTCCGTTTTCGGGTATTTAAATCAATGAAAGGTTTAAGCCAGTCAGACTGTTTAAATTGAATAACTCTATGAACTTTAATTAATTTTAATCCATTATGTAGGGCTTGTTGCAATGGTAGGTAATGAACAATATATTTTGTCTTATTCATAAGGTTCGGAATGAGCTTTCTAACTCTACCATTAACATTAGCAGGAGAAATAATATTTTCAACTAAAAAGGGGAGATCAGCATGCAAATCATGGAGGTGTTGGGGATATTGAACATCGACTTCTAAGACATAACCATATTCTGAAGAAGCATCTAACGAGAGAACATTTAATTCATCAATTTCGGTTTCGGTTAGCCAACGAAAGTGTGAAAGAGGAAGCGGTTGACTCATACTATGTCCATACAAATTAGTAGCATCTAAATACATTAAATAAGAGGTGGGAATGGAGACGTTGTAATCGGGGAGGTGAGGGTTGTTAGCGAAATGCATTCTTTGAACGCATTGACTTATTCCTCCACGTACCCCTTTTTGAAAAAATTTTAGCATATCGAAATCGGTAAGAAGTTGTAAATTAACGCGAGTGAACTTTAACATGCTATCCCAGGCAAGCCCTGGAGCTGTATAATATTGAGCTGGATCTAAATCATATGTAGCAGCACATATTTCTCGGAAATTCTCGAATACATCGGCTAATAAAAGAACATCTGTTTTTAAATATAGGTCTGAATATTCTCCAAGAGTTGAACATGAGAACGTATTCCAAACCGTTTTTACTTGCTCATAATACTCATCGGAAACGGGAAGGGAAGTTAATTTATCGAAGAAATCGTCTTTCTGCGGAAGTTTTGTCTCATCAAGCTTAGAAATGTCATCCACGTAGGAATAAGGAAAAACACCCTTCCGTCGAACAAGCTCAAATTGTTGAGGATCTGGAAAGTACTTTTTCACTTGCAAACATTGAGGAGAATCTAGTTCTTCCGATAGCTTGTCGAGGGAAGAAGCCATGAAGCGAAAAGAATCGAGAAATCTGATCTTAACAAACACATTTTGACCTGAGTTATCTGTATCGGTTTGTACAACATCAACTCGTAATAATTTAGAAAAAGAAATGCATTTTTCTTTATTTTGAGCGATTACGGTAAATTTAACATCGTTCACAGCCATTTCCTTGACAAATAGGTGACAATCGTATCCGGAGAGGTTATGGAAAAAGACAGGTACAAAGTTGGGTAGTTTGTAATTTAAATTACATCTGGAGTGAGCGGCACCTATGCGAACTTTACCGGTTAAATGAAAATGATCGCGGACCCGCACGTCGTCGTCTAGAAATGGTTCTTCGCAGATATTACAAGAAGTGGCCTCCGAGTAGAGATGCATTTCTTCATCTGTAAGGGGTAGCATGGGTGTTACGATCTTCAAATATCGGTGATAAATATCATAAACGTCTTGATCGAGTGTTTGAACAAATCGATTAACACAATCGGGTCCCCGATATGATCTAAATTTGGAGAGGGAATCATCAAAGGAGCACTTCATCAAGTAAGCGAACGAATGAGATTGATGTTTATGGGTATATGTGGTAGAGTGCTTGCTAGGATCAGGTAAGCATGTATGAATTGGTTGAAATACGGTTTCAAAGTCTGCATATACAACAAAGGGTACTTTGATACCTTTGTGATAGTTTTCAAATTTTAAAATGTGGTTGGGGACGAACCTACCCATCTTATCCATCTTGAAATCTCCGTTAGGAAGGGTGGTGTAGACGTGGTTGCAGTCGTGTTGTTGATGACGATGTAGCTGGACTAAAGTGGAGAAGTATTGTAAGCAACCGTCACATAAGAATTTGCGATGTCCTGTCTTGGAAAGCTGCTGAGAAAGTAAACGAGACATGTTCTTGATCCAACAGTAATGAGTTTTGCCTTTATCATCATCGAGTAGCAATAGATTGAAATGCAATCTCCGTTTGATAGGTGTGTAGTATAGGGGACCAACTATCTCCCAGATGCACCTCCCGTCTTTCAAAACGGATTCAGTACCGCAGACATTCACGGAACAGTGGTTCTTGGATTCAAATGTGGGAATATCTCTTAATTTCATAGGAAATTTAATACCGTCATAGTCCAAAGTACGAGAGTAATGTGGGTAGGAAGTTGTTCTGTGTGGGTTTGTTTGCTTGCGCGGGGTATAAAGCTGACGTTACTGCCCACGCAAAGCAGGCTTGATCATCGTTTTGCACATTTACAACAGCCTTCTTCAGTAGAATTTGTTTAGGTAAAGGAATATACGATGGGGCTTTCAACGGATTGTACTTGTTGAAGTTGATTTCGAGGAAAAGAACCCTTTCTAAAATCCATCCTATAGAAAAGATAAAAATTAGGTAGATTGTTTGTAACCGTATTATCAATAGAAAGGTAATAGATGTAAAAAAGAATAATCACCTGACTCTCGTTCTTGAAACTCGGAAGCTTTGTTGTCGAGCATCTCAAAAAAGTTTTGGAAAATATTGGAGACATCGGTCCACTGAGTCACAACTTTGTTATGTGTGTTGAATGATTTAATTTCTAACATTTGCTTAGTTTTGTGCACATAACGTCCAAAAACTTCAAGATTTATTTTAACCGCATCATGGAGATGAATCTGATTACGTACAACACGCAAACATTTGTCGAGGACATCATTAAAAAAGTCAGTATAAGACAGGAAGTACTTCGCTGTCGTAATACGAAACGAAGCTATCCTGTTAGCGAAAGCAGAGGAGAGGAAACAGATTCCTTCTTCCAGAGGTGAGCAGCAAGTTTGTTTATGTTGTAAGGTGCGCACATGACCGTTGTATGAATTTTGCGGAACATAAACTTTACAGGTGTCACACCACCGTTCGGTGGACATCCCAGGTGTAGCACAGTTGGGTTTTTTGCTCGGTATTGACGATGTAGCTTCGTGTTGTGCTCGTTTACGACATGAAGCGTTCTGATGTCTTTTCAAATTGTCAGATCTCGTAAAGGAGGTATCATATCGACAAGTTGCAAGAGACGTTTCTCAACAAAGACTGAGGACAACCGTTGGGAGAGGTAAATTTAATAGTATAAGAAAATGGGAGGGAGAAGGGGAATTTGAAAAAGGATGAGGATCTTAAGAGAGGGGATAGAAGATATTTAAAAGAGAAATGTAGAAGTTGAGGTTAGATAAAATGACTGAAAAGGTAGAGTGTGGTGTTGCCGAAGTGCCCGTCATTACCCTAGACGAGTCAGAGCTGTTGGCGATGTTGGAGCAGTTCTTCCCCAACGATGAGTTGATTGGTAAGACATCATCGTCTGGTGGAGGAGAGAAGAGTGTAGGAGATGTGGTTTCGGAGAAGTCTGTCGCTAGTACATCGCGAACGGTGGCAGGGGGCGTTAAATCCATAGCTATGAAACCGAAGAAACGGACGTACAACAGAAGAATTTCGAGCGGTCCGTGGGATAATTCAAAGCTTGTGGACCAAGTTAGGGAAGCAGTGAAGACTCTTCAACGCGAAAAACGTAAACGTGAAGGAGAAATAAAGGAGCACCACACGAAGGACGCTCTACTGTTGGAGCAGATACATCGAAAAGAGAAGGAGTTGGAGGACCTGAAGAAAAGTCGAGAAAGCAGCAGCAAACTGGTGGTGGAAGGTAGAAAGCGAGTAGAAGAGGTGGAGCAGCAGTTAGTTAGTTTACGCACACATTTATTGGATATATTTGAATGAAATTTTGCAAAAGAAACATGAAATAAATATATGTAATGTAGTAAAAATTTTATTTTAAATTGATAAATAATACACATAAAACGTGTTGGGGTTTATTTCTACGGGTGTCCCGGTGAATACAATAAAATAATGCATGTTGTAGGTTCAGCCCCCAATACTGACTGTGTCACCGCAGCTTAACAATCTAGGTAGCGTCCCTATCATAATTTGCTCAGAGCTCGATTTAATACCATTGTCATAATTAAATTATTACTAATTTTCTCAGTATCATCAAAAAGACAATAATATACTAAAACATGTAAACATAGAAGGTGTTCAGTGAATAACTCACCTAATTTCAACAGTTCCTTGATTTTTAATGGACTTGCGATTCACGTTTTGTTCACTACAATAATCGCATACAGGATGGTAAAAGAATATCGCCACCTTACAAAGTTGCACTTGTTTCGTCAACGAGAGGAAATCTTCTGCTGAACGAACGAAATCTGAGAGTATTTATATGATTCGGAGGACATAAGCAGACAACATTGTATTCGTTTTTAGAATATCATGGTTCGATAACTATTCATTATCGAGATTGTTTACTTAATGACAAGACATGCGAAAACAGCGAAAGTAGATAATTTGTGCACATTTTATTACCAACTTTGCAGCTCCTTCTTTCACCCCACTACTCATCTTCCTCCTCCGAATCGTATAAATACCATTAGATTTCGTTCTTTCGGCAGAAAACTTCTTCTCGTTACAACAACAACTATATATTCAACAAGTACACATTCAACAATTACGATGCACTACTTTATTGTATTCACCGGAACACCTCTGGAAATCAACCCTAACAAATTTCTTGTATTATTCCACCAGCAGTATGAGACATCGGGAGGGACGACCACCACTGTGACGATTAAGGACAAAATGCCTCCCGTGGATTTCCACCTGGAACTGGAGAAGCATCTCCGACTGTTGGAGGTTAAGGGTTCTGGATTAATACAATACGTAAGATACGGGTTTTTATTTTTATATTTAAAAATATATGGGTAGTATAAGATGCAACGCTTCAGAAAACTGTAAGAGAACATTGTTCTAAATAAATCATAATGATCGCATTTTACTTTTGGTGAATTTATCTTTCCTGGGACAGGTTGTGTTTAGGTAAGACGAGGTTGAAAACTGGGGTAAATATATAAATAAATTTTTTCTCTTACACTTTTTACATCGAACCAACATTATCTTCCTCTTTCATATACACTACATACCCCCACCTGAATCCCCACCATTCTCCCAACCCTCTTTCTCCCTATTTAAATCATTCACTCTCTGTTCACAACACTATTCCTTCTCCAACCTTCCTCATAGCAACATCATGTCTATGAACCAAGTACAAGGTACTCTCCTCCCAAACAATTACTCATTACCTGGACATGCTATCATTGCTGTACAACCGTTCCGACAGGTGGTTAAATCCTCTATCACCTTCAAGGTTACCACTAAGTTGCAGTGTCAGTAATGTCTTTAGCTATGTTCTAGCACGAAAGGCTTTGTTTGCCTTTCTTGTCGGTTTATGGAACCCTCTCAGTTTTGTACTAGCTGCAAAACTTACTCGGAAGATGTTGTAAACCGAACTTATCCTAATTGCAGATCAGGATACCTCTGCGATAAGACCGGTTTGTTTTATGAGTCCTCACAGTATCATACCTTGCAGTGCTACATTTGCGCTTCATGGTATGATAGGGAGCAAGTCCGCAACGACCTAGAAAGTTATTATACAGAAGAGTTCACACTCTCGTAGTTGTCTTATTTCTTTCTCATCCTTTCAAACCTGTTTCGACTGTAACACATTCGAAACATCGGTTTGTATACTCTAATTTTTCCAATCCTACACCACTCTTACCCCACTTCTTAGGTCATCCCCACTCATCCCCTCTCTTCCTTCTTCCTATTTAAGCTGTTGCAACTGTGTAGCACACATCACTGCATGAGTACGGTTCACTCGTTCAACATGAACCTTTTTCATGTTTCACTTGTCGTTAATCCTTTCGGACAGACAAGTTCCTTAAACTTTAACCGGTTGCAAAGTGGATATGGTTGACGTCTTCGTGAAACCTGTACGGCTAAGACACGATCCTGTTGCATTGAATATATTACTAACGCACACCTGTTTTTTGTCACAGAGTATCACTATGATGTCATAACATCAACTATTTCAATACATCATGATTTTACCAACCTTTTATTTATACCAAAATAAAGAATCGTTAAATTTAACGTTTCCATTAAATTCTAACGTCTCGAGAGGTAAATACAGATAACACAATATCCTACATGCAGTAAACTGACGCGAATGGTTGGGGGGGAAAGGGGGGTAAGTATGCTGTTGTATTTTTATAATAGCATGTATTCATACATGTACATCTACCTATAAAACGCTGTGAGAAGGTTGCCGGTTCTAAAACAAGGACGGGGGGAGGTTTTAGAACCGGAAGAAGGTTGTCGGTTCTGAACAAGGACGGAGGAGGTTTCAGAACTGTATTTTCTAAATATCATGTATACACATCTGCCTATAGTAGGTAGCCGATTCTACAACAAGGATGGGGGAGGAAGGTCGATACCCGACGGGTTAGGTTATTAAATATTGTAGTGACCTAAGTAGGGTGAGATAGCCGATTCTAGAACAAGGGCGGGGGAGGAAGGCCGATACCCTAACCTAACCCGTCGGGTATCGACCTTCCTCCCCCGTCCTTGTTTTAGAATCGGCTATCTTACCCTCCTGACCTATAAACAAAATACCTAAATGGGTTGACAGTTTTAATTTTCATGAAAATTATTCTTTATTATACAGGGAAGTTATTCGTGTGGACCTCAAACATCGCTGTTTCTATTTCTAAAATTTATCTTCTTAGAGCCCATTTCCGATCGTAAATTTTTGCGCAGTTTTGTTTCTATTATATGTGTGAAGAGTTTCTGCGTAAAGTTGACTCTTGTGATCATCAGTAAACAAGTAATATTTTTTACTAATTTTATTTTATGTAATTTCGTCCTTGCTTAAAATCACCAAATGAGAACTGCTGTCGGCCTGATAGGACATAACGTTCGTTATATTTATCATTTAAAAGTCGGTCTTCCATTCTTTATCTATTCATAGGATCGTAAACACTAATAAGAAAGTCAACGCTCATAAAATCACAATACCGTGTAATATTTGTTGGCAGAACGGCGTTTACTACGGTAGAAGTAGGTTTGTAATCTGATAGTAATGTACGTCGAATGCCAATGTATGGTATCAGCAATACCTAATAATATAATTAAAGGGCTCCACGTATCATGTGACGTCATTACTTGTAGCTGTTCGATCGGGTTAATAGCTTTTTGCCTTTTATAGGACAACACAAGAGTTTCGCCGTTAGAGATAATTCGTAAATACCGGTAGAGTTTTGAAAATGTGGTAAATACCCAGTTAGACCGGAAGTTGAAACCAACTTTGTTATTTTGTTAAACTGGTAATCTACTGATTTAATTACCTGACATAAATTTGGCTGATAGTATCACAGATTATATAAGATTATAAATTTAAAATACATCCTCTTACAAAAGAAGTGCCCATTCAGTATGGGGTAAGTTTGCTACTTTCTAAAAATTTTTGTTAAGAAACCTTTCCGAGAAAGGTTGACAGAAGTGAAAATATGTATATATGTACACTAAAAGAGCTATTCACAATCTTAAATGCTAAACGGAGAATAACTTAAATTTAAAAAAAAGATTTATATAAAAACATGAGTAAAAATGTAAACTACATCTAATCACTAATTAAGAAATTGTCCTTGGAATCCCGAACAAACGATTTACGTGAAAAACCTTGTACACGTATGTATGTTCTGCATACAAGCCAAGCAGTATTTATGGTAATAAAAACTTTAGAGCTAGTTCAGACTTGTAAGATCTTGCGTTGTAGGGCAAATATAGTAAGTGAAAAGTAAAATTGCAGTTGTCCTCCCATTGTGAGGTCGTAAACCATCAAAATTATAGTCACCGTCATGAATAAAAGTCCGTATTGTTGTATTAAGTTAAACATACCCTTAGGAAAGCCTACCTTTACGATTTACAGATGTAGCGAAGTAACAAAAATATATTTGATTAATTATAAGCATTAAAACAATTTTACGAATACCTGAAAATACAATTAGACATTTTTACTTGGAAGAGTGGCATAAATACAATATAGGTATTCCTTCATATGTATATAACATGTCATAAACAACATATATATATACAGCTAATGGATTATTTGATATTGTTGTCGTTTTTGTTTGTTTTTTAAATTGATATTTTTGTATTTTCGCTAATTGTCAATGAATATGTAATAAATTTATTAGAACTCTGATAATATTAACTAATCTTCTTGAAATAAGACAATGTGTTTGCTCTAAAAATAGATTTTATATTTTAGTATAATTATATTACATTATTTACATTCATTACTCATACCGGAAAATAGAGAAAACTACAATAAAAGCTTTTATTTCGGGTGTGTTGTATAGGTCAGTTTAATCACAATCTATTAAATTTAATTATTTCGTTCTCACTTCACTTGCACGTGGCAAAAGTCTTCTTTAGTTCTATCCTCTGTCTCTCTCTCTCTCTCTCTCTCTCTCTTTTGATTCAGTTATGCCTCTTCTGGTGCTGGTAATCAGGCAACCCGTCGATAACGCGGTAGAATTATAAATCTAATTAAAGAAACTCCGACACATTGTATATGTGTCGCGATTTTCTTTACAAATATTCAAAAAATTTATGCGTCAGTCATAAAGTAACAGTATCAAAAGAGACTTGTACGTATGTGTATACCAGTGGCGTGCAGTGGCATTACCAGCAGGGTAGGCAATTGATAATTATTAAGTAGGTACTTAGAATTTATAAGAACTTACACTTTATTATCTATGCAACATAGAACCACTATAGGTATATATTTTAATTTAATAACTATCATGTGTTGAAAACTAAATACACAAACACAATTATTTTTTATAAATCAGTTCAATACGGCGGTCTTTCATTAAAAAAGCTTGTATGACATCATCATAGAATGTGGAATTCCGTTTTAGATCCTTCTCCATAGAAATCATTGACAAATTAGTGAGCCTTTCCTGTCCTTGTTTATTTCGTAAATATGTGTGAATGGGTTTTATCCCTGAAAATGACCGCTCTGCAGAAGCAGTACTAGTGGGTATTGTTACAATTAATTTTGCCAGCTTAATTATTTGAGGAAATACATCACACATTTTCTTTTCATGGCAAAATCATATAACTTCATAAGCATTCATATTTTCAAATTCCGATGATGAATACAAATAGTTTAGTTCATTTTTTAATCTATCAAAGTCAAATGTATCATATTTAGCTTTTAATTCAGCAAATATGTCTTCGGGAAATCTGTTTTTAAAAGTTTTGAAAAGATCAGGATCAAACAGACGAAAAAAATTTAGTAGGCTAATCTTCTTGTAGCGATCAATAATTTCGGTCTGAATATTATTCACAAAAACAGTTGAATTCAAAATCTTCTAATGTAAATATATGCATCCCAATTGGTTTGATTTTCAAGCTTGTCATTAAACAAATTTACAAGATTTTGGAGTTCATTAAAAATTACATTTATTGTTCTGGAATTATAGACCCATCGTGTTTGAACTGCGCGCGGAAATTTTCTTGAACAAAATCGATTAGAAATTTCTGAACGCTTTCTGCTATTATGGAAAAACGTTCCTAAGTTTTGAATTGTCCCGAAAAAGTGTTTGGTTTCAACGATTCGTTCACAAGACTTCGATAAGATCAAGTTTAAAATATGAGCGTTGCACCAGAGATACACAGCGTTAGGACACATTTTGCGCACTTTCTGCTGTACTCCATTTTTACTAGATGATAAGACAGCGGCTCCATCATAGGTTTGGGCTATTAGTTTATAAGTACATTTATAGTCATTTAAAATATCCGTTATTATTTTTGTTAGTGCCTCTGAAGTTCTGTTTGAGCTTACGTCTATAAAGCTCAAAAACCTATCAACAATATCATTTGATTCTGTAAAATATCTAAAAATTACACATAGTTGTTCTTTGCCACTAACATTTGGCGTTTCGTCAATCATTATTACCACAAAGTCAGTTTTCTGTAATTCGAGTCTTATTTGTGAATTAGTCACAAATGCTATTACTGATATTAAATCGTTCTGTATTCTATTAGAAAATCCAGTAAATACATTTTTTTCTCCCCTTCATTGGCCACATGTAAATGATCTTCGAGAATTCCATCATATTTAGCTAGAAGTTGTACGCGTTCTATGAAGTTTCCCCTGTTCAAAGACTCGGTGCATTCTACATGCCCACGAAATGGTAATTCTTGTTTTCCCAAAAAACATGTTATATCAATAAGTCTTCTCATTATACCTATTACGATTTCTATCTACTTTTGAATTGTGCCGTTCGATTTCTTCTCTATATAAACGAGAAATGCTCAATTCTATTCGATTTTGTCCAAAATTGCAAAGAGAAATTGCAGATTTTAAATGATTCTCAGACCGATCGTGTTTTTTTGCAGCATTTGATAAATTGTTTAGGTCTGTGTAACCGATATTTGTCCACGCATTTTTGTCATTTGAAAATAATAAACAAGGCCAACAAAACATTCTGTGGGAACACTCTGTACATATTAATTCCGACAAAGTAGTTCACACAGTACAGCAGAGTTTAGACTCTGCTGACTAAGATATTGTCTTTTTGTACCACAAATTGGGTCAACCGCAAATACACACACAAGTGTAAACGGTTGACCACGCATTTATCCATAAGCTTAATGTAATTACTTTTTGTATAAATACCCGTTTATTTTTCTAATAAAATGAGTGAAGTCTAATCCTGACTCGCTATTGATTGGATCCTGAAATACGCTTCCAATACCTCGGTCCTTATCAGGACACACACTTGGATCCTGAAATACGCTTCCAATTTATCGGTCCTTATCAGGACCACACTGTCTATGCATGCACCCTTCTGGTAGCCGTCACGTACGCTACAATTCTATTAATATGCTTGCATCCAGTAAGCCATTTGTAATTGTCATAAACCTTATCGCTAAAATACCTATAACAGTTTTTCTTTTGCTGTACAATTTTCAGAGATGGAATAGGACGCCCCGTCAATATAATGGCATGCTTGTTTTCAAACGTTCTGGACCCAAACGGAATTGTTTTTAGCCGTTGAATGCAATTTTCGTTATCACCACATTTACACTGCATTTTTCTTAACCTATTATTTATAAAACAAAACAAACTGGGAATGATTAACCAACGCAGAACTGCTCGATTATGCCAGGTTTTACTGTACTACGACGATACTACCTGCTCCGTCTTCCTTCCACCCATACCACTCACATCTGTGCCTTTCACTCCTTATGAGCCACCTACACAGGGAATATCCTGTGTAGTTTAATGCAATTCAGGCAGTTTGTAAATAAATCTCGCATTTGTTATTGTTATTTAAATAGACACGAAATAGTAACGGCAGGTTATGTGTTTTACGTTTATAATTTTTTATAATTTATTGGGAATATAATGGCTACTCGTAAAGTAATTTTTTCGTAATTTTGCCGGGGTAGGCAATGCCTTTTTGCCTACATTGTATGCACGCCACTGGTGTATACTAATATATTTATGTGAGTATAATTAAGACATTCAAGTGAAACTTCCGTCGTAATTAATTTGGGATAACCTGTACACTGTTTTTTGTGAACCCATTGATAATGTTTGTATAACATCAGAAGTTCCACTTCTGACGCTGTTTGTTTTTGACTGACGCATAAATTTTTCAACTTAATCTAATTCAACTGAAGAAATGTATGGCACGCCGTTAGTGTTTTTAATTGTCAAAATATTAATATTTTAAGAGAGAATAAAATCATCGAAATAAAATAGATCAAAAATTCATTGTAAATATTTTGATTATTATAAAAGGAAAAGGAAATAATTTCTAATTATGCTTTAGGACAATATTAAATGTTTTGTACATAGAGGACAGGGCCTTTCATCTATATATTATTTTAGTAAAAATCATTGTTCGTAATTTAAATTATAACAGCATAAAAATAAACACATTACAATGCAAACGAATTTTAATTTGTACAATTGAAATTACTTTGAATAAAAATTATTATTGTCGCATGCATATTTTAAACAGTCAAATAATATTTGATGGAATTTTTATTTAGGTTATTTAATACGGAGCAAATTTTCATTATTATGCAGCTAACTAAAAAGACAAACCTTCCTATACCATAAGAATTTGTACAATTAAAATTATTCCTACAATATAAATAAAAAAATTATGTTTATCTATAACGTAATTTTTATACACTAATTTACATTATCATAATAATTGCTCAAATAAATTTCAGTTAGATATCGAGGTAAAATATATGTCTCTAAACTAGAGATATGTATTATATAAATAAGTAGAATAAAAATAGTTTTTTTTTTTTTTTATCTGGCAAAAAAATTCACGTATAATTCGAATTCAGTGAATTTCCATTAAGTACATAATTTTATTTCCAGATATTTTCTTTATATTGCATTTTTAAATTATTATAAGTGACATGTTATTTAAAATGAATTAAAATTATTTATATTATTATCTAAATAGATAATTCTAATTCAAGCATTTTTATTGTTAATACAGGTAATCGTTCTAAATAATTCTTTTTTAGTTAAAATGATTGACAGTAATAATAATTCGACTAATTTAATTTACAAATTCGCTACAATGAGAAAAAATAAAGTATTTTTCATTGTGAAGAAATATGATGGTGAAGTATTTTTTTGATACTTGAGAATAAATTACCTTGTTTTTTTTAATTTTCTTCTTATGATGCGCATTATTAAACTATTATCTTATTACGATCAAATCGAAAATTTTTTTTTAAAATGATACAATTATTCTTGGGTTTACTTTTAAATTTGCTACCATAAAATATACTTCAATCCTAAGTATTATACGGAATTTTATCAATGTATCATTATAATTTGATGAATTATCATGACTGTTAGAATAAGTTTATTTAATTTCCATTATATAAATTTTTATGGTGCTAATTTTTATTATACATTTATTTGGTAATTGTTAATTCAATGCATGTATTAAAAACACTTAAGGCGTGCCATAGAAATTCAAACAAAAAAATAAAACGTGTTTGAATAAAGTTTTATTAAGCTAAAGTTACATTTAGTTTTACAAAAAGATACTCACCCCTAAATACCACAAACACTAATGACGAAACGAACACTTCCAATGTGGGCATTATCAACGCATCTCTCATTGGAAGTGGGCGAAACACGTGTCCGCTTCGTCATTACTGTTGGTGGTATTTAGGGGTGAGTCTCTTTTTTTAATTATTCCACACCATTTAGCTGTTTTTTTTTTAAGATAAAAAATGTATGCGTCAGTCAAAAACTAACAGCGTCAGAAGTGAAACTTTTTATGTTATTCGAAAACTGTCAATGAGTGTGCAAAAAAATACATTACAGTAAAGAAAAATTCACTTAAAACTATAATATAAATGATTTATAATAAAAATCAATAAAAAAGTACAGATTATCCCGAATTTATTACTACGAAAGTTTCACTTGTACGTATATGTATATTGTTAAACGTATGTGTATAATTAGTACATGCAAGTGAAACTTTCGTAGTAATAAATTCGGGATAATCTGTACTTTTTTATTGATTTTTATTATAAATCATTTCTATTATAGTTTTAAGTCAATTTTTCTTTACTGCAATGTATTTTTTTGCACACTCATTGACAGTTTTCGAATAACATAAAAAGTTTCACTTCTGACGCTGTTTTTGACTGACGCATACATTTTTTGTATCTTCATTGACAATAACTGAAAATGAAAAAAAATTATTAGTTTAGAAACAAAAAAAAATAATAATAATAATCTTCTTCATTTGAAATTTGTATATCGTATACTCCTTCTCCACAAATAAATTCTTTAAAATTATTCCAACGATCTTTAATGAATTTTGCTATTATTAATCGAATAATATAATGACATTCTTGAGTTGAAAAAATAAAATAAGACAAACATCTGAATAAGCAATTCCCATCGCCAATGACTGGAATTAAAATTTTTGGTTCATTCTTCCTCATGTATCATCAAATAATTTTAAATTACAAAGAGGAATCCTTTAAAAAGTTTCACTTCAATAAATACGACAACACTAGTTACAAAAACTCTCTCTGATGAACTGAGACTAATTTTCCCTACAACGCAAGATCTCACAAGTCCTAAATCCTATATGAAATGACAAAAAATAATGCTTGACTCCTATGCAGGCATAAGTACATTAATAAACTGTCAATAAGTAACATGATCACCCTGAATAAACAATGCCTCTCACGTTTTGTTCCCATATGCGCGCGCAACTACATTTGGTATGCTTGGCGGCAATTCTTGGCGTCTCCTCTTTGTGCGGATCTTCGTAAAGACAAGTAGTTTAACAGATTTTCTGCCTCTCTCACTCTGCCTGCGTAAATGGTAATTAGAAAAAGACGGAGTTTAACAGATTTGTTAGCTCTACAAGTTAATTCTCATGCCAAAAACTCCTATAGTGTCCCATAAGAAGTTTCACTTCAAAAAGTTCTGTATGATAAGGGTTTTAACCCGCATTTTGTTACATATTCAAATTACAAAAGCTGAAACACAGTGAAATACTGTGTTTTCATATTATTCAATAATAGGTACTTAATACTTATCATAAAATAATAATTACAATTATAAAAATAAAAACATGTAACTTTATAAATGTAATGAAAAATGTCTACCTCCTACATTGAACAAATTTTATAGTGTCGGAAACAAAATTGGTTGTATGCACTTAATTATACTGTTTTGAAATGTAACCGTAAGGATTTATATGTTTATTATTGCATCATACAAAAACCACTTAAACTATTTTAATAAAACAAGTTATGATCTTGGTCAGTATTCTGTCGAAACCACCAAACACGGATCGCGATTTCGAACTTGTTGGCTCTCATCAGCGTGTCGTAGGAGGTTCCGACAGAATACAGACCAAATAGAGTTTCCTCTTACCAGAGGTGGTTTCAGTAACGACCAAATATGTCACGAGAGCGCCACACACTTAAACTGTACACATATATTTACATAAAAGAAACGATGATTAAAAAAAAAAGAAAGGTTGAAATAAATGACGAAGTAGTTAATAGAAGTTAGTTGATAAGATAGACTGTAGTTTTTAAAACGAAAGCAAGAATCGAACTTGAAGGAAGAAAGACTCTGACCGAACTGACTATTTTGGAAAAAGAATTATTTTTAAAAACTAAGAAGGAGGAGCTAAAAGATAGTGAAACAAAGTAGGGTGCCAATCGGAAGAAAACAGGGTGAAAGTAGGGGTTGAAGAGAAGAGAATGACCTGTGGAAAGTTTAATGACACTAAAATACTAAGAAGAAAGCATACGACCTGAAGTCCAAAGAAACCCATCTTTATAAAGATATTAAGTTGTTAGTACATGAAACTGAAATGTTAAAAGGGATTAATGAAAAGTACAGTAATAAAGTTATTTACAGAAGGAAGAATAGAGAGGTATAGTTATAAAAGAATTTGAAAAGAATACTTAAACGGATATTTACAAAAGATACAATAAAATCAACAAACACAATGACAGAATAATATTTACAGAAGATATTAAAATTTGGAAATTTGAAATAATATAATAAGTATAAAGAAAATAGCACTACAAAAGAATAATAAAATTTGATTTTATCTACAATAAAATATGTGGCGTGTATTGCAGCCACACTAAGATATCCCGCAACCGATCCCACTCTATTTGGTAAAGGCCGGAACCTCAGTATACGTTTAGTAGAAGATTACAAAAGTGTCCTGGAGCGTTACTCATCAAAGGTGGCAGTGGTCGATGAAGTAAATTGGTACTACGAGAGGTCCGGGATACCTTCCTTGCCTGTTCGGCTGATCGGGGTTGGAATTGTAATTGCAGATGTTGACCCTGTATTCTAGGGGAGAGGCATGGCTGTTTCGCCGGGGGAACGGCGTTTCCGATAGGGTATTAAGCCTACTACGCCTAGTAGGAATTTGATAGGTTTTTGGGTTCCGGTTCCTTGCAACCTTTCGGGAGTAAGTGGTAGTGGTTGGTTTCGGTCTTTCATGCGCTGATTGGGCGTACCCAGTCTCCGCGCCCTTTTTAGGCCGTGATGGGTGAGCCGAAAGGCAGGTATCACCACGTTAAACAAAGGTACGAGCACGTCAAACAAAATAAACCGACCCGAGGTGACCCGAGGGTGAAAGGCATGTGCAGCCACCGATATCCACATTGATTTTGCTCCAGTGAAAAATACCTTTCGTGGATGTATCGAATCCTGTCTCCTAACCCACCGTTCTAATGTCCAATAATTTTTGTAATGTACATTTATGCGTGCGGTATCGTTCCAGAAATAATTAATACGTCGATAACGAAGTAACAATATTGATGTTTACGTTAGGTATTTGATAACGTCCACGGGTGATACAGTGCCTTCATAAATGTCGTAGTCACGTAACCCAGTTCTTGGTAACCTGTAGTGTATTCGTTGATTTGAGGTTGGCGCATTGAATCTAGTTACCGGTTGGTTACTAAAATTACTGTCACTTGTCAACATGTCAACTAAATGTCAGTGTCATTGTTGGTTTCTTAAAAACGGAGGTCACGTTAATCTTGGATATTCATGAAGGCACTAGTTCTCATCCGTCGATATGGCTGCTCAACTGCTACCAGCAGATATTGGTGTTTTTTTAAAAGAATTTGTCCCTAAATTCAAGTAGTACACGATAGTCACCATGCGATTATTTATTACATCTGACACCAGTGGCGGTGGGTGATACAAGGGTTGGGGGTGCACCATACACAAAAATAATAGTTTGGTATACTAATAATAAGAATATTCCTAATCTGAGATAAACATTTATTTCGGCCGGGCTCGACTAAATTCGTTGATAGCTGAAATTTCTCTCACCATGGCATGTGTTCTTAAATTACGCACAGCATATGTGTACGATTCGCCTACTACCTTTCCTAATTTTGGAGGGGTAAGCAGTAATAATAACCGTGTTCCGATATACACTGTGGCACATTACGTCACACAGTATACTGTAAACACCGTTCCGGTTTAGAGTTATGCTAAATTAAAAAATCTTCAGAAACTTGGTCTGGTCCGGGTTAAAATTATTGCAAAATTATTGCAAACTGTTCAACATCAAATTGGTCTCCTGCAGCTGGATTGTAATAAAAGGTTGTGAAGATAGGACAGGTGCTTTAAAAGTCAATTTACTGTTTCTCTGAGGCAACTATACATAAAAATTACAATCTTTCAAACACCTGCGTATGGACTAGTTACCGCAGAGATATAATGGATTAACTTTTAAAGTAGATACGCACCTTTCCCAATTTTGTAATCCTTTGCAGAACAAGAAATCTCTTGAAAACCAAATTAGGTGGCTGAATAACAGGTCTCAATTCAAGTTTTTAGTCGGATTGTATACTCTGATTTTATAAAACACGTTTGGATAACATATTTGAATAAGTTAGAATCAGTACTTTATTTTTTGTCAACTCTTTTCTATTTTCTTTGTTATTTTTTTCTTACTGTAAGAATGCTGCACTTGATAAATACATAATACTGTAGAAACAATATTGTTTTACACTATATTATTAACTTGTTTTTAAATGACCTAAGATCCATGATGAGACATCACGGTAATACTAAAAATCATATTGTGGCAGGGGATTACAACATCAACATACTCGATGAGTCTGTCCACTCCATCGAACTTATGAGTAGCTTCATGCAATGCAAATATGTACCGCTGTTTACAGCTGTGACTAGGCCATCGGCTGATGGCAGTGGGGGATCCTGCATTGATAATTTTTTTGCTAAAAGTAATAACTGTTGTATCAAAGCTTGGTTGCTACAGATTCCTTTCACTGATCATTGCCCACTATTTGTGTCATCAAGGGCCATGCAAACAATAACCATGGTGTGAGCAACGAAGCCAGTAGTAAAATTGATTTTAAAAAGCTACATAAACTAGCAATAAGACATAATTGGAACACTATTGATGAAATGCGGGATCCCAACTCTGCAGTGAACTTGTTGATTGACACCATAAAGAATCTTGTGTCCTCGTCTACACGAAGTAACTATAAAACTAGGCGTGAAAATAGGGCTAGAAATCAGTGGATCACAAGTGGGCTTATAACCTCATGCAATAACAAGCAAGCTTTGTATAAATTACTAAAAAAAATCCTGGAAGTTTAGAAATAAAAGACATGTATAAGTCTTATTGCAAGCCATTGAATAGGTTAATTGCTCGTGCGAAATTAGCGTTTGAGCGAAGTGAAATATCACAGCTAAAGGATGATCCAAGAAAACTATGGCAATACCTAAATAGAAAAATAAAAGGTCAAAACAAATCAAATTCCAAAATAAAGCTCTGCGATAAAAATGGGATTGTGATAGATAGCGACATTGGTGTTGCAAATGGTTTTAATGACTTTTTTAGTAGTGTAGGAACGGATCTGGCGTCCAAGATCCCACTGCCACACGACCCGGTACGTGAAAAAAACAATAATGTAGCAAATTCTATTTTTATAAAACCAATAATTGTTGAAGAAGTATTAATGGAGATTTCTAAATTAAAAAAGAAAGCGGCTGGAATGGATGGCATTGGCGTCTCGGTTTTGAAATGTATATCAGCGTGTGTTGCTCCTTCTTTGACTAATATATTTAACTCATGTATTGACGTGTCAGTATGGCCCGACGCCTTGAAAGTTGCTGAGGTCGTGCCGATTCATAAGTCTGGAAGCAAAAATGAATGTACCAATTATAGACCCATATCGCTCATATCCAATGTTTCTAAACTGTTCGAAAAACTTATTTACAAAAGAATATTGTCAATTCTAGAGAGCCACAAGGTCATTTCACAATCACAATTTGGTTTCAGACAGCGTATTGGTACCTCAGATGCGCTGAAGTTTGTGCTTGATAAGATTTTGAACGGCATAAACAAAGATAATAAAATCATTGTAGCTTTTCTTGATATTAAAAAAGCATTTGATACAGTAAACCACAATCTGTTACTGAATAGGCTGGACAAAGTTGGAATCCGGGGGACTGCCAAAAGATTATTGTCGAGTTATCTATCAAACAGACGACAATGTGTGCGTGTAAATGACGTTCGCAGTGGTAGTAGAATGATATCGATGGGTGTACCACAGGGTACCATCCTCGGTCCGCTTCTCTTCTTGGTTTATATTAATGGTCTGTTACATGTGTGTGATGATAAAGTTATTTCATATGCAGATGATACAGCTGTTGTATCCATTGCTGAAGATTGGAGGGGGGCCCAGGATGGTCTAAACAGAAATTTGGCGTTGATTTCGGACTGGCTGGCTTGCAGTCAGTTGACCCTTAATGTGGCTAAGACCGTCTGCATGCCTTTTGGGTGCTACGCTGACAGTGTTCCTGCATCTTTAGATATAAGAATAGGTGGTACGATTGTTAAAAAAGTGGATTGTGTTAAATATCTGGGTGTTCTTATTGATTACAGAATGAGGTGGCAGGAGCATGTAGAAAGCGTGGTAAAAAGAACCAAATATCTTGTTTTTGTACTAGCGAAGTTGGGGCCAGACTGGTACCCAGAGACATCCTAAAGACAGTTTACTTTGCACTTTTTGAGAATGTTTGCAGTTACGGTATAGTGGCCTGGGGAGGTGCTTACCGTAACGTACTTCAACCCTTACTTGTACTAAGAGAGAAAATATTGCGAATTGTTTTTGGCCTGGGTGCTAGTCGGACCTCTGTTGAGTTACCCCTAACATTAACACAGACTTTTAAATTGGAGGCAGTTGTGGCTTATTATAATGAATTAAAAAATATTTATGTAAATAGAGTTAGTAAAACTAGATGTAAGGCATTAAACCTTCCTAGAATTGACAGAACAATATTTGCAAACAGTGCTTACATTGTTGTTATAAAGATCTTCAATCAGTTAAATGACAATCTTAAAACTATAAATGGTTCCGGTAAAAAGCTACGTAACAGTATCAAAACATGGTTTAAGAAGTGCTACAAGGGTTAAACGCTTAGCACTATTTAATATATTTTTTGGTCATGGTTCCTAATATAATGTTATGTTTATTGTTTATTTTTGTTATATTGTGCAGCCCCATGCACAGGAGCACGCGAGCTCCTCAATGGGACTTGTCATTCTACAATTGTATGCTGTGCAATGAATAAAATAAATAAATAAATAAATAAATAAATATTTTGAAACATTAAAACGTGATTTAATTCTGATCATATTATAATATAATATGTCATGATTCATGAAACACCAACCAACAATAGTATTTCTAATATAAAACTACTGTTTTCATTTTCAATAAATCAAGTGGTCTACTTGCTTAAACATAATTTTAGAATGTTGTCTGAACAGTATGGGTGCGAAAGTATATTCAGAAATAAAAATGTTCAACATTGCAGACATTGCCTTTAAGAAGTTACCCACTAATTTTAACAAACTGTTGAAATGAATCAAACAATTTTGTTAAATTAAAAATGAAATGAGTTGGCAGAAGTAAAAAAATAAAAGAACAAAAACATTACCATGACACTAGAAAGTTTGTAAGGCGACGAAGTAACGTGCTCTTATTTTGTATCCACAAATTGTTCAAAGAAAAATTGTAAATTGACGATATAAAAATAAATCGTTGTTTAAAATCAATTGACCAACAATCCTTGGAGATTCCACGACTCATTTCAACAGGTTATGGGCCCAGGCAAGTGGTGAAACCTCATCTTCAAGGATCAGGCAGTGAAACTGAAGGAATTAAAAGGCAGATTCGAGCAAGAACGTCGCACGTTGCATTTTTAAATCGACACGTCAAGTAAGTTAAAATTGAAAATTTTACAAGTCAGAAAGTCAATTTTAAAAGTCGAGTCATTCTGTCAAAATGGATACAGTAAAGTCGCACCTAGTCATGTTAACTCAAAACTCACAAGGAGTAGTAAACTATGTGCCATGGAGGTTAAAATTAGATGCTGTTCTGAGAATGAAGAAATTGTATGATGTTGCAACCGGTGTCAAAGTTAAGCCGGAAGGAGCTGAAAATGTCCCTGCAGTTGTTGAATGGGTCGAAAAGGACATGGAAGCTCTGCAATTAATTGTATTAAACGTCAGTGATCAAATTGCTTACAAAATCGCACATTGTAAAACGTCGAGAGCAATGCTGGACAGACTAGTTTGTCTGTATGGCACAAAGACAGAGGCAAATATGGAAATTATGAGACAGAAACTTTTTTCATGTAAATTTGATGAAAACAAGTCAGTAGCTGAAAACTGCATGGATGTTTTGACTTTAGCAAATGAACTGTCAAGCGGAGGTGAACCAATGCCCGAAACCTGGATGATGAGCTGAATGTTGAAAATGCTGCCACCGAGACTGGCCCATTTTCGAACATCGTGGAACAACGTTCCAGCTGCCGACAGAAGCCTGACAATCATGATTGAAAAACTTAGACTTGAGGATGATTGTCAATGCGAAGAAAATGACGAACCGGGAGTGAGCACTAGCAACGCGTTGATGGCCAAGAAAAATAAAAAGCAACCAAGAAAGACACAAAACAAGAGTGAAAAAGGACAAACTACCTGTTACAAATGTGGGCAAACAGGACACTACAGAAAAGACTGCAAGAACAAACCCTGTGCCAAATACTTGGCATATTGTAAGAAAACGTACGCATGCAACTCGTGTGGACAAAAAGGCCATTTTGCGAAAGAATGTTCACAACGACAAGATGACAACTCAGATTCGCAAAGTTCAAGTAAACCTCGTTTTGCATGGGTGACCGCAAGCTTCAAAGCATCTGACCTTGACAACGTATTGAAAAACCCGGAGGAAAAGAAGTCTGCTTGGTATCAAGATAGTGGTGCAACACAACACATGACATCGCATCGTGATTGGTTCCAGGAGTACAACGAATTGAGCAGTCCAGTGTCTATTCTTCTGGGAGATTCAACTGTGATAGATGGTGTTGCAGTCGGAACGATTGAATTGAAAGCTTTTGATGGGAAAAGTTGGAATCTTATTGTGCTGAAAGATGTTCTACATGTACCTGAATTGAAATTCAGCTTATTCTCTGTAAGTCGCATGCTTTATCGAGGATTCCGGATGAAAGCAGACCAAGGAAAGTCAGAATTTTTAACTTCTGATCAAGGAATCACCGTTTGACTGGCGAAACGAGAAGGCAATCTGTACAGCATGATGATGAGAAAGAAAAAGGAGCAAGTGAGCCTGGCAGCAGTGTCAATTCGTACATGGCATGAAAGATTAGCACACCAAAACGTGAAGTACGTGAAAGAAGCATTGGACAAGAAAGGAATCAAGTACTTGGACGACTGGAACAACTACTTGTGTGAAGGATGCACGTACGGAAAGCAGCATCGAGCCTCCCACCAAGCAAATGATAAAACTGCAAGTCAACCGCTGGAGTTAGTTCATGTGGACATGGGTGAGATGGACGAACGCTCGCTTGGTGGCGCTAAATATTTTCTGTTATTTAAAGACGATTACTCGCATTTCCGAACGGTTTTTTTATGAAAACAAAAGACGAAGCTGCAGAGAAACTGGTGAATTTTGTGAAGATGGCTGAAAACCAGCTGGGAAGAAAGTTGAAAGTACTGAAATCGGATCAAGGCAAGGAAATCAGAAATGCAAAGACAAGAAAATTTCTGGATAACCTGGGAGTAATGCACATACATTCAAACGTGTATACACCACAACAGAACGGACGCATTGAACGAGAGATGAGAACTGTGAAGGAAGCAGCGAAGTCAGCCTTATTTGCTGCGAACCTGGACTCAAATCTTTGGGCCGAGGCAATCTATTATGCAGTATTCACCGTGAACCAGACTGGGACAAGTTCAGTGAAAGGAAAGACACCAGCAGAATTGTGGTATGGCAGACAAATCGACCTAAACAAACTGAAGACTTTTGGATGTGAATGCTACATATTGATTCAAGACCACAAGAGAGGTAAATTAGATCGAAAGTCGGAGAAAGGATATTTTGTAGGGTACGACGTGGAGTCACCAAGTTACCGAGTGTATCTCCCTCGCACCCGAGAAATAGTCAGTTCTGGAAATGTGAAGTTCAATGAAGAAAAAGAAACAAACCGAACTGAAGTTGAGACTGTGACAGCCGAAAACCAAACTCAAGTAAAGATGGAAGAATCTGAAGAAGACGAAAACGAAAAAGAAGGACCATCTTCAGATGAGGACGAAAAAAAAAGAAAATGTGAGAAGAAAAGATGAACGAATCGAGACACCACCGAAGAAATCACCTGAGAAAAGACAGCTACGAGACCGGAGCAAGTTGAAAGTTCCTGCAAGGCTTGGCGAGTACGTAGTTGGCTATGCTAGAGAAGGATGCAACGACGATGCAGCTCTCATGGGTGAGATCGAAGACATCTCAGTTGAAATGGCACTAAAGGACAAAAACTGGAAGAAAGCAATGCAAGATGAGTATAATTCTCTCGTTGAGAGACAAACGTGGAAGCTAGTGAAATGTCCTGAAGAAGTCAAACCACTGAGCAACAAGTGGGTTCTCAGAGAAAAGGCGGATGGCAGATTGAAGGCGAGGCTTGTAGCAAGAGGCTTTGAACAAAGGAAAGGAATTGACTACGAAGAAACGTTCAGTCCCGTTGCTCGCTACGCCTCCATCCGACTCATTTTAAGTCATGCAGCATCCGAGAAATGGAAATTGATCTCTTTCGACGTCAAGACCGTTTTTTTGTATGGAAAGTTGCAGCAAACTCTCTACATGCACCAACCTCAAGGTTTTGATGACGGTTCCGACAACGTGTGTCTACTGTACAAGAGCATTTATGGATTGAAGCAAGCTCCCAAGCAGTGGAATCGTGAGATCACAGGATCATTCGAAGTGATTGGATTATTCAGCAGCGACGACGATCCAAGTGTTTTCTACAACAAGGACAGAACTATCATCGTGGCTTTATTCGTGGACGACGGTTTAGTTGCTGGCAAGGACGAAAAGGAGATTTTCAAATTTTTGAAGTTGATTAGCAAGAAGTTTGAAATCACACACAGCAAAACCATTCCAACGAAATTTTGCTATCTCGGCATGGAGCTGAAAATTGACTCGAAAGGCATCTTTGTGAGTCAGCCAAGGTATGTTGAGAAGATTTTGAAGAGAGTGAACCTTGAAAACTGCAATTCAGCTCCAACACCGATGGAACCAGGAATGATAACAAAGAAGGAGGAACTTGTGAACGATGATAAAGTGCCGGATGACACGCCCTACCGTGAAGCCATCGGCATGTTACTCTACTTAGCAACCGTGTCCAGACCTGATATCAGTTTTGCTGTAAACTACTTGAGCCGACAGTGCAGCAACCCGATGAAAATCAACAGCAGAAGCAGAATATCGTGCAGCTTGTGAGGCGATCGACGACGTGTGCTGAATGAGAAGATTGGCAACCGAATTGAAAATCCTACAACATGATCAACCCTTTCCCATGTACGTCGACAATAAGTCAGCTGTTCATATGTTAATGAACACCCACGAGGGTAAGATAAACAAGGGAAAGAAACACATCGAAATCGCGCGTAAGTTTATTCAACAGCATGTTGACGTCACAGTAACTGTTAAACATGTTGAAAGCACAAGCCAAATCGCCGACATTCTGACTAAACCTTTGAATAAAAATTTGTTTGTAAAATTCTGCAATTATTTGATTCAGAAGGAGTGTTGAAATGGATCAAACAATTCTGTTAAATTAAAAATGAAATGAGTTGGCAGAAGTAAAAAAATAAAAGAACAAAAACATTACCATGACACTAGAAAGTTAGTAAGGCGACGAAGTAACGTGCTCTTATTTTGTATCCACAAATTGTTTAAAGAAAAATTGTAAATTGACGATATAAAAATAAATCGTTGTTTAAAATCAATTGACCAACAATCCTTGGAGATTCCACGACTCATTTCAACACAAACTAGGTCACCTTTTGACCTCATAAGGAACAGCTCGTATAGTTTGAAAGTAGGGTTTTCTTCTAGTGTCTGTGAAATGTGCAAAAATACGTCCTTTTTCTACGCAATTTTTTGCTGCTCGCTGATGATTCAGATCGTTAAGTGGAGAGGCATTCTGATCAGGGTGTCGTAGGGAGTTTCAACAGAATACCGATCAAAAACATATTTTGTTCTTAATCATATTAGATAAGTGAAAGTTAAATTTTTTAATTTTTTCAAAATAGAGCACGACAGAATTGTAATTGACGAGTGTTAAGCAGTAGCATACAATAAACAATTGGTCATATATGTCTTCTGCCTCTGCGAGAAAATTTAAATTACATTTGTAGACGCGTAACTATGAAGTGCATTTCGTACATCATTTCTGTACCTGTACATTTTTTTGTTTGGCGTTCTCGATTATTTCAATACCTAATCGTTATTTTAATGGGGAAATAAAACTTTTTTTATTGCAGTATTACTCTACATGAGTTTGTACAAACTATTTAATTCTGTTTTGAACTTGATTTTTTCATTAGTACGCCATATAAAGTAGATTCCTTGAAAACAACTAATTAAAAAGAACGAAGTAGACCTATTAATGCTTGAGGACAAATCCATGTATCCTACTCTTTAACAAAAAAGAAATATTCGTACTACTCTTTGAGTTATTGAAGTTCAATTTTACTCGCTAGTTGTGCTCAAAGTTTGTACTTATTGAAATTTTTCTAATATGAATACTAGAAATTCAATATGAAATTAAATTAAACTAACTTGGAGGAAAGGCCACTCCCTTGCTCGCCCATAATTATATCCGAAACTCGAAAACAACTGATAAAAGTGTACGTTTGGAGCCTATACTATGTATTTATGTTCATTAAAATCAAACAGTTTGTTGGTAAACAATTACGGTAGTGATTTACGTTTAGCAAACATCCGAATTTTAAGGTTTGGTTGTATGAAATGGGAATATTTAATTCAGCTATGTGAATTTAGTTTATAATTATTAACAAATCAGCCAATATTTCTGATATTGTTATACAGCTTACATAAACACTAGAATGCTTATAGATTGGCTAGTGTAAAAACTAACATTATTTATTTTCGTGATAATGCACAAATGTGGAGTTACCTATACCTTTTAAGACTGAACTAGTTCAAAATGATGTACATATAAATAACCTAAATAAATAATTCGGGGAAAGCCTTTCCACGCCTTTTTTACAAGTAAATGTTAATTCTAAATGTGTTTAACTTTACCCGAATCACGGTTTGAAAGTCGAGGATTGAACAAAATTATTAGATTCCTCTCACACTCGCACACTCAGCCATGAATTTCGTATATTTTAATCACCTAAAAGTGTTGGACTGATGATATTTTATGATGCACAGTCTAAAAAACCGGTGGAACTGCCTCCTGCTTTTAAAGACACCATAGTGTGATAGTTTTATGGAATTCTTGCGTATGAATGCCGGTCAAAAATTTAGTTACCGTGTTAAAGGTGGCGGTTTCCATTTCGTATAGCGAAGAATATTATAAAATAAAGACCGCTGGCAATCCATAACCGTAGATTATGTTAATTTGTTGATGATGGCGGAGGGACACAAAGTCCACGAAATGGTTATGCTTTATTGGATACTACAGGTTGGTTAAAGTAAGGTGAGCTCTCAAAATTTTACAATCGGCGTAGAAGAAAGAAGGAGACCGCATTCGTAGGAATAAAGATGCAACCTATGCTCGAAGACTGCGACGACAAATAAAAAATATAATATTTTCTATACGGGGGTACCTGATGTCTACGGTCTGGTACTTGTCAGTTTAATTTATACCTCAATTTCTCGGTACTGTTTGTGACTCAAAACCAGATATAAATTTCTATTAATTAAACTTATAATGGTAAAATTTTGTTCAATATAGGCAGTCTCCATTATTTAATAATATTGTAACATTTATCGATTTTCCTGTTAAAGCTGAGTTTGTTTAGTCTGGTATGGTGTGGTGTGATCGAGTGATTCACGCAATGTATATTGTAGGTGGGAGTTTTCGCAACAGATTGTGTTCCTGTTGTTGAACGTAAAGTGTTGCGGCAGATTTTGTTCAGCCATCTAAATGTAAAGTTTATCCAGGACTAATAAATACCTATTTTTACTTTAATACGCCCATAAATCTACCAACCTGACTACAATAGTTTTCAGAAGTGGAATTTACTTGGGATTTACTTAAGCCCGGGTGCATACTGTGTGTTTTCGGGAAAATTACTTTTCTCTATTGAAGGCAGATTTTAGTGTCGGTCTATGTACTGTTGCGATAACACGGTTAGACGGTGAATTAGACTAGAATTCGGGGAAATGCATGACTGGGACGAGATAACAATCAAACATTATGGAATATCAAAACTGTCTGGAGTTGCCAAAACGTGGAGTCACAGTTTAAAACCGGATTCCAGCAGAAGTTGGGCAAATTGGACTAAATTATTGAAATAAACCTTTGGTATAAGTGAAAGCATAATAACAAAAAGATTAGAGGCTCAAAATTATCGATGGCGAAGTGTACAGAATTTGACAGAGTACTTTTTCGAAAAACTAGCACGTTGCAATAAATGTGAAATAACTACGGCAGAAGCAATTGAATGGATAGTCGATGGTTTGAACAATACCAGATTTAGAGATTATCTTGGTCCTTTAAACAAATATACCAATACAAGTGGACTTCTACAGGACTTAAAAAGTGGATTAAAACATATAAACCGAAACGCTGAAACAATTAAAACACCAGTGATGGTGAAGCAGGGAGGAAGTAGTGATAAAACAAGATCATATGATGCTGTGAACAACAAAAGGCGGGTGATCAAGTGTTTTAAATGTGCACAAGAGGGTCACTATGCAAGAGAATGTCCTTCCAAGAATCCAAACAGGAATCAGCAAAATGAAGTGTCCAGTAGTAGTTCGAGGCAGAGAGGACATGTTTTAAAAATTACTGACGAAGCTGTAAGTACACACTCGAAATATTTCAAAGGCGCCTTTGTTAATAAAAGGTTAACAAAATGTTATATCGATCTGGGCAGTAGTTGTGTGACAATGCGAAAATGCACAGCTGATAAGTTAGGATTCTCGTTTTATGAGTGTGAACCGCAACTATTAATTGGCCATGGCAAAGGAATTGTAAAACCCTTGGGTTTGTTCACTGCTTCCCTTTGCATTGACGGAATCTCAGCGAAAGTCAAAGTTCATGTTGTACCGGATGAGGCTCAAGAAGTCAAATTGCTCGTAGGGCATCCGTTTACCGAACAAAAACATATCGTAATAATTAGTAAAGCTGACGAACTGATAATTCAAAGCAATAGTTGCTCTGTATCAGTTGAACCAGACAAGACCGATTTTAAAGCAGTCGAAACAGCAAGAATACCTGCTAATTACGTTGGTCGAATTATAGAGCTCTGAACCGCATCACCAAAAAGGACCATTACCCGCTTCCTCGTATTGACGACCAGCTGGACTTGCTATATAATAAGAGGTATTTTACAAGTTTGGATTTACGTAGTGGGTATTATCAGATCCCTATGGAAGATGGATCTAAGTCAAAAACAGCTTTTGTAACCCCCGACGGAAGTTATCAATTTAAGCGCATGGCCTTTGGCTTATGCAATGCGCCGTCCGTCTTTCAAAGATTCATTAATTTAATTCTGAACAATTTTAAATTTACAATAGCTATGGCTTATTTAGATGATATTATCATACCGTGTGAAATAATTGAAGAGGGCATGAGAAATTTAAAACAAATTTTAGATCTTCTGAGAGAGTGTAATTTGACCGTAAGAATTGATAAATGCCGATTTTTTATGAACAAAATTGAATACCTAGGATTTGAAATTAATGAATTGGGTATATCACCAGGTAAATTTAAATTGCAAAGTATAATAAATTTTCCGGAACCTAAAGATGTTAAGGCAGTGAGAAGCTTTGTAGGTCTCGCAAGTTATTTCCGGAGATTCATGGGAAATTTTGCGTCTATTATTCATCCCTTAACCGATCTTTTAAAGAAAGATAAAAAATTTAAATGGACTGAAACAGAACAAAAAGCTATGGATTGTATAAAAAATAAATTAAGTAATGAACCTGTTTTATGTATTTACAGTCCTCATGCGAGAACAGAACTTCATACCGACGCGAGTAGGGTAGGGTTGAGTGGAGTTTTGTACCAAGAGCAAAAAGATAATAAAATGCACCCAGTAAGTTATTTTAGTCGAAAAACTACACCAGAAGAATCTCGGTATCATTCATATGAGCTCGAGGCTCTGGCGATAGTGTGCTCAGTTGAAAGGTTTAGGGTCTATTTAATTGGGGTTAATTTCGTAATAAAAACAGACTGTAATAGTTTGAAAATGTTAGAGGGTAAACGCGACCTAAACCCACGAATAGGAAGATGGTTTGTCCGATTATCAGAGTATCAGTATACGATTCAACATCATAAGGGATCAATTAATGTAGTAGCAGATTCTTTAAGTAGATAGGTATCCAGTAGAAGAAAGTAAAGAAACAGAAATTGAGGGATTACCAATAAATCATATTAGTATAACAACCGATTGGGTAGCTGCATTACAACGAACGGACCCTGAAATCCAAGCCATTTTAAAGAATTTAGAAGACGGTAATGTTGAAACACATAAAAAGTATACAATGTGTAAGGGCCGAGTATTTAAAATAAGTCGCGATAAATATCGTTTGTACGTTCCCAACGATCTACGCTATATTGTTAGTGAAGCTCATAGAAATCTAAATCATTTAGGTGTCGATAAGACCCTTGAGAAAATTAAAGAATGTTATTATTTTCCAAAATTGCGAGATTCAGTTACTAGATACATAAATAGATGTATCAGTTGTCTTTATCATAAACCTGCATCTCATAAAAATTTGGGTTTTGCACATCCTTTAGAAAAGGGAAATAAATGTTTCCATACAATTTATATGGATCATTTGGGTCCATTTATAAAAACGGATTGTCGAAATAGTTATATTATCGGGATAATCGACGGTTTTTCAAAATATACCATGTTAAAGGCGACAAAAGATACTAGTGCTTTTGAAACGTTAAAATTTTTACAAGAGTTTATTTCTCATTACGGTAAACCCTTTAGAATTATCACGGATAGAGGTACGGCATATACAAGTCGTACGTTTGAAGAATTTTGTATAGCATTTGACATAATTCATGTGAAAATTGCTGCGGAAACTCCGCGAAGCAACGGTCAGATAGAGCGTTTAAATCGCACTATTTTAAACTGTTTGTCAACTAGTTTAGATTGTGAAAACGGTGATAAGTTGTGGGACGAAAAACTTTTTGATGTACAATGGAGTATTAATAATAGTGTCCATAAAATTACAAAGTGTACTCCTTTTGAGGTAGTTTTTAGATACAGGAGACTAGGTTTACATGATAACCCTTTAACCATCGAAATCGCTGAACTCAATTCTGAATTCAAAAATGATCAAACGAAAAATAAACAAGTAGGAGCGTTGTTAGAGAAAAATCGCTTAAAGCAATTACAACAGATTGAAGATAAGAATACAAACGACAAAAAATTCAAAGTAGGAGATTTAGTGTTAGTAAAAAGTCAATTACCATCCACAGGAGAAAGTAGGAAACTAGAGACAAAATATAAAGGTCCGTATTGTGTTACCAAAATTTTAGATAAGGATAGATATATCATAGAAGATATTGAAGGGGAAAAACAGGGCAGGACTCTTTATAAAGGAATTTTGTCAAGTGAAAGATTAAAACTTGTATCCAGTAATGTTTAAATTTTATTATTGTATTTTATTGTCTATGTATAAGTTTTATTTAATCATTCTGCTATGTATCTTAAGTGATATTAAATTTATATATCTAGTGTAGGTAGTGTTACATTGTCTTATGTAATATTATTATGTTTTGAAAATTTTATCTATTGTGACTAAATTTTTCTTTTACATTATGTAATAGACTGTATAATGTATGTGTATTTCATGTAATAAGTTCGTAAAACAAATTGTAAACGATCTGTGTTGACGAGGGCGTCAAATTTTCTCAGAACGGCCGAACTGTAACATTTATCGATTTTCCTGTTAAAGCTGAGTTTGTTTAGTCTGGTATGGTGTGGTGTGATCGAGTGATTCACGCAATGTATATTGTAGGTGGGAGTTTTCGCAACAGATTGTGTTCCTGTTGTTGAACGTAAAGTGTTGCGGCAGATTTTGTTCAGCCATCTAAATGTAATGTTTATCCAGGACTAATAAATACCTATTTTTACTTTAATACGCCCATCAATCTACCAACCTGACTACAATAATATGCAGGTATTTATTCATATGTATATTATACTAGAAAGATAAACGCATTAAAATAAATAAATATTAGTTGTCTTCTATGACGGCTTTATCAGTAGGCGTACAAAGGCATTACCGTACTAATTATGAAAATCAACTTATTCCAATTATCTATTTTATAGCCATCTACCACCCTGCTGAAACGCAAAATTAATTGCCTTATGACACCTTCATTAGGACTTAGGGATGCATTATCATAATAATTTAATCTTGAAAATCAAACTTATTTTAATTAAATACTTTATAATCCTACAGAAACGACCTTTTTGTTATATTTTGTAAAAAAAAATCATAATTGTTTCAAAATCACATGTTAAGTGAATTGCCGGGTGACCTAGTGTGCGCCCTGAGTAACGAAGAGTTAGAGAGCCGGCATTGAAATGATGTCTCTCGATACCTATGCAACTCTCGGCAATAAGTTGTAACATTTGCCATTGCGCATCCTAAGGCTAAGTAAAAGCAGAGCTCATTCTAAAATAATTGAACTGTACATAAGGAACGCTCGTCCACAGAGGCGCACAGCACTTAAAAAATTTTAATTAAAGCAACCATTTCGTACCGGAACAAATCCTAACGTAAAACGTGTAAGTATGAATTTGTTATTGTTTCGCTTTTCAGTATGTAGGGTTCTTTCGTGGATTCGAAGTTTAATAAATAAACTACGAGGCTCGGTAAATAAAATTTTCATTATGATATAAAAGTAAATTCTTCCCTCAATATAAAAGAAAGGAAACCAAATATACAACGGTTTATACAATCAAATAAAACCTTCAATTCTTATTACAAATTATAAATGTAATATAGGCTAGGTGCCACTTAAAATATTTATTAGAAATCTTGGTATCACTTCCAATACAATTTACTTTGGTTAGTTCGTACTTGTCTGAAATAACTTCCAATCCTTTAACTTATTCTTCCATTAAACTGTGTACCTCGATATAGCCAGCAACTCCAGGTCGGTAAACTATTCTTCTTTAATGTAGGAACCAAACTCGTACTTCGTACTTTTGTATAGGCATGTAGTCAACGATGCCCGTATGCACGTCTTGATAACCCACGTTTATTAAACTAATACGGTTGCCTCACATGCCGCCAACCAATCAGAGCTCACTAGCCGATGACGTATCTCAGAATGTACAGCGTAGAGGAAAGATATGCGAAGTAAATGCAACACGAAATATATTAATCTTTCACGTAATTGAAATTTACTGGTTTTTTATTAATTCTATCGTATTAAAATATACTTGAATAGGTGCTTTTATGTATTTTTAAGAAAATGTTCATGTTTGTTATCAATAATATGCAATTACGTCAATTGACAATTCGCTTGAATTTCTTTAAAATCTTCGAACTTGTCGCTGTTATTTTACGTTTTAGATATTTTTCCTGAAGCTGTAAATTTAAATACCTAATTCTTATAAATATTCTATCACCACATCTTGGTAGAAGCGATGGTATAGCTTAAGTATTAACATTTTACGTAATTTTGACCAATGTACGAAACAAACCTACCATGAAATTTTAACTTTTTTTCTATAGGGAACGTTTTCTTTCTTTCAAAATCTGAAGGTAAAAAGTGCAGGCTACAAATCCGAGCGTTTATTACATTAATTTTATCGACTCGATGACATCGATTTATCCACTCTTTTTGTAATTGGACATCTTTTGGGAATGAAAAAAAAAGACAAGTCCTTATTTTTTCCCTCTTGGCTCTTACAAGAACCGACACTACAGCGTATTCCACCTCCTACCATTTTATAAATAGTCTACAAGTTGAAGATAACCTTCTGAATTGAGTCATATATGCCTTATTTATATTAGCTTCATTTATAATTGCATTATTTTACAGAAAGAAAAATTGTCCAGATAATTTTAAGTAGGTAGCTTACTTTTTACATAAATAATAGTTGCCAGTTAGAATAGAATCAGTTATAACTTTTTTTGCGTGTAGGTAGTAGAATCATTTTTATAAAATTATTATAATTTAGGAGTTCGAAAAGTGATCGTAACTCATTACTTTTTTTGAATTACTTTTATTATTACTGGCGTCATTATTAATCGCACTTGTATAAAATTGAAAATAGGTAAGTAGGTAAGTAGTATAGATTCGCCGGTTCTATGACACTGAGGAGGAGGAGGGAAGTCGTTGACTTCGAACGAGTTCAAACTTGTTGAGTTTGTGTCAATGACCTTAGTTGGAGTACTGAACTTTTTCATTGAACGAGCGTGAGACTGCCCGATGATCGTTTTAGTTTCATGTGAGGCATTGGCCGGTTATTAGGTCATACAGCACGTACCTATATAAACAACAAGGCTATTTAGAAAAGCGGATGAGAACGTTGTTGATCGATTAGGAGGTTCGTTACCGAAAATTTGATTATTAAACTATTATTTCGTCGAATGGTTGTGGGGAGGGTAAAGTATCACGGGTCGGCTCTATGCAGTAATGTGAGTGGGGACTAGAGTATTAAGAGGCGACAACCTTTACCTTCTTACTAAAGCCGGTGTAGTCAGATGAAGAAAGGTGTTCATTGTAAGTAAACATGGTTGTTGTAATTCTTCCGCCGGGAAATAAATTTAAGGTATTAGTGTTTACGAAATAATTCAGTTGGGGGATGTACTTAAGCAAACACAGAATTTGGAAGAATCGCTACATATTTTGGAGTCGTATTGGATGCGAGCAACTGATGTGTTTGATATGGATCTCATTAGTTTGGCTGCTGCACCCATGACGGAATTTTTGACACATCGCTTAGAAGAACGGAAATGTCATCAGTTAGCCAAAAAAATTCAAGAAGAAAGGACGAAACAAGAGAAAATACTTCAAAAGAGGGAATCGTCTATAAAACAAAACTACGAAGAATGTCGTTTGTCAATAAAGGTGCAGAAGGAAGAAGTTAATAAGCATTTAACGTTGGCACTAAACGACAAGAAGGGTAAAAAGAAGGTACATACAAGCTTATGTATCTATAATGACAATGGTTATGGAAATGTAAAATATTTTTGGTTCGTTTTTATGAATTATCTATATACGGCATGTATACAATCCCTTGATTTAACATACCCTTAAGCACTAGTTCAGTTTATCAAACACTTTTAGTACCGTATTGTAAAAGTACTCTATTATTAAAGAAAACTACAAGCGAGTAGCAGACAAACTATTGGCGTTGACGAAGTCGCCCGTAGCTCGTACATTCTGAGCTACGTCACAACCTAACCAGACCCCTCTTCCCCCACGCTACAAGCTGATGGAAGTGAGGCAACCGTATTAGTTTAATAACCGTGTTGACAACCCACCTCAATCTGCCTTCAGCAAGGCCATAAATAAAATGCATGTCGGTCATCTGAGCATTCGTATAACGATTCATGGTAAAGACTTCACTCACACAAGTTAAATTCTTGAAGACAGAAAATACACGGGCTGACAGATAATGTCAATGATAGCAATAAACTGAATAATAAAAAACCTGCAGTTTTTGCATCGTACAATGTTTTTGCATTCGATAAAAATTATCAACATTGATTTTCTCGAAAATGGTTTTCGCCCTGTATCATCGAAACAAAGTGGTTTTTCAAAAATCAAACGACAAAATATTCTTAAAATAGTTCAAGGAATAAACCCTTAAATTTTGTCCGCATCTTTAGTGGACACCCTGTATAATAAGTTACCATACATAGAACTAAGCTTATACATAAACAGTACATATGGGGCCTCTACAAGTATCTACTCCTTTTAGAACCTACTAAATAGCTCCAGTTCGCTTCAGTCCCTGAAGAATGTAATCTTTAGCCGAATAGTGCAATTTTTGTTTTGAGGTTGATGTTTGAGTTATTTAGTTTTCTTGTGACGGTGCTATGCCGGTGTAGAGTTAATTTTATGTAATCATGTATAAAAGAATTAATCTCAACCAGTAACCTAACCTTACATGAGGTTAGATTAGGCACCTATTTGAAATTTGCTTCTTTCAAGTATAAGAAATAACTAAGTCATAATTATAATTAAAGGTACCCTTTCAGGATCACTTCCTTCCAAATTTTTACATTTGTTCGGAGATACTACCATGGGTGAATCGTGAAACAAGTACAAGAAATACTAAATTTAACAAATTTATAGTTAATACAGACTACAAAGAAAGTATCTCTTAATGAGATTTTTAATATCTCCAAAGTTAAGTTTATTTATTATGATACACCAAGTATCAGCAAGATCCATAATAGCGAAAATATTTCTTGCCTTATTTTACCCAATGGGGTAAAGAGGACAAACAAACTTTTCACTTTCTTTCTGTGAGAGGATCTAAAAAGGATCATTGTTCCAACAATTTCAACAGTTTTGGTTTTTAGCTATAAATGTATACAAACAAATAAAGAAATACAAAACTGTGATAGAAACAGATAAACGGATGGACAAATCGACACTGCATGAGTATTGGTTAGTTACAAAACTAACAAATCGCAGCATCTACCTGTATTTTCATTATTTTATGCTAAAAGTTGTACTCAATTGTCACAAAAATTAGCAGAATCAGCTCTTATTATTTGCTCACCCTTCTCATTATCTTGAAATATCTATTTTGTCAGTCTCACCATATAAATCAATGTGCAAAATCAATGTTTTCCGTACGTTACTTAGATAAAATGCAAACATAGTTCAAAATTACCGCCAACTGCCATAGCTTATTCTGTCTTCAAATACATTTCTACCCATTAGCACGAAAATTTGTTGAAGGCATTTAAAACAAAATTTGATCAGCGGTGTATTTAGAAAGTAAGGAAGTTCGAGTTGTTTTCTAATCTCGAAAGTAGTACAACAAAAGATTTATGCGTCAGTCAAAACCTAACAGCGTCAGAAGTGAAACTTTTTATGTTATTCGAAAACTGTGAATGAGTGTGCAAAAAAATCCATTGCGGTAAAGAAAAATTGACTTAAAACTATAATAGAAATGATTTATAATAAAAATCAATAAAAAAGTATAGATTATCCCGAATTTATTACTACGAAAGTTTCACTTGCATGTACTAACTATACACATACGTTTGACAATATACATATACGTTTGTAGGATACTTTAATACCAATAATAACCTTAAATTATACATTAAGAATAATAAAGACAAAACAGATAACAAATAATAATACTATGAAAAGTTTCAACAATATATTTAAGAAAACCTCTTACAATTGTTTCGACGAGTGCGTTATTATCAAAGAGTAGGTGAACAAGTATACTAAATTAAAAGTTAAAAGAACGAGTTAAATTATATTATTTGAGCACAATTCTTTCTGGTTATTTACTACATTTTTTCCTTCCGATAAAGCTTTTTTGATTTCAAGATTTTCGAGTAAATTTAATCTTGCTTTTTTGCCCGACGTGAATTAATTTAATGTTATCTTCGTTTAATGTATGCTCGTTGATATTACAATGTTCGGAAAAGCCAGTAGAATTAACATGGTTTTTTATGCTGTTTACATGTTCCTTAATTCTATGTTTTAAGACTCTGCCACATTGACCTATGTATATGGCATCGCACTGGTTACAATTTAATTCGTAGACACCACTTTTATCTTTATTGTGTACTAGTAAAGTTTTTAAATTAGTTTTATTAACTTCCACTGTTTTAATATTCAATGTTTTTAACCTACGTTTAATTTTATTGCTTACATTTTTTATGAAATTAATGGAACAAAAAGTATTTTCTTTATTTTTATTTGTTTGGCTGTATAACATGTCTTTTGCTTGATTTTTAAGTTTTTTGTTTAACATATTATGTATTAAATTAGTGTCGTAGCCATTTTTGTAAGCTAGGTATTTAATTGTATTAAGTTCCAAATCAAAATTTGTTTTATTTAATGGGATGGATATTAATCGGTGTAGTAAACTATGGAATGTTGAATGTTTTATGTTTGAAGATTGAAACATTGAATATTAAAACAGTGGAAGTTAATAAAAATAATTTAAAAACTTTACTAGTACACAATAAAGATAAAACAGACGTTAATTGCGAAAGTGGTGTCTACGAATTAAATTGTAACCAGTGCGATGCCATATACATAGGTCAATGTGGCAGAGTCTTAAAACATAGAATTAAGGAACATGTAAACAGCATAAAAAACCATGTTAATTCTACTGGCTTTTCCGAACATTGTAATATCAACGAGCATACATTAAACGAAGATAACATTAAATTAATTCACGTCGGGCAAAAAAGCAAAAGATTAAATTTACTCGAAAATCTTGAAATCAAAAAAGCTTTATCGGAAGGAAAAAATGTAGTAAATAACCAGAAAGAAATGTGCTCAAATAATACACCCCTACTGTTACCTAGAATACAATAGTTTTATTATGACTTGATATTATAATGTTCGAAAATTCCATATAGGCTAATAATGAAGTGATTGTCAGAAAGATGTTTATGTATGTATATTTGTAATCAAATCAAATATGTATTTAACTCGTTCTTTTTAACTTTTAATTTAGTATACTTGTTTACCTACTCTTTGATAATGACGGACTCGTAAAAACAATTGTAAGAGGTTTTCTTAAATATATTGTTGAAACTTTTCATAGTATTTTTATTTGTTTAATATGTTTCATCAAAAATACACCAAAACTAGTTTATTAAAACAGATAAGTTAGAAAAATCTGGAATTTACCAACTCAATTGTGGCTCTTGTCCAAAAATTTATGTCAGACGAGAAAAAATTTTAGAATTCGCTTAAACGAACATTTAACATCATATAAAAATAGAAAAATGGATTCAAACTACGCTAAACATGTGTTAGAACAAAAGCATACATATATTTATTTTAGACCTAAAAATTTTGCATATAGAAAATAAGAGCATAAAATTAACACTATTAGAATTTAAAGAAATAAATAAATATAAGAAAACACAAATTACTTAATGATCAAGTAGACATAAACCGTTCACTATTATTAAATCTATTTCCGTTCCCTGCCCTTCACTTACCACCGTAAAAACTATATTTATAGAATTGTATCCTAGGTAGTTTTAAGTATAATTTATACTTCTGAAGAAGCCACAGTGTTGGCGAAACACGTGTCAAGTTAGACAATGAAGTTGTGAAAGTTACAAGTGTGTTTTTGTTTACTACCAATATGTTAGACTTTCACCAAGTATCCAATCAATCAATGCAAATGATCTTTCTGTTTAATTAATTTCGATAACAGCAAATGAAACAGGCATTTCGCCCCGTGCCTGTCGTGGGAAACAATAAACTGTTATCAAGAGGCAAGCTTGCATACACTTCAGATCACCCGATCCTGTGGCCCTAATTAAACCTGGCTACGATTAATTTGAATGAAAATGGGGAACGTTATAAAGTTTAAATTAATTTTCGATTCAATCTTCCAAATAATCAGGCAAACAACGGGAACATTCGTACCAAATGGTTACTCATCCGAATTTTACTAAAATATCTCTACTGTTAATTTATCAATACCAAAGTTATTAAGCGTGTAGGCACTACTGGTCCTAACACCTTGATATATCAGGAAATGTTTAATTTATGGACGTCGTAGGCGAGATTCTACAATCTACAATTTAATTGAAAATAATATCAGTACAGTTGACAGTATGTTTCTCAAAGTACATATAAAATATTGAGTAGGTAAATATAATTGATCAAAAAAATCTAAATTGCAATTTGGGCTGTACAGGGAGGACAAAGATCGACTGAGTAACTTTTGGAGATACCAGGCCACATTCGCGATTTTTTTTTAAAAACTTCTTTGGACGCGTTATGCGATTTTTACTACGAGATAAAAATGTTTATTCGCGAGACCTGCTGGCTGTCCCTAATTTGCCAATACTAGACTAGCGCGAGCGTAACACACGCCCGCGCATCTATGTACAAGTACACATTTACACGAATACAATGCAATCTATAGGGGGATTACCAATTAAAATAAACGATACATATATGCAATCCAGACGCAATGCTCATACCCTGTTTATTTTTTATTGAATTATTATTAAAATGGTCGAGGTACAATATTTACTAGATGTTGCGATAGACCACGTTGGCAAAAAGCTATTGAGCATGTTTTGAAAGAAGAACAAAATATGTAGAAGATTTATTTTCGACTGATGCCGTTATTGAGCCAATTGTTGATGACAGTAGTAGTAATAGTGGTAGTGACAGCGATAGTTAATAAATATATGTATAGACGCCTAAATGTGAATTTATTTGAGATAGCCAAAAATTAAAATTGTAATAAATTATTATCCTTCTTAAATATAATTTGACTCGTCGGTATAGACGTGTGAAATGTGCTCGGTCTTTAAAGCCTTATTTGTTGGGCAGTTCAAGAGATAATAATTCATTTTTTAGTGGGCTCTTTGGATATAACTGTGTTAATGTGTTTTTGTAGTTTTCATGCTGATCAGTGATGGATTTAATGATGTTTTAGAGGATTAAAGCCTACATAATTGTGTGATAAACATATTACCAGCGTGTGGCCTTCGAGGGGTCGACCCGGGCCAGCAGGCGGAACGAGTTTTTAGTCACAAAAAGTGGAGCTGATACAGGTTTTTTTTCAGCTAGATATATATTAAATGGAAAGGCTATATTTATGTTATATGTAAATGGCTGAGAAAGAAGTAAATAAAAAAAGGAAGAAGGAATTAATCGCAGAAAGTCCGGAACAAGAAGAAAGAACGACAAAAAAGAAGAATTCGGATAGACAACTAGCATTGGAGATGGAAGAAATAAAAAACATGTTACAGGAAAGATGGAGAGAAGAAGAGGACAGGCAGAAAGAAAGAGAAAAAAAAGAAGACGAAAGATGGGAGGAATTGCAGAATAAGATGAAAGACAGGGAGATAAAGGTTAATCAGAATTTCGATGAGATGAATAAACAAATTAAAGAGATCAGAGAGAACAAGAAAATAGACAAAATGAAAATAGATGAGCTGACAAGAAAAACCAAGGAGATAGAAGAGAAGATTGATAGTTTGAACAGTAATACAGAAGGGATTGATAATGGGAACAATAATGAATTAAGAAGGAAAATAGAAGATCAAGAACGAAGAATAGGAAATATGGAGAGCGAAATGGAAAGAAGAAATAAATATGAAAAGAAGTGTAATGTAATGATATTTGGAATAGATTTGGGATCTGGAAACTGGAAGGAGGCGACGGCACAAATGTTTAATGAGAAAGTGAAAGTTAATGTAGGTATAGTTGATGTATGGAAAGTGAAAGAAAAAGTGTACGGAGTGAAGCTAGAAGATGTTACACAAAAGCTGAAAATATTAAAGAATAAGATTCAACTAAAAGGTTCAAATGTGTACATTAAGGAAGACCAAACATTGGAGGAGAGAAGGATAAACAAAATTATATGGAATATGGCAAAGCAAGAGAGAAATAAAGGGAAGGAAGTAAGAGTGTCGCATAATAAAGTGAAAATAGGTGAGGTATGGTGGATTTGGGACGAAAAGAAGAAGATGATGGTAGAAGAATCAACAAATAGGATTTTTCGTTAATAATGTGAGGGTTAATAATGAGCATAGTGAACAAAAAAAAGTTAATTTGATGGCGTGGAACGTTAGGGGACTGAAATCTAAAGGTAATATTTTTTGGAAATTTATAAATAGATATGAGATAGTGTGCTTGAGTGAAACGTGGTTAGAAGAAAAGGGAAAATGGGATGATAGTATAAAGCTAAATAAAATGTATAAGTGGTCAACTATTAGTGCAGTAAGGACATCAAAGAAAGGTAGAGCAAAAGGGGGAATTTTGGTCGGAATAAAGAAATATTTGAATCTGGAAATCAAAGAATTAAATAATGATTTAGTAACAATTAAGGGAGTTATAGGGAAAGAAAAATGGTTAATTATGTTTGTTTATCTTAATGAAAATAGAATAAGCAGGCTAGATGTAATAGAAGAGCAGATAGAGTTAAATAAAAATAGTAATGTAATGATAATTGGGGATTTTAATGCAAGAATTGGGAGAGAAATAGGGGCTGTAGTAGACGATGATGTAAATAATAGAAATTCACAAGATGGACATATAGATAAGGAGGGAAAAGAATTAATACAGTGGAGTATAAGGAATGGGCTAGGTTTTTTAAATGGTACAATTAAAGGTGATTTAAAGGGAGAACACACGTTTATAGGGCGGGGAAAAACAGTTATCGATTATGCAATGGTAAATGGTAGAGCTTGGACTGACATAGAAAGCTTCGAAGTCTTGGAAGAAATTGGCTCAGACCATTTACCTATAAAAGTAGAATGGAAAAATGTAGTGAACACAGACAGGGAGATGTATGACAAAAGAGCAAAGATTATGTGGACTGAAAAGGCAATTATAACATATAGGCAAAATTTAAAGGAAAGAATGAATGATGATATACAAACATGGGAAGATTTGATAAAGGTAATGAAAGAATGTATGATACAAGACAGAGTAAGAAAGTGGAGATACAATGAGAGATGGTGGAACTTGGAATGTGGGATGAAACGGAAAGAGTACATGAGAACGTTGAGTTTATGGAGAAGAAATAAATGCGAGGAAGAGCTCTTTAGAAGAAAGAGATGGGAATACAGGGAACAAGTTAGGAAAAGTAAATATGATTATAGCGATGAAATGATAAGGAAATTCAAAGAGGCAAGGGGAACAAAAGAATTTTGGGAAATAGTAAATACGCTTAAAAAAAAACAGGTAAATAGAGGGTTAAGTAGCACAATAAATGAAGAAGAATGGTTTAGACATTTTAAAAGAAGGTTAGGTGGTAGGGAGGAGAGGAGTGTATGGGAAATAGGTATAGAAGAGGTAAACAGGGCGGAAAGAAAGATAACTGACGTAGAGAATGAGGAGATTATGAAGGGTTTTAGATCGTTAGCAAAGAGAAAAGCTTGTGGGAGGGATGGGATACCGGGGGAAGCTTGGATTTATGCAATAGACTTGATATCTGATAAGGTATATGGCCTATTTAAAAGCATGTACGAGGGCAAAGGTTTACCAAAAGGGTGGAAATGTGGGGCAATAGTACCAGTGTTTAAAAAAGGTGAGAAGGATAACATAAACAATTATAGGGGCATTACTATCATGGATACGGGGTATAAGATATATACGGAGGTAATTAAAAATAGATTAGAGGAGAAAGTAGTCGAAAATAGCGTATTAAATGAAACTCAATTTGGGTTCAGAAAAGGAAGAGGTACAGTCGACGCGATCTATTTACTAAAGAATATAATACAAACAACTATGGAGGCAAAAAAAAGACATTCACCGTATTCGTGGATCTGGAGAGAGCCTATGATACGGTAAATAGAAACGAGTTGATAAAGAGTTTAAGGAAGAGTAAAATTGACGAAGGTCTGATTTATGGCATAATTGAAATATATAAAGAAACTGCGGGGTGTATAAGGATTGATGGCAGGGAGACAAAAAAAATTTGGATGGATACAGGGGTAAGACAAGGATGCAAATTAAGTACGCAGCTGTTTAATATATATTTAAGTGATTTAGAAAAAGAGATTAGTAAAGTAAAGGAGGGGGGGATAGTAATAGGTAGAAAGAAAATATGGACGATTTCGTATGCCGATGACATAGCACTAATAGCGACAAGCCACGGTGCGATGGTGGATATGATGAGGACCCTGGAAAAATACTTAAAAAGAAAAGGTTTGATACTAAACGCGAACAAGACGAAATATATGGAATTTGGGGAAGTTAGAGGTAGAAAGGGGAAAGAAGTTAAAAAGATAATGTGGAAAGGAGAAGTTATAGAGAAAGTTAAAAAATACGTGTATCTAGGATACCTTATGGGGGAGAACAATAGTGATAAAATACATATTGATGCACAAGTAGCAAAAGTTCGCCAAAATGTTATAGTAATTTAAAAAATCAATAAGTTTAATTAACAAACAATTAAATTTTTATTTTTGAAATTACAATTAAGTAATAATAATCTTACGTTTTAACTCCTACCGGCAGTCCGTGTGACTGCCAATGTTTTTTATACAAAAGCTATTAATCTTATCAATAATTTGCTGTCGTCTTTTGTTTGCGCAAAATGCACTGGCGTTGGCAATTTCAGTAAGCGCCATTTTCGAGTTGTGACTTAAACTAACATACAGGGTGATATAAAAGTACCGGCACAGCAGAATAACTAGTCAGGAGTGGATTAATTTCGACCTTGACCACGAGTTTGAAGCTTATTTTGAGATCAACTTAAAAATTTTAAATACAAGAACATAGTTTTGACAGAAATTGAAAAAGCGGAAAATTTTATATTGACTCTTGATCTTCTGCATTGTAACACTGCGATTCATGAAGTTTAAATCAGTGTCAAGTTGTGAAAAACACAATAAACGTTCTAATAGCTCAATTTTGGGTGGAATTTCCTTAGCTAACCAGGTAAAAATATTATTGTATATCAGCTCGCATTAAGCTCTCCACTCACTTGCTGTCGAGACTTCGACATATAATCTTCGCTCTCGTCAAAAATAATCTACTGAAGATGTCGGCCGGAGTTATCGACGAAAAGTTTGGAAGTAATAGTTCCTTTCGACCATGGCCTATTAACCCGAACCTTAGTTTTACTATGGATTCCGCCGTGATGTTCCAATAAAAATCCTATGGCTTGTTTGACTGCCTATTCATAATTTGACATTGATTTACCTTCAGGGGTCACAGTGTTGTTATGCTCATGCTATGCGCACTCCCTTTTCAAATTCGGAACAAAGTTGTAAGTCTGTGATTCGACTATAGATGGCTCTGAGTCAACAACAAGGAATAGTCTATCTTTGTTTCACGTTGTTGTTTTTGAATCATAAACTACAATTCCCCAAAATTTTAGACAGTTTTGAGACAGTTGCACATCTTGTTTTTGTTGACAGTGTTGTCAGTACAGTTAGTTAAATCGAAATTAAGTCTATATATTTTTTTAGTGGTTGAAGACTAAGCATTGTGTATGTATATATTTTTTGTGAAAGTGTTTAATTTAATTAGTGAAAATGAGGATGATGCCTTGTTGTGAACCTGGTGCGATTATGAAACAGCACCAAGGTAATTAATAAGTGATTCAAGGATGTAACAGATGTAATCAAAAAATTGGAACTGAAAACTGAAATTCGGTGAAACTGAATAAATACAGTGTGTGAAACTGTTACGATCATTTTTTGCAAATGTTGTTTCAGTACATCAGAGAAATTGAAACAATACGTTCTCCCAACTTTAAATTTACCACGCATGTATTTGCAGTCATATTTATAATAATTTGTTAAATCGTAAGAGTTTATTTTTTTGCAAATTGCTGTTCTAACGGTTGTTTTAGAAGGAAGGTTTTTGAAAGATTGAAATAGAAATAAGTAATTTTTATTTATATCTAGTTTATTGTGTTCTTTTGGTTTTAGCAATTTGTTTTTAAATTAATTCTTCCAACCATTACTTATTAAGTTATATTTACACATGAATAAATTTAATTTTTTGCCTGTACTAAGTATCTCTTAAATTTTTTGTTTTATTATTTCATTTATATGCTTAATAATATCTGTAACTCTGTAACTAAAATATAAACTATCATACATAAACAATTAGGTAAGTACTTATATTTACGCCAAACTAATAATATTTCAGTATTCAATTTTCTCCCGCCTATCTTTCATACTTACCCATTCTTTGTAAGCTTGATCTATATATTTTTTTTCATTTGCCAAATATATTTTAACTCTCATCAAATCACTTAAATGATTGGTATTTAATCTGTTTCGAAGTTTTGATTTAATTATATTCATTGTGCTGAATCCCCTCTCACAGTCGGCACTAGAAGCTTGAAAAGTTCCCATGATATCATAAAGTATCGCTATATTTTCAAACTCCAAATGTGTCTTTTGCTTTAGATGCCGTTTTAAATAATCCAATTTCCATTCATCCCATTTTCGTCCACTACCAAATTCATTGGAAACTTTTGCTTCTGCGCAGATATGACATGAAACCCCATTTTCTTCATTATATTTAAAAATATTTCCCAATTTAGTATTTTCTTTTATATTTGAAGATGGTGTTTCACATTCTACCATTTTTGAAAGCCATTCTATTTTAAATGTGCTGCAGGATTTTTTATTTGCAGTATTGTCGTAATCCTTTACTTTTCGTTTAGAATTTTTTTATTTAAAATAATCAAAAATAATTATATGTATGTAATTAAGATGATCTATTATAAAATATTTTTTTTATATATTTTAAATTTTTAATATTTACCTTTATAAATGCAATTATTCATATAACAATAATTCAGACACGGTTTACTTTAGCTCTCTTTACTGTAGATCACTTCGAAACAAACTGAAAAACTAGAGAGGAATATAAAAACAAACGTGTGCATATCAATGCACTCTAACGTATTAGACGAGCCCTGAGAAACCTTTTTATTTAGCTCTAATACCTACTTTCTTTGAACCTTTAATGTAATAAACTTTGTCCGATATTAGTGGTAACTGACCGCTCACTTACAAAACAAAAATTTTTGCGAATACAGAATACCGTTCCTGTTAGTCTGGTAGTATTATCATCATAAATCGTTTTTAAACGTCAAAGACAGATTTGTTTTACTTTTTTTTTGTAAAATTTGTATTTTTACCATTTTCAGGTACCTACAATTTTTTTAAGAAATGAATTTTAAAAAAACTGTTGAACACTGCGCAAAATACAAAAACGGCTGTGCAACTTTCAAAAAGTTAGTGCGCGGCCGCGCAGCCGCGCAGCTTAGAGGGAACTATATTTATGGTTATGCTCAAGACCATGTCTGAATATGAAATTTTCCGCTCTTTCAATTTACTCCTATTTAAGGTTTTAAATATGACCTTCAAGGTTGACGAAGTGTCACTATTAATTAGCCAGAGAAAAATCTTACAAAATTTTTATGTACCATGTTTTTAAAAAAACAGCTTTTAGAACGTACCTGGGCTTTTTCTTACTTTGACCTTCAGGAGTTACGGTGCTGCTGTGCTCAAGATTATATGAATGTAGAATTTTCCTCTCTTTCCATCTCTTGTATCAAAATTATTTATTATTTTTAAGTTGGCCCTCAAATAACCTTCAAATTCAAAATCAAGGTGAAGTCAATAAATCGAAACGAAATTTTTTAGGCTGCAAATTTAATTTCAAATATTAACATAAATAATACGACAGAAGGTTATTGATTATACCTATAAATTTATCTCACAAAAGGGAAAGTCCGAGGGTATTCTTCGGTCTTAGGTATGTACCTTTTACTGTTACCAAGTTGCCATAATGAAATATTTCGATATTTTTAACCCTGTTGACATTCTAAATAATTAAAATGTATACTGTGGGAGCTAATGATACCTTGCTAACGAAAACCATTGCACTATTTTGGTAAGATTTCATCAAGAAACAGTAGCCGAAATAGCTTTCATAAAGTAAAAACAATGCTAATGCCTGCATGTAAGCTTCGTTGAAGCGACAATAAGTAAAAAATTATTAGTTAAATGTATTTATTTATTTATTTAGAAATATAACGGACTAAACGTCCACTTTATAATTATACAATTAAATTTGAATCGCATCACAATTTTGCTCATACTCATTCATATTTCAAAATGAAGTTGTTAATTACATGGTTTACTTCTTGCCAATTTATAAATCTCAAATCAAAGTTCGTCCAATTAACGAAATCGCATACTCTAGTCAGGAAATTATTTTTGGTGTAATCTACTCTGTAAAAATCTAAATAATATATCAAATTTGATCTCATATTACGTCGCGGCACAATAGAACATAGTTCGTTACGAAGCAGTGAACAATCTGTAATACCGTTAACCAATTTATATAAAAATTTCAAGTCATAAGAGACTCTAAGAGAAACAAGAGATGGAATATGCGAAGTCGTAGATATGTTCGTATAGATATGATCAATGAAAGGGTCAGGTAGACCAACCCTTGGCGCTAGTATCCTAAAAAACTTGTGTTGAACGGCTTCAATTTGCTTTATATGAATTTGTGCAGTAGGATACCAAATTATAGACGCGAACATCAGGATTGGTCTAACTAACAGTAGATATAGCGTTCTCAGAGTAGTTGGAGACTTAAACTCTATCGATGACCTTTTCAAAAAACCTAACATTTGTGAAGCTTTGTTAACAATATAATTTCTATGCGCATCAAAAAACATTTTGCTATCAAAAATCACTCCAAGGTCTCTGATTTCACTTACTTTGTCTAATATCACATCGTTGAGTTTATAATCGTAAACTATTTGATTCCTACTCCTGGAAAAAGTTATTGCTTTACACTTTTTTATATTTAGAGAAATGTCATTTCTCAAGCACCAAGTAAAAATCTTATCTAAGCACGCTTGCAATTTTTCGGCATCTTCTTCACAAGTTATAGTTCTGAAATTTTTTAAATCATCCGCAAACAACAAAGACTCGGCCTCATCTATCACAAGCGAGAGATCATTTATAAAAATATTAAACAAAAGGGGGCCTAGGTGTGAACCTTGCGGAACACCTGATAATACATCAATTCCTCTATATACGAAGTTCTTATATCTAACATATTGCACTCTGTTTGAGAAATAGTTCTCAACCCATCAAAGTAATGAACCAGTAAAACCAAAAGACTTTAATTTAATTAATAATGCAATATGGTTGACTGAATCGAAGGCTTTACTGAAATCAGTATAAATACTATCTACTTGCACATTATTTTCCATAGATAACAGAATTTTCCGCGAATAACAAGCTAAATTTGATTCGACATTTCGACTTTTACAAAAACCAAATTGTCTATCAGTCAGAAACGATTGTACAATGTTATTTAGTTTACGTGTGATTATAGATTCAAAAGCTTTAGGAATGGTATTTATGATTGATATCGGCATATAATGTGTCACATCGTCTTTAGTGTCGGATTTGTGAATCGGTGTTATAAAAGCTGTTTTCCAGATTGCTGGTAAACTACTTTCCGTCAGATTTGTCGAAAAGAATTTTGAGATAATAGGAGAAAATAAATTTACAATTTTTCAACAAAATGGGTGGTATCGTGTAGGGACCTGCACCCCCATGGCTATCAAGGCCTCCAAGTTCATTACAAATATCAATTAACGATATATCAATTTCACTAATTGTGTACGGCGTTTGATCAGCAATTTCCACTTCAACAACATTAGCAGGTTTATAAAATGTCTCGAAATAGTCAGCAAACGCGTTTACAATGTCACCACCATTATCGCAAACCCGATCTTTAAATTGCATAACATTTGGTAAACCCTTGTTTGATTTTCTCATATTTGTATAATTCCAAAAATAATTGGGGTTATCATTTACTGCTGCTTCTGATCTGTCAATGTAATCACTGTAAGTTTTTGCATTGTTGTCTCAGAGAAGAAAATTGTTGATAAAACTCCATACAGTTTGATCTTTTGTACTCTCTATAAGCGCTTATCTTTTGTATAACCAAATTTTTTAACTCGCTGCTGTACCAGTACGGAAAACTAGATGTGTAAAATATCTTATTTGGTACTGTGGCGGTAAACGCCACTTACATGAGTGAAACAAACTTTCCTTCAAAATTACCGTGTTCTATTGTGTACATATTGTTTATTTTATTGTGCTACATTCTTTTGTATTATATTTATGCGTGTCTAAGGTATCTAGTCAAGAGACCTAAAAACAATAAGTCTTTATTAAATAATGCTGAATTAGCGTCTGCTTTAATACAATTGCAATAATAAGATATTGATAGCAAAGTTAAACTGAAATTGCTGAACTGGTGTTTTTGCCAAGAGGCGATGTTAATGCAAAGCATTAACAAAATAGTTAGTCTTCGAGTAAATGTAAAAGTGGTAACATCTACCCAAAAAGCTCGTTGTCTCCATGCGCCCTCCGGTTAAAATAAATAATAAATCAAAAGTGTAATTAATAAATAATCAATAAGCAGTTCAATAAATAATTAACGACAAAGTTTGTAAACCTTTTATTTTGTTCAAATTAAATAAAATCGTTTTTAAAAACCTAAACTGGAGCGGGCGTATTGTAACTATCTGGGTAAATATTTCTTCAAACTTCTATTCAAAATCTTTTGTGCTTCGCCTATCCCTGTAAACAACTTTATTACTTGTACTTTCCAATAATCCCTTTAACATTTCATCTTTCATGTACTAACCGCATGACGTCTGTACCTCTCATTCTTCCTAATTACATTTTTACGATGGGGTTCTTCGGTGTTTGGGTCTCGCTTCTAATTCTCAGTATTTCCTAGCTAAATAATTTTCCAACTTTGTTTGCACCCTATTGGTACCCTACTTTAATCTATCAACTGTTAGCTCCTCCTTCATAATTTTCAAAATAATTTCATTCTCAAAATACGCGGGTCCGAAAAAACGCTTCCAACTTCCAACTACTCAGTATTGATTCCTCTTCGTTCTTCGCTAAGTTTTGTAAATATAGTTATTCGTTGTTTTATTCGTCGTTTTATTGTTACTTCATTTTACTTATTAGTCAACCCGAAAAAGGCTAAAGTACTAACGACTCGATACAAAAATAAAGGTGAGAATAAAAACAAAAGACCATTCCGGGACAAAATCGCCTATGACAAAAATCGCCAGTGAGACAAAATCGCCTCTTTCTGATAACTGGATACCTGGGGTAATTAGCAGGTGGGTCAAAATCGCCTTTGTTATTACATTATATACAAATGCTTATGTACTTATTATGTATGTGTATGTTATGTATATTATTTCCCTTCACACTTTTAACAGGCTTATTTGAGAGTGTCAGTACTGCCCCTTGTTTTACACTTTTAAAAAGCTTCTCCATTTCGTGTATTTGTCTTCCATGTCTATTGTAAAACGCCATTAATAGTAGTGGTTTGTTGATTTATTCGAATATTGAGATCATGTAGTGTTTGTTTATTTTGTAGATTAGATACGGAATTATTTATAGCCTTTATCTATAGGTGATACATGATACTGCTTGTTTGTTTAAACTTTGAAAGCGCTTATTCTTAGTGTATTACGAATACAAATGTTGGGAAACGGTGAGGGATATGTAAATGTATACACACCCATCCTGAACCGTAACCTATTTTTTGAAGCTCAAAACCAGTACGAAGACATTTGTATATAATGTATTAACAAAGGCGATTTTGACCCACCTGCTAATTACCCCAGGTATCCAGGTATCAGAAAGAGGCGATTTTGTCTCACAGGCGATTTTTGTCAGGCGATTTTGTCCCGACACCTTAAAAGACACTATCATTTAAAGAGAGAGTTGTAAAATCAATTCTAGCTAATCTGTCACCCAACATCATTATAATTAAGTTTTTAGAAGTCATACTTCCAATCGTTGTACTTAAGTTCATGTGATTCTACAGAAAGTTCAACGTCAATGAACAATGGGGGATGATGAGAGTCAATTGGCAAAATCGACCCATCACTCTCCATTATCATAACGTTCGATAAATCCGAAAAAACAAGGTCGAGTATACCTAACATCATTTCCATTTTTTATTAAGTTCTTTTGGTACAAATTTAAAATACTAATAGACTCTGCAAGTATGTTTAATGACTTTTTTAGACTTGCGGTTTTCAATCCCTCGTCCAAGGGATAACTAGTCCAAGTTCTTTGTAACCATTCTACTTTCGGTAGATTATAGTCACCTAATAACAACCAGTTTACATTTGAATACAAAAGATTTATTTCTTCTAGACTAGAACAATAGGAATTCATGATCTCACTTGAGTTTGTTGATGAGAAATATAATGAACTGACTACTATGTTTATTTTACCAAATTGAATCAAAACAAAAACATACTCAACATCTCTTGATGCACTTAATTGTATACTACGTAATTTATTATTGACTGCGATAAGAACACCACCTCCTTCATTGAGATCGCTTGTCAAGGGACTACGATCTGTACGATAGATATTAAAATTACCAAATAATAATTCAGAATTCAAAATTTCGGGTTTCAACCAAGTTTCGGTAAAAACAACAATATCATAATCTTTCAAAATGTAATTATACTTTTGTAAATTTTTCAGTTTCGTTTTCAAACCTCGAACATTTTGATAATAGCACCTGAGTTTCTTGCTTACTTTTTTGGATGTTGACGAGAAAGTGATTTAACATCAACAATGCGAGGTTCACCTCGAATATACTTGATTGTTTTAACAACGCCGTCTTTGTTCAAGGTTTCGAGTTCTTTACGTGAATCCTCAAGTTGTTTTCTTTGCAAAAAAGTTAAATCTGAGTTTAATTTGTGAGGAGCATTACATTTGGCTTTATTTTTGAGAATCGAAAACGCGGTGGTTTGATCGTCAGTGACGACCTTAATCGGTCTGTTTTTGCCCTCTAAGAAGTTTCATTTGAAAACACTGATAAAATTGCGCCAACTTTTATGCACTCTTAACTTGTGAACGTAGAAAAATCTTAAATGCTTTTCCTTGGCAGTTAGTCCTACTAATATGCCATTTTGATTGCATCTGCCGCAATTTCGTTCTATTATTCAACCCTTAAAGGTATTTTTGTAGTTTTAGTAAATTGAATATTTTCGACCTTGACTTGATAAAAATTCATTATAATCAGTAAAACACAATGAAGGATTTTCACAAACTTTATTAACACCGTAACATACGTTTCGCTAAACTTTAGCTTCATCGACGGGAGTACTTACTACTAAATATACATTTCAAGTGTGGGAGTTTAAATAGTTAGTATTTAGGGTGGCGAAAGATCAGAATAAATTAAGGAGTCGGAAATCATTGCCTTCTGTTTGTTCATTTAATATAATATCTAATTTCTTATGTTTATTTATTTCTAAATTTCTTTCCAAGAAAGTATTCGTAAAAAATTCAATAATATCAAATCAAAATCACATTCGTTCGTAATGCCAGGCAATTCATATATTTCAGACATTAATATCCTTCATAATAAAAGTAAAATAACGTATTCTATTGAAGAACTTAAATTATTGAATAATGGTTTAAAACATTGTTTAATGCCCAAAAAACTTCCTGTTTTAGATTGTATAGCAGACATAGAAAAAAGCATTTTTAATCAATCAGATAATATATAATCACAAATTAGGAATGAATGCAAACAATTTTTTCAAAAAACAAAACTGATTAATAAAAAAGTCAATTATTCCAATAAGGATTTAGATACTGTTAACAACTCAAAAAAGAAAAATTGTTATTACCTAAAAGCTGACAAAGGTAATGCTGTTTGTATTGTACAAAAACAGACTATTAAAAAAGGCCCTTATTCAATCCACAACACTAATCCCCAAAAACTTAATAGGGATGTAGAAAAAACTTTAAAAAATTGTTCTAATTTGACTGATACTTCATTAGCAAAGAAACTGAAAGTGGATAATCCAACTATACCTAAGCTATATGGATTACCAAAAATTCACAAAAAAGACAATAGTTACAGGCCAATAGTATCAAACATAAATGCTCCAACGTATAATTTAGCAAAATGGTTAAGTAATAAATTTGAGTCTCTCCCAAAACATTTAAACTTATCAGTAAAAAACAATATAGAAGTAATTGAAAAATTGAAAAATTTCACTTTAGATGAAGGTGACAAATTGTTATCTTTAGATGTAGTGTTACTTTTTCCAAACGTTCCCCTTATTGAAACTTATAATTTTATAAAACATTGGTTGACTGATTTAAAACTCCCTACTTTAGAGATTAATGAATTATTAACTTTAACCAAACTATGTAGGTATGTCACAAAATATTTTTCAATTTAGAGATAAAGTCTATAAACAAACAAAAGGCACAGCTATGGGGAATCCACTTTCACCTTTCTTAGCAAATTTATTTTTAAGTTTTTTTGAAATTAAATTAAAAAATAATTTTAAATGGTTTCCAAAATTGTAGATTAGATATGTGGATGATGTGTTTATTATAGTAGATATGAATTTCGATATCAATAAATGTATTAAATAACACATAAATTCTCTTTATGAATCCATTAAATTTACTTACGAAGAAGAATCTAATATTTCACTTTCTTTCCTTGATTTGACAATAACAAGAAACAATAAGTTACTTTTCAGAAAACCTACCCATACTAATAGATATATTTTAAATAGCTCGTACACAGACAAGAAACACAAATTAGCAGCTTTCAATAGTCTTATCTTTAGATTATTTAATATCCCGTTAAACGAAGAAAATATCCAAAAAGGAAAAACTTTTATCCTAAAAACCGCGCAAAAACATAATATAAAAATACAGGAAATTAACAAAATGTTTTCAAATCAACAAAAACGAAAGTTATTGAGACAACACCACATTAGAAAAAACAGAAGTAAATAAAATTGGACAAAAATTTATTTTTCACACAAAGTTTAATGGACTTATAAAGAGAATAAGTAAAAAAATAGATATTGAACCTATATTTAGTAATAACAAATAGAAATTAGGAAGTTTCTTAGGTAATCCAAAAGATAAAGACAATAAAACTTCATTATCAGAAATTTATAAAATTAACTGCTTAGAAAGCGATAAATTTTATATAGGTTTAACTAAACGAGATTTAGCTATACGTTTAAAGGAACATTTATACAATTTAAAAAATAATAATCCGGAGAAATCTGCAGTTGCCTTTCATGCTATTAATACTGGACATGCCATCGACCATAACATTGAACTTTTAAAACAGTGTAATAATTATAAAGATCTAAGAATTTATGAAAGTATGTATTTTCAAAAATTTAAGAATTCCCTAATGAATTTCGATTTACCGTTTAATAACAACCCTCTGTTCGAGTTTTCTCAATAACTACCCCTAATTTTAGATATGTATAAATAGGACAAATCTTGTTGTTTAATTTTAGTTACTATTAAACCATTGAAAATGACTACTTCGTAGTCGAAATGTGCATTTGGCTTTTACCAATAAATTTACTTTATAGTGTTATAAGGCGTTTTATTTCTACTTTGTAGTGAAAATTTATATCCTTTATTATGTAAATGTAAAATTTCTAGATTATTGTTAAATTGATGCCCTTCTTCTTTATAATAAAGATAATAGATATAAATGTTTAACTTATTTAGGTCCCATAACTAATATTTTTTTTCCTATTTACAACAATGTGGTCTTAATTTAGCTTATAAAACTAATTTTTCTATAGGAACATTAATTAAAAATAACAAAGATATAATTAACAAAGATAGGTGTTCTGGAGTTTATAAGTTAACCTGTGGTACATGCCAAAAAGTATATATCGGTCAGACTGTCAGGAACTTCAAGAAACGTCTAATAGAGCACAAAAACAGCTATATAAAAAATATGTAAATCCGATTCAATTTACGCAAATCATATTACAGAAGAAGGGCATCAATTCAACAATAATCGAGAAATTTTACATTTACATAATAAAGGATATAAACTTTCACTCTTAGAAAGAAATTTGGAAATAAATAAACATAAGAAATTAGATGTTATATTAAATGAACAAACAGAAGGAAATGATTTCCCACTCCTTAATTTATTCTGATCTTCCGCCACCCTTAGTACTAACTATTTAAACTTCCACGCTTGAAATGTATATTTAGTAGTAAGATGGTAGTAAGTACCTACTCCCGTCTGATGAAGCTAAAGTTTAGCGAAACGTATGTTACGGTGTTAATAAAGTTTATGAAAATCCTTCATTGTGTTTTACTGGTTTTAGTAAATTCCTACATTAGTGTTTGTTTTCCTGTTATGGAGTTAATTGAAGTTTCTAGAATACAGTCTAGCATATATTACAAATACATTTTTTTCTTACTTCCATTCATCTTGCATTTAGTAGTGAAAAGATCTTTATTTCGTTATATTGATTTTCCTCTCTTAAAATGATCTATTCAAAATCCGAATGCACGATTCAGATACAGTGGAAGCAGTATTACATTATGCAAATATTTATTTAGCCAAAAACAGCTTTCTACTAAAGTGAAACGAATTTGCTGAAGATTTCCTTAACTGCAATGTACTAGAAGAACATATGAAACTACTTATTAAAACTTATAGTTACGCATCACATTTTATTAAAGAAAGGCACTTTGAATTCTGAATACTGAAGCAATAGAGATTAATAATTTTAAGCACAAAAATCTTTGCTTAATGGACAGATAGAATTGTACCGTTGTATTGTTCTCTATTACTTAATTTTCGTCCTTTTCCGTAAGTATCAGCATATCAAGACATAAAATCTGTCTAGTTTTTACCTGTGTCATGGCCCCAAAGTGAAAAGCCACAGTGAAAGCAACGAATGAGGAATCACGTTTCACATGTTAAAACAATTTTCAGTAGGGAGTATAGTTCAGTAAAGTAATTCACGTTTTGTTTGTTTCTTGTTTATGTATAGGTACCTTAAAAGCTGTTATGATTTACATACAATAAACGAAAATAATTCATTAGAATAGTTTACTGTAGGTGCAAGAAACAACAAACACGTTGGAAGATGTAAGAAGAATGTGTTTACCACAATATTACCATTGGCGGCGCCAATTTTAGTTGTAAAAAAAAAAAAAAACAGAAAAAAACTGCTGATAAAAAAGCCCTCTGTTTGATTTCATCAAATCGTGCTACTGGTTCACATTATTGAAAAATTGCAGCAGGATTATGGAATCACCACGATCACTACATTGCTCGAGTCAGGGGCTGGAAACTGATGTGGGAGACCCTGAACCATGTTTTTTGACATCGTCAGTTGGTTCCCCAGTCACCTGCGGCGCTGATGGATGAGAAACGACATTTGAAGATTTATATGCAGGATTGTAGGATTTATCCAGAATGCAGGCATATAATCAATTCGGTTGTCTTCCAGCAAAATTATAAATTAATGTTGAATTTGTGTATTTTTCGGTTTTGTGTGGAATTTTTAGAAGTTTGAGAAAAAAATTGAACTTTTGCTGAACTGTATTACTTTTAATAGTATTAATGGAAAATGCTGGATAAAGCTGCATTTGAACCAATCATTTTGAGAAAACATTTCAGTGTTCTAGTTTTAAAAAAATTTCCCCTACCAACTCCTGCACATTCCTTTTCAACACTGGCCGCAAAATTGTGCATAAAAACTTAGATTCGCCTCAATCATAAAGACGAATTGCATATTTACTGAAATCAGGCTCATTCCTCATTTTCTTCTATCGTCAGCTAGCACATGGCAAAATATGGAATATATTATAATAATTGTAATTGTTTTAATGTCGAAGGACGTGGGACACGTCTGATACGTATTGATAACGCCACCACAGTTGCTGTTATGTTGCTTAACAAATCCATTATTTCAACAATTTAAGGTGTCTTGCTGCATGTGGGAAAAAAAAAACATCAGTAAGATGACATGCCACGCTACTTTGGTAGGCGTTTTGTCTCAAATGCACAAAGAAGTTAAAGCTAAACAGACTATACCAGTCAACAACATTCCTTTATTCACTAAAATTTACAGGATTTAAATATCCTGTGTCAAGTGTGACGTTTGATTCTGCAGATTATATTACACTGCATCTAACTGATTTCAAACAAATAAGTTAAAAGATAATATCGAAGTCGTGTTTATTTTCATATAAGTTATTTCACATAAAACACAAAATAGATTACAAACTTTACCATGAAAATGGAAAATTATTTAGATGCACTCTTCCTTTTGATGTGAGAATATTAAGAAGCTTTGCTTGAAAGGAATATAAATCGAATAATTGTAAGGGTCAATGTAATCTTTATCCTGAAAGGTCTTTTATAGATATAATAAAAACATGTAAGATATGTTTCAAACTGAAGAAAATCCCTCAACCTTTGAAAATCACCCTATAAATAATCTTTTTTAATTAAACCTTTTGTAAGCCCTTATAACTAATAAATTAAACTCCTTGTAATTTCTATTCTATTTGCTTCTGTCTTTCTCCAACTAAAGAAGGCATCGAATGCGGAAATGCTTATTCTAATCAAATAACTTAGTACTTGCTGACTATAAAAATGCCTAGCGAAAATATTAAACAAACTAAACATATATCACGCTAACGTAACCATTCCATAAGGCCATAATCTAACCCAGACATTTTCTGTTGCTAATTTTTTGCTAATTCTTTACCGCTGAAACGACTTTTTTTTATCCAGCCACTTCCGAGAAATTGTGGCTACGCTGACGTGTTTATTGCGCTAGCGTACCCACCTACATCGCAATATATTATGTAATAATGTATATCGTATTCTACAAGACATTTGGACAAGTATTTAAGTGAAATAGTTAATTTATGCAACTCATGTGTCGTTCTCTTGCAAAAATCAGTTATTTGTTTAAATTATGCCGACTGGATAGTAGGATTTCGCCTGAATTGAGGTATGCGTGGATATAATTATATAATTTTTGTAGATAGATAAAATCAGCTGAACCGATTTCTCTAATTCTTTTTTTGTTATATTCCTTGAAGTTCTTACGGAGAGAAAAATTTTAAAAATTTTCTGAAAAAGTATAAAAAAAAGACTTTTCTATATTTCCATACAAGATTCGTAATAATACAAAGTCAAGAAGGCAATACAATAGAGTGACGTTAGTATCGTATAAATATTAATATCAATATTTGTCAATATTTATACGATGGTAGTATGCTATATTTATTATTAAAGAATTAGGGATCCTTACAAAATCGGAATCGACTATTTGTATGTTATTTCACAAGTGAAACATAATGACAACCCCTGTTAAGACGTAATTAACCCTCTCAGGGTTACACTGTACGCTTTTTTCATGGCACCATTTAGACCACAGAAGGAAGTAAACTGACCGCTACATACAATCGTCCTACACCCAAAATTCATATCGATCATATGGTTGTATCTACAAGGTTTTTCATGTAACCCGTTCACGAAAACCTTTTAAACTTACAATACCGGTAGAGCTTTTAAAATGTGGCAAATAACCTAATAGCTGATGCTCTATCTAATTAAAATGTTTGCAGTCGTCTCTCACTTCCAGTTATACCGAAAGTGGACACCGCCTTTCTTATTTTAAATGGAATGGTGTATTTTTTATGCCGAATTCGAATAAAACGTGAACAAATATATTGTTATGTTATGAGTTGTGGGGGCTTATTAAATATGTTATGATATGATGATAACAAAACAATTTTTAAAATAAATTTTAATTTAATTCAAAATTAAATTTTAAATATCTAAGAGCATGAATAACTCTTTTAACTCAGAGTAAGTTCCAAAAAAAATATATAAAAATTACAAATACCTTAAAACTAAATTAAATTCAAAAATTCTACTATATAACTAAATCTAATTAGAAATATAAACAATTGTTTTAAAAATATGAAAAGTTTAAATTAGTAAAGTCAAAAGTTTTTCTATTAAATTATTTAGACATATTCTCACACTGTCACGATGTCAATTGAAAATCAGCCTTCACCAAACTCCAACTCCACATCCACATTAGTTTTCTATTTTTCCTTTTTTTAGTGCCTTTTCATCTTTATCTTCTTTTAATACTTATTCTTGTTCAGGTATGATTCTATCAATGCTGCCATTTAAGTAATCTCGAACTTTCTCTAAACTGTGGTTGTCTTCACAATATTACTTATCACTTCATCACTTTAAATATTTTCAATTGAAATTAATAATGTACTTTTGGTTTAATTTATTTATTTTTTTAATTTCTAAATTTCTGTTCTCCATAATCATTTTAAGTCTCAACCCTTCGTAACCACAACAAATTCTCTAGTGTCTTGATCTTTCAAATAAAATTTAATTTTCTTTTTTAAACAATCAAGAATGATATAATAATTTTGAAATGCATCAGTCAATTCAAAACATTTTAAAATTAAATTTTCTTTGTTACAATTTTAAACTATAAATAAACAATTATAATACATAAGTAATAATAATAATACATTTTTTTTTTTTAAATATTTTTTTTTTTAAATATTTTGGAACTTTTGTTTCAATTTCTAAATTTGTTAATATTTTTTAAAATTGTATTGTGACCATCCCTATATCATGACAATATATATATATATATATATAATTTATACAGAGCGTTAAAAGTTTGGTTTTTTCAAATGGCACCTACCATATTTTATTTTTTTATTCGATTCATTTTTTTATTCTCTTTCGATCCATATGGATACTTCCTATTATTTTATTTGAAGAATTTTGAGTAATTTTGAATTGTTACTTAAAGTTGCTATTTTTAATATTTTTCGAATAAAAAGGTGTGCCTTGAACAATTAGCAACTAACGGCTATCGATGCAAAATCAAGCCAAAAATCGTCCTCTCGATTAATTTATGTTACAAAAACAACAAAAAATTAAAAAACTTTAATTGATATATTTATTATAAACATTCTTCTCGAACATCTTCCTCACAGAAATTAATCCAAATAAAGTTTTTAGTGTGATTTTGCTTTGATTGTCGTTAGTTGCCAATTGTCAAAGGCACACCTTTATTACCACAAAATTAATGAAAGCAGCCATCTTAAAAATTCAAAATTATTCACAAATTTTCAAATAAAACAATAGGAAGTATCCATATGGATCGAAAGAGAATAAAAAAAGGAATCGAACGAAAAAATAAAATATGGTAGGTGCCATTTGAAAAAATGATGTTAATCGTGATTGAAGTTTTTAAACTGTACAATTTTGTTTGAACGCACTGCATAAATTGTTTAGTTCAAATTTGTCAAGGAGATTCAGCTATCACTTGTAAAAATTTGAAAACTGTAAGTCATGTAAAATTTGTATTTACAAAATGCTTTGCATAACAACCGTGCAATAACGTGAGGAGGTACTGTAAGAAATGGAGCCCCGTCCAAATTTGGACAAGCCCTACTACTTATTTTTTAATTGAGCATAATATTAAAAAGTTCAAGCAAAATATATCAATATTGTGAATCAATTTCTTTCAAGATTGAAACTGAATAATCTACTATCAACAGTGAAACGCCCATTGTGCTGATGTTTAAGGAACATATATTTTATAGTATTTTTTTATGAGAATGCACCAGACACCGACATTAAGGCTAAATACTGAAGCAACTTATTCTAAATATTCAAAAGGGATAAAGGAGAACAACGACCTTACATCCAAGATTTGGAGTATCAAAAACTCCTCTCATATGTATACCATATCGTCCCATACACATGAAGAAGTTGAACGATAACTTTTTAGAGAATATTCAATATGTTTTCACCTACCTAATTGGTCGAGACAATTTTAGAGAAATCCTCATCCTAATACGATATAAAACAAGAATCTTCGTAATTATTTCATTAATTTATTTTAAATGAACAAATTTTCAAAGTTCAAAAATTTAAATTAGAATCACTATTTAAACAACATTACAAAATTCTAATCTAATTTCCTAACCTAACCTAACCATGCATCATTGAATAACTTCTTAAATTCTTGTTGTTTTATTTAATTGATGTTGCTCTTTTAAATATCGCATGGGCTGTACTTTCGTATGCGATTTACCTCCAAATCGCTTGAAAATTACAGGTGGTTTCTTATGAAAAATTCCATATCTCATTTGGTTATAAAAATATAATTTTATTTGTCAAAATATTAAAATTTTAATAGTCTTCTTATCGTAAATACTTAATTATATTTAATTTCCAATACGTATTTTTTTTAATTTTATTTACTTAATATTTTGGATCATATCATTTTTCAAGTTTATTAGTTTAAAATTTAATTTCCTTAATAATTTCAAATACCTTATAAATGATTACTACATATCAAACATTCATAATAATAAATAATGTTTATATATTGCATTGTTTTAATTGCATTTATCATTTGTTTTTCAAAATTGTATTGTAACTTTGTTCTATCATGGCAATATATTGAAATATATTAAACTATGTATTTATTTAAATATGTTATTAAAACAAATAAACGCAGATTTTAATAAAAAATTTAAGCATAAGTACATTTTTAAACATTGTAACATTTGTTACGTTCGTCAATAGGTATAGTTACAGCGTGCCCTTAAGGTATGCAGTACGCTCTTTCTGGCCAAAGTATAGGTTTACACAAAAATTCTTTTGCAGAATGCAAATTAAATTTAAAAAAAAAAGAACGTTTAATTTAAATGGCAACACTATTAAATGTCCAATGATGCGTCGGTGATAAGTCAGATTTCCTGCTCTTGATAAACTGACCATGATAACCGCTTTATGTAAGTAGAAGTAGGTTGGTACCTTTATCGGCAAATTGACAAAAAAAGCATACACTGGAACCAAAAATGCGCGCCGCAGTTGTATGTTCGCTCCCGATGCTAAATGGCACACCCCACAAGCAAAAATATCACGAAAAGCCGCCAGTGCTGAGAAAACCATCAAATATGCGATTGAGTACGTTAGAAACTATCATTCTGTATTTGATAGTTGAATACTCCGATTTGTTTTCAACGTTACAGTAGATTTGTTGGAAATGAAAAACTAAATTTAACACTGTGTTGTTAAGCAAATGTTTCATATTATTCATGTGTTTGTAACGATATGGTTTATCTGAATTATGATTGTTACTTTGTTTATTTTATTGTTAAGGCGGCGACGCTCGATCGCAAACTTGTGAAAAATATATCAGCACTAATGAATTATGTATCCTGTTATAACCGATACCTATGTAAGAGAAACATTTTTTTCCACACAGAAACAGTAGTTCAATAAAACGTTCAGCAGAACAGAAGTGTTTTCTTCATCGGTGGAATTGTAACAGGCAAACGATAGAAAATCTTAACAGGTTATGGGCCCAGAGCGCGAGTGAGTGTTACAATTAAAACTGAAGGGCCGTTTTGGGTGTGACTAGTATCTTTCGTGTAGTACACTTATTGTCGAAAAAAATGGAAGACAAGCAAAAGGTTGAAAAACTTCGCGATGCTGACAATTGGCAACAGTGGCAGTTCGTAATTAGTACGTTGTTTGATAGTGAGGATGCTCTGGAGGTATGTGATGGTACCTTCGTTAAGCCGACATCAACAGATGAAGATTACGAACGGCTGATAAAGAAATGGACAAAATCGGACCGTATTGCAAGAAAAATCATTGTGACAACAGTAGAGCCAAAACCGTTATGACTGTTGATGAATTGCGAAAATGCAAAGGAAATGTGGCTAAGACTACACAGCGCATATGATTTGAAGTCTGATGAGAGTCTGGCTTTGATTCAGAAACAATTTTTTGAATTCAAATGGGACTCTACGATGAAAGTAGCTGAGCACATTTCAAAACTAGAGCAAATGGCGAGTAAGATGAAAAAGCTTGGGGGTGCTATTCCAGATTCGATGCTGATGTCCAGTATATTGTCGGTGCTACCGTCCAAATTTAATCACTTCCACAGTGCGTGGGATTCAACAGAAAAAAACGAAAAGGACTCTTGAAGTTTTAACAACTCGTTTAATAACGGAGGAATTGCGGCTTCAAAAACAAGAAGATGATGTTGAAGAAGTGACGACGGCTTTGGTGTCTAAAACAAAGTTTCAACACAAAAATTCCCAGCAGAAGAAAGGTCATTTTCGTAAAGATTGTTCGGGTTGCGCAAAGTGCGGTTCGAAAAGACATTTACAAAAGAGCTGTCCTGAAACCAAGAACCAACAGAGACAAACGGATAATGAAAAACAAGCATTTGTTGGCATTACCGATTTAGTGATAAACTTTGATTTGTGGATAATTGATTCCGGCTCATCGAATCATATTACAAAGCGAAGGGACTGGTTTTGTGAAAAAGAAGGACTTTTCGGAACCGGTAATGATACGCGTTGGAAACGGAGAATCAATTGCGGCTTTGGAAAGTGGAAAAATTGACGTCGAAACGTACGCTAACGGACTTTGGTTGTCGGGAACAATTCACGGTGTTCTGTATGTACCAAAGATAGCTCACAATCTGTTCTCAGTGAAGGTTGCAGCAAAGAAGGGTGTTGATTTCGTAGTAAACAATAACGGGGAAAACAGCATGTTTTTACGCGACGGGAAAGTAGTGGCGATGGGTGTAGAAGCTGAAAGTCTTTACCGACTGGTTGTGCGTGTAATAAAACCACCGGCCGAGGATGCGAGTGCTGATGTATGTGTTTACACAAAGACAAAGGTCGATAATATTCAGTTATGGCACGAAAGACTCGGACACCAAAGTAAGAAACATGTGCAGGAGTTAATGAAGCAGTTTGGACTGGACCTGACCTACGATAATGACGTTTGTGATGGGTGCGCTTTCGGAAAGAATCACCGGCAAAGTGTAGGAAACCGCAGAGAAGCACGAACAAATAAACCACGTGAATTGATCCATATAGATGTATGTTGCCCAATGCATGTCAAATCGCTAGTTCAGAAACGATACTACTTACTACTCAAAGATGATTATAGTAAGTACCGTGTTATATACTTTATTCGAGAAAAATTTGAAGTAGCAGAAAAACTTAAACGATTCCTAACTGAAGTGGAAACACAGTTTAACGAAAAAGTGAAGGAGGTGCAAAGCGATGGTGGAAAAGAGTTTGTTAATAAAGACGTGTCGTCATTTTTAACAAATAGAGGAATAAAACACTCAGTGACTGTACCCTACACACCTGAAAAAAATGGTGTTGTCGAGAGGGAAAATCGAACAATTGTCGAATCAGCGAGATCGATGATGTATTCCAGCAAGAATCTTCCGATTTTCTTGTGGGCTGAAGCCATGATACCGCTGTGTATATTTTGAATCGTACTGGATCTACACGGATACAAGGACAAACTCCTATGGAATTATGGGGCAGAAAACGGGCGGATATTCAACATCTGAAGGTCATCGGCACGGAGTGTTTTGTCCACATTCCGAAGGAGAAGAGACGCAAATTGGACAAAAAGTCATATAGGGGTTATCTGGTTGGGTACTTAGAAAACGTACAAGGCTATCGTGTTTGGGTACCAGAACTATGCGACGTAATTGTTAGTCGAGACGTCATTTTTAAAAAGGAAACAGTGTCACCGACTAGTATACAAATACATAACAACACTGAAAATTCTGAGAAAATTGAAGAGGATGTGTTTGAAAATTCCGAGGACGAAACAACCAATACCGGGAATGAAACACATCATGAAAACAGCCCTGAAAAGGAAAGAGTTAGGGAACTGCGAGATAGGAGCAAATTAAAAAGGCCTGACTTTTATGGAGTGCCAGTTACCCTAATGGTGGATGAGCCCTCAAATTTCAGCGAGGCTATGTCATCACAGCAATGTGAACAATGGAAAGAAGCCATGAACGAAGAGATGGATTCGCTATTGAAAAATAACACCTGGACTTTGGTCAACAAACCGGACGAGAAAAAATTCATAGATAATCGTTGGATTTATCGTGTAAAATACAAAGGCGACGGCACGGTTGATCGTTATAAGGCACGATTAGTAATTAGGGGTTGTTTGCAGCGTGGAGGTGTGGATTATGCGGAAACATTTAGTCCAGTGGTTAGATATGAAACGTTGCGGACTGTACTAAGTGTTTGTGCATCAGAAAACCTGTATTTGCGACAATTTGATATAAAGACGGCATTTTTATACGGTGATATAAAAGAAGAATTCTATATGAAACAGCCAGAAGGCTTTGAAGATGGTTCGACCCGAGTATGTAAACTTTTGAAAAGCCTATATGGATTAAAACAGAGTCCAAGGAGTTGGAACAAGCGTTTTACCGATTTTCTAAGGGGTTGCAAATTTAGGGAGCGTTCGGCAGATCCTTGTTTCCACATAAGAGTGAATAGAAATCAAAGGTTGGTTGCTGTTATACGTGGCCGACGGGCTGATAGCGTCAACAAGCGTAGAAGAGGCTAATGAGTTCTTAAACAAATTGAAGTGTACATTCGAAACGAGGGTTACAAAAGTTGTAAAGAATTTTGTCGGAATGGAAGTCAATAAGTTAAACGATGGTACGATATTCATCAGTAAAGCAAATTACGTAAAAAGGGTACTAGCAAGATAAGGAATGGCGGATTCTAATCCAATATCTACACCAATTGAAACGGGGTGGTGGAGTGCAAGTGAATCTCCTGTGAACGAGGAATGTTTTCCGTATCGTGAGATTGTCGGAAATCTTATGTTCCTGGAAGTTGTAACAAGACCAGACATCGGATACGCGGTCAGTGTTGCTTCACGGGCATTAGAAAAACCAACGCAAGCACACTGTCGATTAGTAAAGCGGATTTTGCGCTATCTTAACGGTACACAATATATGGGATTGTTTTATCACACGAACGAAAAATTGAAAGTGTTTTGTGATGTGGATTTCGCGGATGACGCAGAGACTAGAAAATCAACTACGGGGGTGATTTGCAAACTAAATAGTGCGACGGTGACATGGCAAAGACGAAAACAACAATGTGTTGCTCTGTCAACAACCGAGGCAGAATACGTGAGTGCGCCGGCTGCTGCTAAGCCCTTGTGTGGCAAGTGCGTATTTTGACGGAAATCGGCGTAAGTGACACTAAATTTAAAGGTATGGTAATGTGTATAGACAATAAAAGTGCGATAAATTTAGTCAAGAACCCTATGTATCATAAGCGCACAAAGCATATTGATATAAGGTATCATTTTATACGAGATATGTATGAAAAGGGTGAGTTTGATGTTATGTATATTACAACTGAAAATCAGCTAGCAGACATAATGACAAAGTCTGGCTAAATCTAGATATGAATTTTTGCGATCTAAAGTTGGTTTAGTTGAAGGAAGTACTTTAATAAATCGTTTTGTTAAATGTATGGCGTATTCTTAAAAAATTCAAGCAAAAATGGTAGCGTATTCAACAATTTTAAAAGAGTACATTAAAGTTGGGATTGCAACGACGATCTTGAGTTATATTATTATATTATATTATATTGTTGCACGTTCGGTAGAACTCTCGCATATCAACTCGCCAGTAAACACAGTAAAGTTAAGCCGAACACTATCCATAGACTTCTTAAGAAACATAAATTGAGACCCAATAAACCAAAATATATTTGGAAGATGAAGGAGAGCGATTATGACCTAAGACTCGACTTTTGCTTCTGGGTGCAGGGCAAGATCGGGGATGATCCATAACCTGTAAAAAACGTCATGTTCACCGATAGAGCTTCATTTTATACAAACGGTATTCTATGCCTTTAAAACTGCCGACATTGGGCAACGAACGGAAAATTCTAACTTCATTATTAATTCAAGTGATCTGAAATTTAATTCTAAGGGTGGTAAAGTTCAAGGAACGGTCAAAAACCACAAGTGGTAAACACGAGTAGCAATGCAAAGAAAGAAAGTGACACAAAATACCGAAGAACATAAATTTCAAGTAGTGGCAGAGAACACAATTTACGACCCAAATATCGGTCAGCGGTTATAAGACGAACGTAGGAGCTACCATGAAGGTGCGTGTGAGAGATTTGGTCCTGATAAGGACCGTTGAATTGGAAGCGTATTTCAGGATCCAATTATAAGCGAGTTAGGATTAGACTAGACTAACCAACTAAACTTTATTTAATAATTTACAGGTATATATACAAATAATATTTACATGGCACTTATGTAGAATGCGCCGTCAACCATTTACGCTAGTGTGCGTGTTCGGGATTCCAAGGACAATTTCTTTATTTGTTAGATTTAGTTTACATTTTTTCTCATGTTTTTTCTTTTTTTTTTATATCAATATTTTGTTTAATGTAAGTTAAAAAATTCTCCGTATTTAAGATTGTAAATTGCTCTTTTAGTGTAATTATATATCTTCACTTCTGTCAACCTTTCTCAGAAAGGATTTTCAACAAAGATTTAGAAAGTAGCAAACTTACCCCATATTGAATGGGCATTTCTTTTTGTGTAAAAAAGAAGGAATGGACCAAGGGCATGTCCTAGGTGCCTGCCCTGTAGCAGTCGAAGTTGAAACAGTATCACTTTTTACACAACGACGCTACCCTTCACATAACAAAATTTAAAAACAGAAGTTTTATTTTCATCTTAGCAAGTTTTCTAATAGGGTTAGTTCTTAAGGTTGCAAGTGTATTACAGTGCAAATAAACTATTAATATAACATACAGGTTATTATTTTCCAAAGGAAAAATTACAAAGGAGATTATTTTATTAATAATCTGGAATATTTGTCAAAACCCAAATATTCATCGAACAGTGCGTATTTGTGTTCTGACCTAGTTTGGCGGCCAGAACTGTTACAATTCTCTGTCAGCAGAATTTGCATTCTGCTGTACAGAGTGTGCTACTTCCCAACTTATACGTGAAACAGAGTGTTCCCACAGGACCCCCTTCCCAGCGATGAAGCTCGGAGGAGCTGGAAGATCGAACTCGTCGTCCGGAGCGGGTCTTTTGTCTGTGGGCTTCCTCTTGTTGCTTCAGCAGAATTGGTGCAGAAATAGCCTGGTTTGCTCCTGGAATGTAGCTTGAATGCAGCAATGCGGAGTCGTCGTGTTGCGGGCTGTAGTTGCGAGGATGTTCTTGTCGGAAAAATTCTGAATGCCTGTGGAAATGGCGGGACTGTCTGGGGGAGCACTGGATCTGAAGTTCAGAAATTCTCTGCCGCAAGTACTGTACTCCGCGTTGGGGAGTTTCGCAGGGAGAACGCGTGGCTCTGTAGTTCAGAGGTTCTCTGCCGAAAGTACAGTACTCCGCGTGGGGGAGTTGCGCAGTGAGAATGCAAGTGGCTCCCAGACGTGGTGTCCCATTTTTACCCAAGGTTGTCGTAATTGTTTTGCTTTGTGTGGCTTGGGTAATTGCTGATTGGTGTCACTCGGTCAGGTAAAAGACGTATTACATTTGCTGTGACCGAGTGACCCAGAAAGGACGGTATGGGACGTTTCGCCGCGGCCGGTTCGCCGCCGGCGGTACAAAATGCATCCAATAAATCAGTACTTCTAATGAAAGTGGCGTATAAAACAAAGTTTACAAGAATTTTATACTAAACATAAACATATTTACTTCACTTATTCGTATTTATCAAATTTTACAAAAATTTTATACTAAACATATTTTAGGTTAGGTTAGATTAGGTTAGGTTAGGTTAGGTTAGGTGATGTGTATATGGAACAATTAATGGCCGGACATTTTCCACCTCTAAAATTAAAAAAATTTCGAGATGCCGACGAAAGAATATTGAGAATTGTGAGGGATTTTGACAATCGAACTCGACTTGAATATTTACGTTCAATAGCTAATAATTACCAATTTAATCAATAAAAATTATTGAAGGTTCAATTTTGTTTTATTCCTTCGGCGGCGAAAGGGCAGGTGGCCAAACGGCCGGCGGCGAAACGGCCGCGGCGAACCGTCATAGATCCAGAAAGAAGGCTTCCTTAATTCCACTTGTTGTGCTTTGCTTGGATCAGCAAGTTTCCGTACGACTGCAACTGTCGCGGTCGGTGCTGTTCTGCTGACTAGGCTGGTGTGTCATGCAGGTCTTCCACGTAGATCCAAATGGTCGGACAGACAGTTTGTGCCAAAAATAGGGATGGTGGTACCGTTTGCAGCTTGAAGTGTGCAGTTGGGCATCTGACGTGGCCCATGTATTTGAGACTTGGGATACACGCAGATGTCAGCGACGGTGTTCACCAGAAATTTTTGGCGTGTGATTCTGCCCGCTATGGAGATCGTCGGCGTTAGAGATCTGCTGGTTGGAAGAAACGCAGGAGGGAAGCTTGAAGGCACGTTGGACCACTGAGGGGTTGGTTGCGGGTGGTGGCGTGTTTGATGAGGGGGTGCTGACGGCGGGTGGTGGCATGCTTAACACGGAGCTGGATGCGGTGGGGGTAGATGGCGACGGGGTTGATGGTGGCGGCGGTGGAGCGCTGCACCATGGTGATCATGATGATTACGTCACCAATGTTGCGTGTGGGAGGTCGCAGCATCACTTTAGGCGGCGTCGCTGGCGGCGGCGACTATGACGGCGGCGGCTGTGAAGGCGGTGGCAGTGACGGCGGCAGAGCGCTGCATCACTTTTGATGGGGTGGCGATGGGTGGTGGAATGTTTTTCGACGTTACTCACCCCAATGTGGAAAAGATATCGGTGGCATCGGCGGCGGCAGTGGCGGCAGGGCGCTGCATCGCCTAGATGGGCACGTCACCAATGTTGAGTGGTTGCGGGGAGCTGCTTCACCATCGTAGCGTGGTTGCGGGGCGCTGCATCCCGTGTAGCGAAGTGAGCAGCGTTGGACTCGTTCTTCTCTCAGATCACGTCGGGCGGCACCAATGTAGCGAACGTAGGAGCTACCATGAAGGTGCGTGTGAGAGATTTGGTCCTGATAAGGACCGTTGAATTGGAAGCGTATTTTAGGATCCAATTATAAGCGAGTCAGGATTAGACTAGACTAACCAACTAAACTTTATTGAATAATTTACAGGTACATATACAAATAATATTTACATGGCACTTATGTAGAATGCGCCGTCAGCCATTTACGCTAGTGTGCGTATTTGTGTTCTGACCTAGTTTGGCGGCCAGAACTGTTACAATTCTCTGTCAGCAGAATTTGTATTCTGCTGTACAGAGTGTGCTACTTCCCAACTTATACGTGATACAGAGTGTTCCCACAGCACCTTGACTTTGTGTGTCGTCGGCTTCGACGGCATCTGGCTCGGGGTTGTAGGACATGGTATCGTCTATGGGGCGGTTACGGTTCTCGTTAGATCTCAGGAATGACGGCCTAACACGACCAGTGGCGGGGTGTGTGGGAAACGGGCACGGCTTCCTCGGGGCGTCGGGGAAGGCAATAGGTAATTCCAAATTACCGTAGACGGTGGTTGGCACACTAGGTGGTAGACGAACTGGTACGGACGGGGATGTCCCCAAATCGGTGTAGAACGTGGACCAATTACCCTTGGACTCGTCGTGGGCGGCGGATCGACCAAATCCGGACTGTCGAGGGGCACCTGACGGACAGGGGGAGGATTCCAACTTGCAACCAAGATGTGGAATGAGCCACCAGGGTCAGTCGAAACAAACTCGGACTCCTCTAGGTAGGTTGGTGAAACCAGGGCGTACGTCACTAGATGGACTCGAGGTGGCCAGGCTACGACTATCCACACGTACAGACTTTGTACGGTACTTGGAATCAATAACGTTTGTTAACGAGGAATTGATGGGCAAAAGGTTTTCTCCGAACGCTAGACAACTACCGCATCCAATCAAGCGAAAAACGCTCTCTCCGAACGCTAGACAAGTTGCCGCATCCAATTAAGCAAGGGTTAGGGTTCGCTCTCTCCGAACGCCAGATAATTGCCGCATCCAATCAAGCATAAAATGCTCTCTCCGAACGCCAGATAATTGCCGCATCCAATCAAGCATAAAATGCTCTCTCCGAACGCTAGACAACTACCGCATCCAATCAAGCTAGGGTTAGGTTCGCTCTCTCCGAATGCTAGATAATTGCCGTATTCAATCAAGCATAAAATGCTCTCTCCGAACGCTAGACAACTACCGCATCCAATCAAGCTAGGGAAGATAAAAAGCCAACAATATTCCAGCTCTCGATGAAATCCTATCGAAACTCGCAGCTATTTATACCTAAATTTTACCCTCACCACCACGCGATTTCTGCATCTCGCGCGCTTCACCTTGCTTTCCTTCATCCCTAACATACCTCTCGTTCGAAACTAGGACAAGGATCTTTCTATCTCGACTTCTCCATTGTTTTATCTCTTAACCGGATTCCCTATACTGTTCTCTCACTTGTTATCTAACGATAAACAGATGGCTGGCAACAGATACTCCGAGGCACGAAGTTGACGCAAAATGCGGACTTTTATGGCGAATTCTATCTTTCTTCAACTTATTATTTTATTCGAAAATTATTTTAAAAGAATTGATTCAATCCTATTTTCATTTCAAATAAAATCAGAAAAATAAATGGAAATTAGAAATACGAATTAAAAAGAAATATTGAGATGATGAGACGAAAAAAATACCTGCGGTTCAATTAGATAAAATTGGTTATCAGACAAAAACCACCTGTTAAATAAATAAATACAAGAGAATTATTTATAATATTGCAACACCCGGATACGGGTGGTTACATTACCCGTTAACTCTTCAGGCACGTAAATTCACTCGTGTATGCCCATCCAGTCCATTTGTTCCATTTAAAATGCTTTCATGCTAATAAAACCCTTGTCACGCCAGAAATAGACGTTTATTTATTGGAAATGCTTACTAAGGGGTGAAATGAATCACCTAAGACAGATATCTTGTCTTCAGTAACGAACAATGCCGTATGGTATGTAATAATACCACTTGTTTTATATATTGCTTAATTTACGTTCCAGATGCCCCACATTACTCATTTGTTCAATGTTAGTTCAGCCTTCATACCTCAATTTAACCCATAATTAAATACAAATCCTATATTTGGAAAGTTGACAATATTCATCATAGTGGCTACACTGCCACTTAACAAGCAAATATACTCAGTGAGAAGAAAAATGCCGAGGGATCTCAGTTTATTAAGAAAATATCTATAAAACGATAGAATTACTAAGGTGCACATCTCAGTATAAATATCTATATATTTTAATGTAATATAATAATTTCGGATAGCGTCTTACTTCATTGGAAAACATACTTGCTGTCTTATTCGCACTTAATATTACAGTGATATAACTAGATTGCAACGGAAAATTATTGCAATATTACGCTGACTACATTGTAATAAACAGTATCTCTATTATCAGCTAACCAAAAAGAAACCTTAATTACCACTTAAGCATCACATATTGAGGACACTTGTTTCAATTGTGGACATTATCAACGTGAGACTGCTTCTAATTCCGTGCGATTGACAATTTCTACGAAGAGACTATTTAAAGTGGGCGATGTTAACGGATTTTAGTACTCAATTTCCTCATTTGTAAAACGGAGGGTGAAGAAAAGTTGTGGTATGGGAAAGAAACTATTCTTCAACGATCAAGTAAGGATTTCATTTGTGTTAATACATATCATTATAATGGTATTGGAGCCCTCAGGAGCCGAATTGTACATACATTTACTCTACTTTACAGAAATTATTATTAATAGATAAGTAGAAAAGACAAAAAAACTGTAAAATATAACGATTCAAAAATTTCTTATACTCACTAGCAAAAAAATCACAAAATATATTTATAATATATTCTTAAATTTATAGGGTTTTTAACAGTATTATTTAACACAAAGCATATTTTCAAATTTTACAAATTTATTTCGACTTAAGGACTCAATAAGAATATCTGGAAAATTGTCTTCCGAATTAATGTTGACAATAGTAAAAGTAAGTAAGCTTGTAGGCCCTGGTCACTATGAACTATGAACTATTATGATCTCAGCCGCAGTTGCTGACGAGTCGCCCGAACCCCAGACATACAGATACTTATAGACCACGGCCTAACAGCCATAAAGTCTATGTTCTTGTTCCTATATTAACTTTGACAATATTCATTTAATTTTGTACACGATATTAATTTAAAAAAGTCATAACGAGTTCCAATATATTTTGACTTTTGTGTAAAATTATTAAACTTCGCATATTAACCTCTCTAGAATTGTCTTTTTGTAATTTTATAGCAATAAAAACTGTTACTATAAGTTGAAGTAATGGACACATATTTATTATACCGCACCATGAGTCATTAATTGATATCTCGAAGTCAGTAAAAAAATATTTCTTGCATAAATTGGTAATTCCTTTCAAGTCATTCCGCAGAATTTTTTAATTATTTCGCTGCCATCTCATTACGCCTCTGTAGACAGTTCTGAACTAAACTAAACGTTTATTTGAAAATATTTTATTTTTAACTAAAGTTTTCTAGATTATCAATCGAAATACTTAAGGCTTCTACATTATTCGTAGTATTTTTGTTGTCATTTTCTTCATGTAGTATTTGAGAGACAAATATGGTTAATGTTCACTCACAGCCATTGGTACCGACCGGCTGTCCCAAGGAGAAACACAGTATGAGCATCACAGGTTATTTTGAGTAATTGACGTCTAAAGTATTTTTGTTATGACGGTCATATTATGGAGGAACTCGTTTGGGTGATTGTCTAAGATTGACAATAAATAAATAAAGAAGCTTTTTAGGGTATTGGAATGTTGGCCACTTAGGCAGTTTCTCAAACATATACAGGTTTTGTCAAGGAAATGCACATACTGTGTTTTGCTTACAATTTTTTTGTTAAAATGACCAGATTTGTATTTAGCGAAAGACACAGTATGTACATACTATGTTTTTACTTCCGAAATAGACTTCTTTTTTTTTGGACATTGATAAAGTAAACATATCTATAAAAAAATCAAAACAGGTTTTTATTAAGAAGAAAAGATACAAAAAAGAATGCTGTGTTTGAACTTGTTTACATAGTACCTTAGTTGTGATATACCTAGTATAAAAAAACAAATGTAGTTTAAAATAACAGGAACAGAAGAATGATGATTAACTAATAAAATAACTTTAGATAATCCTTAATTTAGTCTGCAGAACGAAGGAGATCTGCTGATTGTTCACTTTCTGGAAGGTTGAGCCAGAAAGCACGCTGATTTATATTTTTTATTTTGGGCACTAGATCACTCAATATTTTTGCTTTCTTTTGTGCATTTATACCTCGATATGTCGGTTTTAGTGCTGGAAGATCAGATGTTGGCACAAATTTCTTCTGTAAGAAGTCGTACTCTGTGTAATCATCTTCAAAACTATTTTTATACAGAAGATTACGGTTACCCCTGACAAACTTTGCCTCAACAATATTCTGCAACAGTTGTGGTGGTGGTTGAAAAACGGGGGATTCTTCAACGTTATTCTTGGTTTTGCTGATACGATTAATACGTTTTTTGCTTTTCCAATCACGGAATATTTCTAATTTTTCTACTGTCAAATTTTTTCTACAATTTTGAATGATTCTTACCAATTCATCAAAATTGAAGACGCTTCCGGCCGCTTTTATGGCCTTCTCTATATTTCCGTGAACGGAGTCGGCTGACATATGAGTATGTCCTTTGGTTAAGTATCGGATAATAGTTGACTGCCTGACGTTTCGTCAGCGACTGCGGCTGACATCTTCAGAGGTTCAGAGGTTTGCGGAGTAGTCGAATTCGACAGCAGCCGCCCACGACGACTACTCCGCAAACCTCTGAACCTCTGAAGATGTCAGTTGCAGTCGCTGAAGAAACGTCAGGCTGTCAACTAGCCTACAGACCACGGCCCATAAGCCCGGAAGAAACACTTCACCTGAATTACAACGCCGGCCGTGAAAGCCTACACAATTTCATTAATTTAAAGGTACTTACTTTGCTTTAGCTATAGCCATCTGAACTATTCTGCTACTACGAGATCCTTTCATCTTGATAAGAATAAACTAATAGCAACCACTATTATACTATTTTCACCAAAAACGGCATGTAAAAATGCCGGCAAAACAACACCAAAAACTGCAGGTTTTAAAATGGAATAACCGAGTAAGTGCACTGTCATCTGATATATTGCCGTCTTTCGATTGGTCGGAGTATATGCTGTGTTTTGATTTATTCGCTGCACAGTTACTGTGTTTTGGAATTCTAAAAATTATTATAGGACTGTAGATACTGGGTTTTGCCAGGCCAAATATCTGTTATTTTGCGGCTTATTTAAATTTTATACATAAAACGAATAGCCTTAAGCCTAGTATATGCATGTGTGCCAAAAACTTGTATTAACATAAAAAATGCAAATACTGTGTTTCTCCTTGGGACAGCCGCGACCATACATGTTAGTTTCGTATAGCCGTAATACATTTATAACTAAGTACAAAAAAAACAATGGTGCAAAACATTACTACTACAGATATTTGTTTTGAAATCCATAACGTACCTTCTTCACCACTTTATTATCTCACTTTATGTAATACTTCCTTAGCTACAACTGTTTATATCCATGGTTTTTACCAACCAACTTTAGACCCTTGCTCCTAACATACCTTTAACAATTCTTTTCGAGTTTCCAAATTGACTAATTGCTAGCACCAAAGGCCTGTTTGTTGAAACATACTTAACACTGTGCAGTATTTCTTTCCATATGGAAAAGGTTTACATAATCGTTTTCGTTTTTGAAACATGACTTTGTAAAACTGTTCTAGTAAATAACTGAAGTAGTTATCAACTAAGAGTTATGGACATAAATGGAGCAATTCTTTTTTGTATTCTAAATGTTTACTGTTTTATTGTAAATGAAAGCTAGATTTACATATAAATTAACCACAAATATTTTTTTGACATTTAATCCATTTATATAGAGTAAGGTCGGTGAATGTGGAATACCATTTTCTTAAATATTATTAACAAGTTTATTCAACGTACTTCTGTAATTTTTTTGTTCACGGTATAATCTCTAGTTATCTAGCCATTTGCTTTTCCCGTCTAGGCGGCGTAACACATAATCTATACCTTTTAACGGACGAAATAATCAAAGTCTATAAATTCTCAGGTTATTAAAATGGGCAGGTAAAGTGGAATGGTCATATAAGGTAATGTGGAATAGGATATAACCACGGAATTAACACGCAATCATTTTCAGTAAATAATTTCACCTACAAAGAGAAAAATATTTTATTCAACTAACATCTTTACATGAAACAAAAAAAGAAGACTAACAAAACAAGTAATCTTAATATCTACAGGCAGAAATCACAAATATAAACTTCTCTTTCATTTCCTGCACACACTTCATGGCACCAGCCACTACACATTATGCATTGTATCCAAACCTCACCTCTTGTATCTTCAGAAAATTTACCTGCACAAAAGATACATTCGGCATTTTTCTATAAAAAATATTTCTAATTAAATGGAATTGATTATGTGGAATAGTCCACAATAACATACCTTTTGATATTCCACAATACCCGCTTATACACACGAAATTAAGACCATATAGAAACTTGGATGAAGTTAATTTTATACGTCTGTAATAACATACCTCACACTCTAAAACACCTACAGTAACTACACGCAGCACCACTAGTTTTAAATCGGTCCGAACAAATGCGTAACAGTTAACAGTATCACTAACCTACAAAATGTCAGCTACCCGCGAAATCATTTCTGATTAAACACAATGGCACCTACAATAAACATAGGATTACATATCACATTACTTCGAAATACATCAAGAGTAGTACCTAATGCAGCTACTAGAATCTAGATAACACCTCTAGTTTCAGTGTAATAATGGTATTCCACATTATCTGACCTATTCCACATTCACCTACTTTACTCTACATGTGAACCAGAAACTGTTAATTAATTGGCACGTCCATTCTTTAACACGATTTGAGGCAGGTTGGTAAAGGTTAATTTACGGATAACCTGATCAGAGCAGTATTTTTGATATCGCTGAAATTTTTGAGAATTAATATTCAGTTTACATGCTGAGAACATGTCAAATGCAAAAGGTCCGTTTTCCTTTTTGCATTTTTTTTCTCCGGCAACATAAGTTGGTAAATTGGTAATTGAAAAATAGTCTGAGTATGAGGTATTTTTCATGGAGGTCACAAAAACCATTACATACGTAATTGAAGCTGTTAATTGAAAAAAGAAGTATTCTACCAATTGTTAAATTAATGAAAACCAAATTAGATTTACATATACATTTTTCAGCTTATAGCAGATACAGTATGAAGTGTGTCAAATGAAGACATGAAATATATTACGAAAATAAGGAAAAAAACTATCTCCCATAGAGTACATCTAGTGAATTTATCGCTAATATTTTAATTAATTTAGAACAAAAATCCATCTCCTTTACTTTCCTATGAGAATAAATTTTATGGATTATTCAATTCAAAATGGTTAAATATTAGATTAAGGTGGCTGCTGCTTTGTTATAGTTTACCATCATGTAATTATAAAAATTTTACTAACGTGATTGAAAGTTAAGTGTACTAATAATTATTTTAACCAAATATTTAAGGATGTTAAATGTTCTAGCTTTCGAAGAGATCTATGAGCAATCAGTATTTGGGTTAACAACTTTACAGTGATAATTATGGACATTATTCCGAATACTTTGATATTTTGAACACGGGTTAACTTTAATCCTGATTATCCCTACACTGGTAATTATCACAACAGGAAAGGAAGTATATGTACCTCCTATATATGTATTTTTCTACTCAGGTTGCTACATGACAGGGAATACGGTGTCGATTGATTCTCTCCTTTACAATTTTCTTGTCGATGATATTGAGCGTGAAAAGATTAGCGCTTTCCGCGTACATTGATTAATAGTAGTAGTAATAATTTTGGAGAAGCAATTTATTGGTTCCTATGCGAAAGCCTGTGGGTTAAGTTTAAATTTTACCAGATCCCTTTATTTTACGTGTATACAAGCACTTAAAAAGAACCCATTGTTCCTTACGGCATTATATCGTAGTACTTGTGGCAATTTCCTTTTATTTGTAAAAATAATTTCTTAAATTTTTTTTTGTGATTTAATGTATGTTATCTTTTTGTAAATATTCTATTGTATAATTCTACTCCTAATGCCTATTCTGTACCTATTCCTTTCTTTGTCAATAATCTTATTACCTTCTACCTACTACTATTATTCTTTTATTATCATGTAAATATTTCTTCAGTTCTTGGGTTTCTAATAGTTTTATTTTGTCACTGGGTAAATAATTCCTTCCTTTTGTATTTGTCTATTAGTTTCTGTATAAATAACTTTATTGCTGTACCTTCCGCTAATCCCTTTTAATATTTCAACTTGTATACTAACAGCATGATGTCTATGGTGCTGGGTCCCTTCTAATTGCAATTTTATTACGGGTTTCTTCGGTTATTTCGGTTCAAAATTAAATTCTTAGTATTTCCTAACTTTGATATTTCCAAAATTCTGTTCTATTCTATTGGTTCCCTACTTTGATTTGCATGCTGTTAACTCCTCCTAAATTATTTTCTAACTCCTCCTTTATAATTTTCTTTTTAAATTAATTTTCAAACTACTATCAGTTCTTATCTTGCCTTCGAATCCAAAAGACTATTTTTCATTTTCATCTCCGTTTCAACTTCCCGTTTGTTTGTTATTAAATTAGTTTACCGTTGTTGCTGTTTTATTTCTATCATTTTGTTGCCTCCTACAATTGGACACGAAAAGTCCCAAATACTAAACGAAATTATAGAAAAAGGTCGTAGTACATGTCACGTACTCAATAAACAGAATATTTTTGGATAGGCATCTCAATTACCTGGAATAAATTTCCTGAGAACTCTATTTTATCGCCATTGTGGCTCAATATATTGTCATGATCACATTTCTTAATAAAAGAAATAGTCAAAAACAAATACTTTAAAACATACTTAAACACATACAAACTTTTATGACACTTATGACACACATTCTTACTAAAATTTGTAGAATTTTCTTAAATTTTGAGATTTAACTTATTTAAATTACTAGTAATCAACTTAATATTCCTTATTGAATTGTTTATTATTGAATTCAAGCTAATTTTATGTCTTAGAAAGATTAATTTCTTTTATAAAAATCAAACGAAAAGGTTTCAACAAAAGAGTTTTTTTTATTCAAACTCTACAATTATTTCGGCCAACGGGCCATTTTCAAGAGTACATAAATTGTTACTAAAATTAAGACTGTATATTAATCTCTATATATAGGGTTTTAGTAACAATTTATTTACTCACTTTTATAAATTTCTATAATTTGTAGATTTTATGTAATAATTTTGAAAAAGAATATGTTTACTTCAAAATTTATCATCTGGATTAGGAGTTAGACGTTTTATATTCATTGCAGCTAATATTTTCTGGTCTTGTCGAGAAATTCTATATTTTAGTCTTCCGATAAATGGAATTCCTCTGCAAAAGAGTTTGAATTTGCTAAATTAGTTCAGGAATTGTTTTTTAAACATTCTTATTCAATTTAATCATGATAATAGTTCAAGAATTTAAATTATATTGAAATTTAATTCAAATTTGTAACAACATTTTGTATCATTTATATTTTTGTAACTTCTGTTAAGAGAAAAAATTATGTAATATGTGTAATACATGTAAATAGTTGCGTTTTATTGTAGTAAGTGGATTAATATGTTAGTGTTGAAATTAAACAAAATTTTAATAAAATAAATGAATTTAAAGAAAGTTTTGACATTAGAATTTTCAATTAAAATTTTCAAAAGCAGGAAGTAATTTCAAGGAAAATAGTAATTCATAGTTAATTTTTATTTTAAAAAGAGATTTCTTTTCATGTAAACAGTTCGTAGTTTTGTTAAAATTTTGAAAAATATTCAAAATTTTGTATTTAATTTCGACATTTGGAGCCATGTAGTCTTTGAAATTTTGCTTCGTATCCATGAGAAACAATTGAATTTTACGTGGTGTCCATGCAAGGCCAAAGAAATTCAATAAATTCAAGGAATCAAGGGAAAGACTTTTAGAACGTCAAAGTGAGTTAAAAATTTAAAAACTTGTAAATATTTGAGATACATTGTTGTTTTCTTTTTATATGTAAAACTTTAGTATATAATTTAGCTAGTTAGGGAAGATTAGGGTTATTTAATCTAATTTTAATAACATTTCATTGTTAATATTTAAAAATTTATTTAATTGAACTCACTATCTAAGTTAAGAAATTTCATGCTTTCTTGTATAAAATTTGTAAATATTCAAACAACTTTGACAATTTTCAATAAAATTTTTATTTTATTTATTCTTTTGATATTCATGAAATGAATGTCTGGCGCCCAACTTACTTTTCATCTCTCCCTCTCTCATCCCATTTCATTCAGATTAATATATATATACAATTGGTCTTCATATCATCACAGTTTTCTATATGATGACACAAATCACATTTATGAACAGTATGATATTTAAAAAAATATTGATATGTTTATGCCAAAGTTATGAATTAAGTTACAGCAATTGACCAGTTACGTATGCTACATTCTAATTGCATTGGTTATATTGACCACATGATAGCCAAATGTAAATTTTTATCCAATTGTAAGGGCAATGTTAGACAGATATCAGGGTTGTATTCAATGTGATTAAATAGTTAGGGCTCAAAAAATATTCTTTCATTAACGTAGGGGCAATAAAGACTCAACGTCAAGCTCGTTTTCTTATGAAGGTTAAAGTTCTTACACCACTGAAAACCCATTCACCGGTGTATGAAAAAAAGAGACAGGTACCTGTGATTTCTTTTTAACTTCCCAGTCTATAAGTAATGGGTCCGGTCATAGAAATCACGGTTTTGAAAATATTTTGAAATTTAAAAGTGAGCATATCATGAAACATAATTTGGAGAAAAAGTATGTGTGAGTGTGTGTGTATGTAAGTGGTGCGTGTGTGCGTACGTGCGTGGTCGTTTCTTTCCTAATCGATATCGCGAGAATAACAAATGACATCGACTTCGTTGAGGTGCCGATCGAAACATAATAGGTTTGTTCCAAGCAACGAAATGACCGTACATTGTATTGCCATAAACCTGCGCAAAACAAAATAAACGTTCCAAGCATGAGTAGGATCGTTCATTGTACGGTTTTACTTTCGTTCCAAGCAAACTGCGACCATACATGGAATAGTTTCGTGACGATCATCTCAGTACTATGTCTATAGGTGGTTCAAGTTTTGGACTGATATGCGCAGTATTCAAACAGTACAGACTGATGACTTGCGCACAATTTAACATAGCAGTTTTGGGATCGTTTCGTTACGATCCGCAAAAGTTCGCTTGGAACAAACCTATTAACGGCAATATAATCCGAAAATAATTAGATAAAATTCGGTCTAGTCGTCTTTTTTTTAACAAAAAGACTGAAATTTAGTAAATTCTGGGTTTTTTTAAAAAAGATTTATCTGATCGAATTGGTTCTGGTATAACCCTATACTTTAAAAAAGAAGCAGATATTTTAATCCAGAACTAGAATTCTTTTTTATAGTTTACTGTAACTGTAAGGAAGGCAAAGTAGTAGTAATTTTTCGTTTTCTATTTTATGACGGTACCAATGGGGTGACTGTACGTAGGCGTGAAAAACCGGCATTGCTAGGGTAGTAGCGAGTTAATCCTCGATGAGTTCATGTATTTAAATCAATAAATAGATTTTTGAAGTGAAACTTCTTATGGGACACTATAGGAGTTTTTGGCATGAGAGTTAACTCGTAGAGCTAACAAATCTGTTAAACTCCTTGTCGTTTTCTAATTACCATTTACGTAGGCAGAGTGAGAGAGGCAGAAAATCTGGTAAACTCCTTGTCTTTACGAAGATCCGCACAAAGAGGAGACGCCGAGAATTGCCGCCAAGCATACCAAATGTAATTGCGCGCGCATATGGGAACAAAACGTGAGAGGCATTGTTTATTCAGGGTGATCATGTTACTTATTGACAGTTTATTAATGTACTTATGCCTGCATAGGAGTCAAGCATTATTTTTTGTCATTTCATATAGAATTTAGGACTTGTGAGATCTTGCGTTGTAGGGAAAATAAGTCTCAGTTCATCAGAGAGAGTTTTTGTAACTAGTGTTGTCGTATTTATTGAAGTGAAACTTTTTAAAGGATTCCTCTTTGTAATTTAAAATTATTTGATGATATATGAGGAAGAATGAACCAAAAATTTTAATTCCAGTCATTCGCGATGGGAATTGCTTATTCAGATGTTTGTCTTATTTTATTTTTTCAACTCAAGAATGTCATATTATTCTGTTGTATCCCTAATTCTTTAGTTTCGGGATGTTAGTTCGGAATATCCGCACCTTGCGAGTAGCAATGAAAACACTGGACGTCTTTTCCTTGTTTATTTATAAACTTACGAGACTACACTTATTTAACAACTAAAACTAAAATATATAACAAAAAGAGTTCATGAATTGGAACAAAAATTAAATGAGACTTGACGTTGACGAGTTCGAGTTCAGAGCAATAACTACTTTGAAAAAGGCATATTTTGCTTTTATAGGGGTGCTTTTACCAATCGTTAGCTTTCCCGTCCCCAACTCAGGTTTGCTGTGGTTGCCAGAGAGCGCGTAGTTTTATAGCACCAAGTGCACGAAGTTTGAGCTTCTTCGGTACTGCCTTTTTAGGAAAAGTGCGGCTCGAAATTTAGAAACTTTAGTTGGTCAGAAAGCGAACGGTTTTATAGCACCAAGTGCACAAAAATTGACATCTTATATACTACCCTACTGACTAACGTTGAGGCAAACCTTATTCAAAAATGTAATCCGAACTTAAAACAAAAGTAAACCCTACAAGTATGTAGATCATAACAATTCGATTAATAATAGCAAAATTCATTAAACATCGTTGGAACAATTTTAAAGAATTTATTTGTGGAGAAGGAGTATACGATATACAAATTTCAAATGAAGGAGATTATTATTATTATTTTTTTTTTTTGTTTCTAAATTAATATTTTTTTTTTTTTCATTTTCAGTTATTGTCAATGAAGATACAAAAAATGTATGCATCTGTGTATAATTAGTACATGCAAGTGAAACTTTCGTAGTAATAAATTCGGGATAATCTGTACTCTTTTATTCATTTTTATAATAAATCATTTCTATTATAGTTTTAAGTCAATTTTTCTTTACTGAAATGTATTTTTTTGCACACTCATTGACAGTTTTCGGATAACATAAAAAGTTTTACTTCTGACGCTGTTAGTTTTTGACTGACGCATACATTTTTTCGAAACCTATCGTTGGGTCAAAGAAAGCTACTCTCAAATTCATCGTGGCTTCGATTGATGTTAATATGAGAAAAATAGCTTCAATTCTTAGTTCGAAACTACGTAAGAGCATGTGACAAAAATCGCCTGTGAGACAAAATCGCCTGGGGTAATTAGCAGGTGGGTCAAAATCGCCTTTGTTATTACATTATATACAAATGTCTTCGTACTGGTTTTGAGCTTCAAAAAATAGGTTACGGTTCAGGATGGGTGTGTATTCATTTACATATCCCTCACCCATTTTGTCTCACAGGCGATTTTTGTCATAGGCGATTTTGTCCCGACACCGAGCACACCTACACACATATACCACTTAAGCGTATGTCTTTCATAGCTGGCTAAATATTATAAAAAAAAAAAGTTTAAATAAAAGTGTTATTTAATTTGTCTCTTCACTTCATAAATTTTTTTTCATTTATACAGGGTGTTCCATTACGCCTGGATAATACCAAACTTTGCTTTTTAAATGGAACACCCTATAAATTTTTGAATTTAAAAGGTGGTTTGATAACCATATATTGCATCTTACTGTTGCCGTTTAGGAGTTATTTCGTCATTTTGAGAAAATATAACCCTTGCAGCGCTCTCATAAAATAAGCTTAAGAAGGGATAATGTTTTCACATCATTCGAAAATTTTCACTAGTTGTTTTGAAAAATCAACAAATAAAATGGTGTGATTTTTGAGAAGTTAAATCAAGGAGAACTTGATTTTTCAAATGGAACAATATACAATTTTTTTGCAGAATCAGGTGTAAAAGTAAAACGTACGTCGATTTTGTAGAGGTATTTTGGCGATTATTTTCGGTAGTTTTCAAAATATTCGGGAATTTGTGCAATTTTTATCGTTCTTGTAGATTTGGTCTTAAACGCATTCTAAAAACTTAAAATCTAATAAATATAACCATTGCTTAGCCTACTATCACCAGCACCACCAGACCCGCGGTGCCAACCAAAGACAGGGTAGCAACCCGTGCGGGAAACTCAAAGGACAAGGAAATGCCCCAAGCGCTTGAATTCCCGGCGTCCGGATGTTATTGCACCCTCTGAAAGAGCCGAAGATTGTAGACCTTCTCAGAAACTGTCCTTTGAGGCCTTGCCGGTATTGTAATGCCTTACCATAAAGGCAATTGGGTACAATTTGCGACGTGCTTGAGTTTTGATTCTTGTTTGGAACCTTTTATTTTTAAAAAGAATATTCAAAACTCCTTTTTTTAAAAATAACTTTATTCCAAATTTCGGTCGTTGACAAATGCGAATATTAGCAATACCCTATGGGCGTTAACTATTAAACGTATGTGTGTAGTACAATAGAAATGCACATAGATTTATCTCTCAAAAAATGCAATTCTGCAATTAATGCTAAACGGTCAGCTTTAATGTGGCGTGATATCGTATGCTCAGGTGGCGTGATTTCCAAAGAGATCAGCAGGTTAGCTAGGATAACTCTTCCCCTGTTAAGATGGAATTTTATGGCAAATTTCAGAAAATTCCTCCGATAATAGCAATAATCAATTTCGCATTAATCACACAATAATAATACAAAAACATTAATTAATACAATAATTATGGTAATTAAACACGATTAAATTGAACAGGAAAAGCTCCCTGTCCGGTTGCGTTCCCTAGTAGTTCAGTAACTCGTTCCTTATTTTGACCCCGTTCTTTATCAAATAGGCCAAAAAGCTTTTCCCTCACACAATATAATATTATTAAAACTATTACCACGATTAACACAATCACAGAAAGCATATTGTTAGTGTTAATCCATGGTTCCTTAGTGTATGATATCGGATCATTTAGATCAAGCGTCAATTTTGATAATTGATCCAAACTGATAGATTTTAAATTTAATTGTATCGGATCAACATCCAATACTCCATATGGTAATGGTGGTAAAAACACTGGTTCCTCAATAATAGTCCCTTGTAGATTAATATAAGTAAACTCTTTAGTTGTGAATGAACATGAATAGGGTACGTTTATCAAAAATGTTCCCTGGAGGTTATGTACTTCTTCGGTATTACACTTTTCGTGAAACAATGTCTATCGGTACTATAGCCAAATATTTTCCATCATTTATTGTTTCGATTAAAGGTTCTGTTATATTTATAGGAACCTGTTTACACTCTGGGCTGTGTTTTACTTGTAATAGATCTTTTATACACTTGTCTTGTTGAAAATTCTTTTGAATTGTACCTGTTTTACAAAAATATTGTTGTCCCATCGGTTTACATTTCTCCTTGAGGTAATATATGTTTTCCTCAATTAGCGCTACATACGAGGTTAGGTTAGGTTACAACTATAATATCGCCATATTATAGTTGTATTGGATTTCGTCGGTATAGAGTAAAGATGATACAGATTATAGATTAATTCGTCTAGAATGGGTACGTGTAATAAAAATACAACATAGTCTTCATTAATATAGAATTCTACCTCTATTGATTGGATAAGAAGTACATGGTTATCTGAGTAAAATGACAAATCATTATGATGTTTACTTAGGATTTGTTTCATTCCAATTATTTGTTTTTCACTAATTATGCAAAGATGTAATACACCCATACTAGCAAAAGCAATAGCTGTTTGAATTTTATCTAACAATGTATTTACTTCAAAAATTAACATTTTAATCACAATTATTGAATGTATCACCTTTTCTTGATACAATCACCAATTGCTTTCTCGATTGACCTAAAATTGTCCGAAATGTTTTTCATCTCACCCTGTATTTAATTAAGAATGTGTTGATTGATCGAGATTTGCTTATTAAAATGGGATATTAAATTTGCCTGGTTAGATTTTAGTTCCGGTATGGCTTGATCGTATCTTTTGCCATCATCAGCGTCAAGGATGCCGGAAATGAATTTGAAAATTGAGCCAACCGCATTAATTAGTCCGCGTTTGGTTCGTTTTGGTACCGTTTCTACAATTCCGGGGTGTATGGTGGAAAGCTGTTGTTTTAGGCGTTTAATTTCCTTTTCAATAAACACTATTTCCAATAAGTTTTGATCATTTTGATTATTTTTGACTACTGCTTTGACAATGTCTGCATTATTTTCTAGCTTGCGTACGTATTCATTTAAGGGTTTTAGGGGATAGTGGTGGATGAAAGTGTGATGTGTTGTTTGAATTCTAGCTGGTCCTAATTTTAGGGGTAAAATACCGGGGTTGTCTTCCAAATTCTTAATATCTATCCGTTGAAGGTTCACGGTTGTTACCTTAAGAGTGACGACTAGCGTGACCATTAAGAAGCGATTCGTCATCTGTAACAAACGTCTTGGTTAGTTGCGATTTTCGGAGCGGTTTGACCTCTTTCTTATGATAAGTTTTGTCCCTATGTGTACTTATTTTATTTTCCCTATTTTCTTTACTTATCTCTTTCCTATACCGTGGTAGTTTCTTATTCCTTATCTTTTGTTTGATATAGATTGGCGTATTAGGAGGAATTGGTGGGGGTTCTTTTCCTTTCTCGTTTTGATTGTTAATATACTTTTCTTTGTTTTCCTGCTCTCTCTGATTTATTACGTCATAGAGTGCCTTGATCCTGTCAAAGGCTTCACTAGTATACTGATGGTAGGAATTGATATCAATAGTCTCCAATAAGTCCTTTGTTTCAACATGACCAAATATAATTTCTAAGGGTTTGAACTTTGTTTGCGAATGTATACTGCGATTGTAAATTATGACAGCATTTTCGAAAAGATTATTTGACAAAATTTTATTCTTAGAAGCTGTAATTGTTTTAACTATTTCTAAAATGGTGCCATGCGCGCGTTCAATTGGGCCATTATTGTCTGGATGCAAAGGCGTTATTACATGATGGTTAATACGGTGCATTTTCATCAATTCCTTGAAGAGGGGATTATCAAATTGGTTATCTGTGACAAGTATTTTGGGCATTTTATAATGTGCAAATAAATTAACGTACGCTTCTACCACATCAGGGATGTTCATGGATGCTAAAGGGTAATATATAAAAAATTTTGAAAAGCTATCTATGGCTGTTAGAAATTTTTTGTTTCCTAAGGAAAATATGTCGACGTGGACAGTTTCAAAAGGTTCGCTAGGCATCGGTGTTAATTTTAATTTTAATTTGGGAGGATGCCTTTCATATTTAGCCTCTTGACAGAGCATTCGTCTACGAACTTTTGTGCATCTTTAATTATATTGGGCCAATAATACCTTCTGCTAACTTGCGTGGATAGCTCTTGCGCTCCGCGGTGATCTGGGGTATGGAATTGTTTTAATGTTTCCATTTGCTCTTGCGGTTCAATGACGTCGTTTAATAATTTGTTAGTGTACATAAATTTAATGGAATTGTCAAAAGTTTCATGTATTAATTGGGCTATGTTTTCGTACAGATTTCTATCTTTAGTGTAAATACAGTTAACAACATTAGGATTAGCATATTCGCGTAATACATTAGTTAATTCGTTCTCACCATTATCTCGGGTTATATGTAATAGATATCTTGTTTTGTCGAAAAGATTTATTTTGTTTAATTTTGGGTTACTGAAGAGGGTAACTACAAATTGTGTTTTATATAGATTTAGGGGTTTGTCGGTAATGGGTAATGTAGCTTTCACATTTTCTGGTTGAGAATATTGTGTAACACTAGAATTATTTTCGGGAATGTTCTCGTGTAATTCGGGTGGTTTTGCACTTTCTGTATGTATAGGATCTGGGAATTTGATTTTGATATTTGACAGTATTCTAATTTTACCTTGCTTGGGTTCCTCGATAGGTTTTAAGGTTGAGTTTTGTTCTAATTTTAATAGTTCATCTGGTAAAAATTCATCTAGGTCGCTTGGGTCAATATGGTGTCATTCACTTATGTCTCCGGGATGGTTAAACATAGATAATCAATCTTCTTGTGTCTCTATTGGGTATGTTTCTAATCGTGATAAGAAATCGGCGTTTGTATTAGCTTTGCCTTTCTTATATGTTATAGTATAGTCAAATTCCTCAAGTTTTAATCGCCATCTGATTAACCTTGAGTGGGGTTCCTTTATATTAAATAGCCACTGGAGTGGTCTATGGTCTGTGATGATATTGAATTTACGTCCATATAGGTATGGTCTAAAAATTTTGGTGGCCCAGACTACAGCCAAGCATTCCTTTTCGATTGTCGCATAATTTTGTTCATGCTTGTTAAGTGTTCTACGTATATAAATCATAGGTTTATCTTTTCCAATTGGTCTTTGTGATAGGACAGCGCCTAAGCCTACATTTGACGCGTCTGTGGTCACATTAAATTTTTCGTTAAAATTAGGGTAAGCCAAAATAGGGGGGTTCGTAATTAACCTCTTTACTGATTCGAATGCGTTTATAAATTCCGGTGTGTGAATGACCTTACTGTTTTTCCTTAGACATAGTGTGAGTGGTTTTGTTATGGTTGCATAATTTCGAATAAATTTTCGGTAGTAACCTGACAATCCGATGAATGATTTTATTTCCTTTTGCGTCGTTGGTAATTTAATATTCTTAATTTTATCTATTAATTTAGGATTAGGTTTAATTCCTTTTGTAGTTATGATATGGCCTAAATATTCGATTTCCTGTAAAGCGAATTCCGACTTTTCTAATTGTACCTTAAATTTATGTTCTCGTTCTCTGGTCAAGACTTTCCGAGCCTAATAATGCGTCGAAATAAGAGTGGAATTTAACTATAAAAAATTTTAGAAATTGTTCTTCTAAAAATAAAATAGGTCTACTACTATTGACTTATCATGTTTAGTTTGAGAGTTTATTGTTCTTAAAATAAAATTTTCGTTACGTAAATAATTTGAAAAAAATATACTCGAAGATTCGGGATTGATTTATGAATTAGTCGCACCTGTGTCTATTAAAATCTTAAGTGGTGGATCACTTATGACTATATAGGGCAATGAACTGTTTACTGGTTTTTCTCCGAGGCAGTTAACTGAAAATTTAATATGTCCTGCGAATTTTCGTCGGTATTACAATGTAATAACGAAGAATCATTTTCGTATAGATATGGGTCATAGGAGAATTCGTTTGTTGATTGAATTCATTTTCCAAATTAATAATTAAGATTAGGCTGTCGCCAGCGCCTAAAGTTCGATGATTGGTAATTTGATTTCTGAGCGCTTCTGTTCGTATCGTTATTCCTGTTATCAGGATTTTTGCTTAGATTGAGAGGCTGATTTTGGGGCTCTCTGTTAAAATTACGTTGTGAATTCTGACTTGGATAATTATTTGCATAATTCGGTGTTCTATTATGTTGTGATTGATTGAAATTGGGGCGTGTATTAGTTTGATTTTGTCTTAACTGGTTAGTACCATTATTGTTTGAAGAATTAGGCAGGAATCGATTAATTTGGGATGTTTTCGGTTGGAGATTTTGGGGGTTGCGGCTATTTGGTTGAACAAAAGTTTTTTGTGGAAGTGTTTTCTCTGTAGGGTGTTTGGTAATGAATGTTAACACTGTACTGGTTGCCTGTGTTAATGTTGAAAAGTCCCTAACGTCCAAAATAGTTTGTAACATTAATGGGCTATTCGTATACAGAATTTCTAACGCGGTTTGTTCATTGATTTCTTTATGAACGACCTTTTGTTCTTCGGTTAAAGCGTTTTCGCGGGAAATTTTGATGTCTAGTTGCGTTTGCGCTGTTTTTATACGCTCAATGAAGTTGGCTAAATTTTCGTTTGGCATAATTTTAATTGTTCGTCCTTCTTTTGTTTCCACGTGGTTCATTAATTTTAAACACAATTTTAAATTATGTATTAATTATTTATTACTGTAACTGTGTTATTCTATCAACATTTTAATTTTTGTTGTGTGTTTTTTACATTTATTTGTTTTGTATGTTACCTTGGGGCACGATAATTATGTACCCTTTGTGCACCAGTCTATATTCCTCCCTTAACTATATGATTTGAACTGTTAAACCTACACCTTGATAAAGCCTATAAACATTAGGCGAAACGTCGGTGCGTTGGTTTTTTAAACAATTAAACTATTTGCCCCTTAATTGGCTTTGATTTTTACCTATAATTTTAAGGTTTTTGAACCTATGTGCCAAAATTTTACGATCTATATGGTCTTCGAATTTGTTTCTAAGGGCGCCTTTTAATGATGGCCAAATGGTTGTTGTAACAGACCTTTTGACCCGTCACGCCTGACGAACACGTGTTCAGCGGTGGCAAGGTCCTTAAATACAAAGGTGGTCTTCATCCCATGTCTCGTTCCGGCTGTTGGTCGCAAAAGGTGGGCGTGTTGGCGCAATTTCTGGACGAAGTCAGATTCGATGTTGGCATCAAAGTCCAGTGACGTTGTGAGGAATTCTCCAGGCAACCGCAGTGGTTCTCCGTACACCATCTCGGCTATTGTACCTTGAAGATCATCTTTCCAAGCCGCTCGGATGCCTAGCATAACCGCTGGGAGAACTTCGGTCCAGGTTGAATGTTCGTGGCACTTAATTGCTGCCTTCAATTACCTGTGAAATCTTTCCACCATACCATTAGCAGCAGGGTGATAGGCTGTCGTCCTGTAGTGAGTCACACCTAATAGGTTGTTTAATTGCCTAAATAGGTGAGACTGAAATTGTCTTCCTTGGTCCGTTGTTATCCGCAGCGGGGTACCAAACCTCGAAACCCAATTGGTGTAGAATGCACGAGCTACTGTTTCGGCTTCCTGATTTTCGATAGGTATTGCTTCCGGCCAACGGCTGAATCGGTCCACGCATGTTAAGCAATACCTGTAGCCTTCGGAGACTGGCATTACTACTATGTCCAAATGTACATGCTCGAACCTATTCGACGGCAGGATAAAGGTTCCCGGCGGAGTTGACACATGGCGCGTAAATTTAGCTCGTTGACACTGTAAGCAGTTTCGGGACCATCTCCGGCAATCCTTCTTAACTGATGGCCATACAAAACGCTTGGATATCAACTTGACAGACGCGTTTATTCCCGGATGTGAAAGACAGTGGAGCTTGTCAAAAATAGCGCGCCTGAACTGTGCTGTGACGAAAGGGCGTGCCGTAGGGGTTGACACATCGCAGTATAAGGACGTTTTTGAGCCTGGTATTTCAACAAGCTTTAATTGAAGTCCTGTTGACGTTCCTCGTAGCAAATCCGCCAGTTCTTGGTCCTGTGCTTGGGAAGTTGCCAGTTCTTTGAAGTCGAATGTCGGTTCTACCACTGCGATACGGGAGAGCGCATCGGCAACGGTATTATCTTCTCCTGTAATGTGTAAAATGTTTGTAGAAAATTGCCCGATGAAATCAAGGTACCTGAATTGTCGCGGTCGCGAGATCGTGGTTTCAATTGACAGATTGAAACCGGCATACGTGATATCGGACGAGGAACCAATCAACATCCCTAAGGAAACTGTGAAGAACCCCGAAACATCCACTCAATCGAGTAGAGTCACGAATCCACCGACTTAGACTCGTTCGGGTAGACGAGTACATTTCCCGGAGCGCCTACAGTATGCATAATTATCGTGATGTTCATCACTAGCGAGGGGGTGTTGTGGCAATTTCCTTGTATTTGTAAAAATAATTTCTTTAATTTTATTGTGATTTAATGTATGTTATCTTTTTGTAAATATTCTATTGTATAATTCTACTCCTAATGCCTATTCTGTACCTATTCCGTTCTTTGTCAATAATCTTATTACCTTCTACCTACTACTATTATTCTTTTATTATCATGTAAATATTTCTTCAGTTCTTGGGTTTCCAATAGTTTTCTTTTGTCACTGGGTAAATAATTCCTTCCTTTTGTATTTGTCTATTAGTTTCTGTATAAATAACTTTACTGCTGTACCTTCCGCTAATCCCTTTTAATATTTCAACTTGTATACTAACAGCATGATGTCTATGGTGCTGGGTCCCTTCTAATTGCAATTTTATTACGGGTTTCTTCGGTTATTTCGGTTCAAACTTAAATTCTTAGTATTTCCTATCTTTGATATTTCCAAAATTCTGTTCTATTCTATTGGTTCCCTACTTTGATTTGCATGCTGTTAACTCCTCCTTTATAATTTTCTTTTTAAACTAATTTTCAAACTACTATCAGTTCTTATCTTGCCTTCAAATCTAAAAGACTATTTCTCATTTTCATCTCAGTTTCAACTTCCGTTTATTTGTTATTAAATTAGTTTACCGTTGTTGCTGTTTATTTATTTCTATCATTTTGTTGCCTCCTACAATGGACACGAAATAGACCCCAAACACTAAATATCAATTGTTTCTACATCCGTGACATGGCCAACTACAGAAAACAACGTCATACATAATAATAGAAATAACAACAGAGCCATTTAGGAGGCTAATTCAATATTTCTAACATCATTGTCTAATACGTTATCTATGTCATTTATTTATGGTTTTTTGTTTTCGTCTACTTGTTGTCAAATTGAAAAAAGGTCGTCATCGTTATTTTGATTATTTGTATCCTTTACGGTACGCGTATTGATGTGAGAGTGCGTCTACAATTGTATTTTCTTTTCCATTTTTATATTTTACTTCATAATCAAAAACTCCTCAAGTTGTAAGCGCCATTAATCTCTAATTTGGTTTGTAGACAGTAACAGCAGTAAATTTATGTCCGTATAAATAGGGTCGAAAATGCTTTGTACATTCTACTATCGCTAATAATTCTTTCTCTATGGTTGAGTAATTAAGCTCAGCTGAATTTAGGGTTCTAGAATAATATGCTACGGGTTTATCTTGTCCTACAGAACCTTGTGAAAGTATTCCGCCAATCGCGACATTACTTGCGTCGGTTATAAGGATAAACGGTTTGCTAAAATCTGGATACCGAAGAATGGGTGCGTTAATTTAAAGAGATTTGTATAAATTAAATTATTCTATATATTAGGGGTCATTGATACCGATTTTTGAATTTTTTATTAACCATTTTGTTAACGGGTGTGTGATTCTCGCAAGATCTTCAATCAATCCTGTAAATGCTTTTATTTCTTTCTGAGTCTTTGGTTAAAGGATATTTTAAAGCAGCTTTAATTTTGTCTTCATTTGGTTTAATTTCTTCTGGCGTTATGACGTGTCCTACAAATGTAACTTCTTTACGTAAAAATTCTGATTTGTTTAACTGAACTTACAAATTATATTCTTTTAATTTCTCAAACACTAATTTTAAATGAATTAAATGATCTGGCAAAGATTTGGAAAATATTACAATATCATCTATGTAAACAAAGCATAATTTGTACAAATATTCTTTTAAAATGTTATCCATTACTCTTTGATACGTAGCGGGTGCATTGCCTATTGTTGACTGTGAACGCAGTTTTTTCGGCACTATCGGGGTGAATTTCAATTTGATGAAACCCTTGTGTTAAATCTAACGTAATAAAATAGGTGCATTTGCCTAAACTGTCCAAAATTTCAGTAATTTGATGTAAAGGATTTTTATCCTCGATGGTCTTTTCGTTCAATTTGATGATTTTATTTTGCAAAGGTTTCTCTATCTGAATTTGTATTTCCTTCTTCAAATGATACTGATACCTATATGATTTACAATAAACGGGCGTATCATCAGTTATTCTTATTGTATGTTTAACAGCATTAGTAATGGGTTAAATCACTACCTTCTTTATAAAAAATACCTTTATAATTTTTACATAAAGCCAGTATTTTCGTTCTTTCCTCGAAATTCATATGGTGGTGTCTTATTTTTTCGGGTAGCCTCATGATGTTATTAATTTTGGGAGGTTGTGTTATTTCGTTGGTTTCTATAGGTGTAACCTTTATTGGTTTTCGAAATGTAATTTTGCCAGGTATTTCTTGCTCAATTGGAACTTTACAAAAACAATCCTTCGCGATACATAATGATTCACGTATTACTAAATTATTTATATTAATTTCTGATAAATCTACAGGAATGCTAATTGCTTTATTAGTTGATTGAGTAAATGGTTGAAAATTCACGTCGTTTAAACTTAAAAAAAAGGCATTTTTGCAAACGGTGTCTCCGTTGTTTTTGTTTCATAGTTAATTATAGCTTATAGTTGGATCTCGTGATTGATTCCCAACGATTTTAAAATTGAAACGTTAATATTTTTGTTATGAGTGATAGAATTGTTTAATGAAATTAAACGGTTTTTTCAAGAATTCTATCGGAAAAGAATTTAGAAGCAGGACCAGGGTTAATAGAATATGACGCTCCACTATCGATTAAGATTCTTAAATCATTCTTGGGAACAATATTAAATGGTAATTTTGGTTGTGAATTTATACTATTTAAATCTAGGTTAATTCTTTGGTTTGGGGAACTAACTGAAAATTTTGATTATATGCGTAATTTTGATTTTCAGGTCCATTTCCTGATTTCTATTATCGTGCTCAGGGTAACCTTCAAAATCATTTTGTTCATTGCACTCTGTAATTTCGGGTTGAAAATCTATTTCGTCAGTTTCAACATTATGCAGTTGTCGTATTAAAGTTACTAGATTGGGCGTGATTTGGTCTAAATGTAGCTGCTGTACTAATAGACATAGGCTGAGGTTTAAAATCTTGTGTAGTCTTCGGTTTTCCAAAAACTTGACTATTTGTAGGAATATTAGTAGTAGCTCGTCTAGTTACTTTTATTCTATACAAAGAAGAAATAAAACGCCTTATAACACTATAAAGTAAATTTATTGGTAAAAGCCAAATGCACATTTCGACTACGAAATAGTTATTTTCAATGGTTTAATAGTAACTAAAATTAAACAACAAGATTCGTCCTATTTATACATATCTAAAATTAGGGGTAGTTAATGAGAAAACTCGAACAGAGGGTTGTTGTTGAACGGTAAATCGAAATTCATTAGGGAATTCTTAAATTTTTGAATATACATAGTTTCATAAATTCTTAGATCTTTATAATTATTACACTGTTTTAAAGTTCAATGTTATGGTCGATAGCATGTCCAGTATTAATAGCATGAAAGGCAACTGCAGATTTCTCCGGATTATTATTTTTTAAATTGTATAAATGTTCCTTTAAACGTATGGCTAAATTTCGTTTAGTTAAACCTATATAAAATTTAACGCATTCTAAGCAGTTAATTTTATAAATTCCTGATAGTGAAGTTTTATTGTCTTTATCTTTTGGATTACCTAAGAGGCTTCCTAATTTATATTTGTTATTACTAAATGCAGGTTCAAATTTTTATTCTAAAAACCGCGCAACAGCATAATATAAAAATACAGGAAATTAACAAAATTTTTTCAAATCAAAATTTAAAGTAAAAAATTAGATATTGAACCTGCATTTAGTAATAACAAATATAAATTAGGAAGCCTCTTAGGTAATCCAAAAGATAAAGACAATAAAACTTCATTATCAGGAATTTATAAAATTAACTGCTTAGAATGCGATAAATTTTATATAGGTTTAACTAAACGAAATTTAGCCATACGTTTAAAGGAATTTAAAAAATAATAATCCGGAGAAATCTGCAGTTGCCTTTCATGCTATTAATACTGGACATGCCATCGACCATAACATTGAACTTTTAAAACAGTGTAATAATTATAAAGATCTAAGAATTTATGAAAGTATGTATATTCAAAAATTTAAGAATTCCCTAATGAATTTCGATTTACCGTTCAACAACAACCCTCTGTTCGAGTTTTCTCATTAACTACCCCTAATTTTAGATATGTATAAATAGGACGAATCTTGTTGTTTAATTTTAGTTACTATTAAACCATTGAAAATGACTATTTCGTAGTCGAAATGTGCATTTGGCTTTTACCAATAAATTTACTTTATAGTGTTATAAGGCGTTTTATTTCTACTTTATATTGTTCACACTATTATTCACTCGGTGAATCATCACATATTATTCTACTTTTATTCTATTGAAAGGAGAATTTGGATGCGGAAATCCATTGCTGTTATTATTAAAATTAAAATTACTTTTATTAGAATTGAATGTAGAATGCAAAGTTGTTATTTCTATAATTTTTATTAAAATTTATTATTATACCTAGTTAGAATTGATTTTGAAAATTGACTGGTATGGGAATGTACTGTGGTTTTTGTGGTGGCTTAGGTATATTATTATTAGTAGTAGGTTTTCTGAGTTATCTTTGAATATAATCTGAAAATTGTGGTTGTTGTTTACTATTATCTAACTCTCTTAAACTTTGTATAGCAGATTCTAACGTACGCAGACTTATGTAACGTAAATCAGATCTGTACGGTTGCCAACATCTAAATCTATTGAATGCCATTTGTCTATAATGATTGATTTTGCCCATGATGTAATCCACACTTGGGGGTTCAAAGCGGGTGCACTTTTCGCATGAACGAATAGCGTATCGAACTTGGTTTCAACCGCCAATAATGTTATCGAAGCGCATACAAAGTTGCTTGCATACCCCCGTGGTACATGACATCGTGGTAATGATTTATTATTAGCTTAGTTACGTGATTAGATTTTGGCAGGAGAATAGGATGCTTTAGATCATATGGGAGATGAGGTTTCTGTAAACGACCTCCTACTCGGATTATTCCTTCCCCGTCTAAGAAGGGCTGTAGCGATAGTAGTTTGCTGTTGTTGGAGACGGGTTGTCCGTTTTGTAATCTATGTAACTCCTCTGGATACTCTATTTTCTGAATAATTTTTAAGATCCTATTTCTAGAGTTTTTTAATTCATCCACTGATAAATTGGCTCTAGATCTGAATTTTTGAAGAAACCGAAAGCAGTACGCAATTACAGGCTGTAACGTGATGAATGATGAAAATCGATACAATATGTGTGTATCGATGCAGCTTATATTTAAACATCTCGGTTTGCGTCCGATAGTAGGTTGCTGTGATGGATTTACGAAACCTGCGGGCATCAGACCACAAGATAAAAGGTCTGCTGGGTTGTCGTGTGTAGGCACATATCTCCAGTCTGATATTTCTGTTTTCATTTGAACATTGGCAACCCTATTGAAAACAAAGACCTTAAGCAGATGCAGCGCAGTTTTTATCCAATTTAAAACGGTGGTAGAATTGGTCCAAAAAAAGGTCTGATTAATGCGGGTGACGATAGCGTTTTTTACTGCAATGTATAAGTCGGCTAAAAGAAACGCAGCGCAAAGTTCGAGGCGAGGAATGGTTTGTACATTTTTAAGCGGCGCTACTCTTGATTTAGCGCAATATAGTTGAAGCTGTGTTTCTCCAGAAGCCTCTCTTGATCGTAGATAAATGCATGCGCCATGCGCTCGTTCACTGGCATCACAAAATCCGTGCAATTGAGCTTCTTTGGCATTCTGATGTAGGACCTTTCGATTAAATGATACACCATTGAGGGACTGCATTTATTCTACGAATTGAGTCCAGCGGGTGTTGAGGTCTTGGGGAAGAGATTCGTCCCAATCTAACTTCAACTTCCACAACTCCTGCATTATGAGCTTGGCCGTTACCACGACAGGATTGAGAAGTCCCAATGGATCAAATATCCTCGCTACTTCGGAACAAATCTGCCGCTTCGTCGATTTGACTGTCTTTCTTGGTCGGACTGTGTAAATTATTGCATCTTCAGCTGAATTCCAATGGACGCCTAGTGTTTTAATTGCTGCATGATCAATATCCTGTAACTGCAGATTGACATTCGCATTCGGTATTACTCGCATGACTTCATTCGAATTCGAGAAACACTGGCGCAGATTAAAACCTCCAGAAGAAAACAACTGCGTAATTTCTGTCTTAAGCGATATCAACTCCTGGACGGTATCGGTCCCTGTCAACAAATCATCAACATATCGATCGCTCTTTAGTACCTTGGCAGCTCTAGGATATGTAGCACTCCCATCATCTGCAAGTTGGTGTAAACATCTGGTGGCTAGAAAAGATGCTTGCTTGAGTCCAACGATAACGATATAGGGGAATGAACAGTGATAATGCGAGTACAAGAAGAGGGGTGCTGACCTGTAGGTAACATGCAAGCACGTGAACACCGCGTGATCGGAAATCTTCAAAGGAAGCAATTTCTAAGAAGGCTGGGATCGGGAAATAACAGCAATTACAATTATAGAGTCCAAAAACCTTTTTGACAAACAATTTGAAAACAAGTATAATAAACTGATCCGTGAGCAATAAATTCCTTGACGCTTTCTCACGATCGACGGACAACAAACAAAGAATGGCAATACCCTAAACTTTCTAGCTATAAAAAAAAATCGAAATAGTGCAAAAATATTGACAACGATAACTATACTAAAATATACACGTAAATATAAATGTAAAATTGCTGACAAATGCTATCCAACAAAAGCGTTTGTGAATTTCTATTGTATTCAGGAATAATTTCCTTAGGCATATTAATTTCTTGAAAATTTGTCATTTTGTTAAAATTTAGTAATTTGAATTCAACTTTTATTGAAAAGTGGGAATATTAATTTTTGTAGGAGATTAAAATGTTTCGGACGAATCTGAATTTGAATCGCCTTCAGAAGAGCTATTACTTCTAAGAAGTGATCTCTCTCTTAACATCAATTTAAAAATGAGTAGCCACCAATATCTGATCTATCTTTGTATTACATGAAAAGATTCTATTTCTATTTGCTGAATTAACAATGGTTCACACGATAGATGAGCCATGTATCAGAACTTTTATGTATGTATGTGACGATACCAAACATCGTGTCTATCCGTAGGTTCATGACATTACTATCTATTAACAATGAAATATTAAGAAACACGTGGTAGTGGTGATATTAAATACATTAATGTGAATTAAATCTTTCAACCAACTACAAATTACCTCGGGCGGCATGGGCATGATGCCTATGGCCTAGGTGTTATACGTTTTATTACCTAGGCACTACTACACAGTTTCAAAACATTTCTCAGAACTTTAATTGAGTATATGCAAAATAGCGCAACTAAACAGATTCCATCCGTCCGACAACATATACACCAGACCCATTCCCAACCGAATAATAAAAAATCTTTAGACAAAATGTAACAAACGAGCAATTGAAAATGGCATCGACATTAATAGAGATACCACGCATAACACTTAAAAGAGGGGCTGAACTTGAGGAGTTCAGCACTCAAGTAAAATTAATAAACTAATTAAAAAGAAAATAACAATGACCAATTTTCCTCTGGGGGAGGAAATTGGGAGAAAAGTGATAAACAAAAAAAAATACACAAGAAAAAACTCAAAAATAAAGGGAGAGGAAGGGAACGGGAATAGTCGGTTGTCGTAGTCGTCTCAAAAACACACGTAGTGCAAAGCCAAATACAAAATACGTTACACAAAAACAGAAAGGGTTACCAGTACTCCGGCTGTAAAAATTAATAATAAAAATACCAAAATAACTGGAAATGACGAAAGAAATATCAGATGATAAAGGATTAAAACTCTAACACAATCAAAGAAACTAAGCACCACACAGATAAATGTCGCACGTCCGTTGCCGTCAAGAGTCAGAAAGAAGGTGTCTTCTGTCCTCACTCAGACGCACTTCTCCAAGTCCGGCGAAGAGGGGAGAAAACCGCGCAGTACAACCAATAACGAACAAAAAACAATAATAAAATAACGAACAGGACAAGGAGACAGATTCAGATGTATGACCACAAAACTGAACCGAGTAATTCGGGCTTGAGCGTAACGTTATTTCTGGGAGCCCAGAAGAAAAAACGTTACAAGGTACAGAAACCTACCTCACTCAAATAACACTTAAGCATAATAACCTGACAATGTATATACTGAAGACGAACGTTAGTTCCTATATTGGCTTGAGGGGAAGAGATTTTTGTCGGTAGGTCCGAGGTCACTTCCTTTAAGAATCCAAAGTTATCCTTTCCAGAAAAAAAAGCGTAAATAGCGATCATTTTGCAATGCAAATTTTTGTAATTGATGACAAAACGTCTGGTACAACCATCAAACAAATTATAGCTAAATCATGGCTAACGTACGTAAAGCCTAAAATATCTACCAATATCTACACTTGCTATTCATTTTTGAAGGAACGAATTTCTTTACTTTTGCTCTTCATCTATTTGAATTTTAAATATTATCATAAAAATACCACAACTTTTCGCATAGAAGAAAGAAATAAAGATTTAATATAGTTATTAAAAATATTATGAGAATTCACTGCGTATATGTGAATATTATCCTGAGATAAATTAAATTCTTGATCAAGAGTTTGTGGAATTCATCAGCGGTTGTACGTGCCCACACGTTTATTGACTAAAATCTTCATAAGCCTCATCTGCATACATTATTGTACATTAGGAAAATATTATTTTAATCGCTGAAGCTGGGCTGCTAACAACATTAATACTACCAGTTAATTTAAACGTTGAAATCGGTGTGGCATTACAGTTTAAATAACGAAAATAGATGAGATGCATAAAAGCTAATCTTTACAATAACCAACGACTGTTGATGAGTATGAGTTTAATTAAGCAATATTTCGATTGTTAATTTCGGTCATCGCCAGGATAACATGTAATATTAACAAAATTAAATTCATATAATTCAAAAATAGATTACTTTTCGGATTCCTGTCCAAAAGTCGGACAGCGGTACACTGTTATAAATAATTATTTAACTGAAGCCGATTATACCATACACTGTAAACGCATTCGTGGTTCCAAATCTCTACACCGCAGTGTAAGATAACCGCCAACGCCGACGTCAGCAGTAGCTTACTAATTGAAGCCTGAATGATATTTTTGTTATTTAGTATATTGATTAGTAAAGTGCCATATTTTGCTTAAGAATTCGTTTGTGATGTTTACTTGTTGGGTTGACTATCAGTTGTTGTTTTTATTTATAAACATTAAAAAAAAGGAAAACAGTCTAAATTATAACAATACGAACATACTTATATTGATTTATATTTTGCTTTCTATCATTTGTACTGTTTTATAAATTCAAAGTGCGAAATATAAACTTGCGTCTTCATAACCACGCCCTGTTTAATCTTAAAAGTATAAAATATTATCGAAAATTACTAAAAATATGATATGTTACATTGTAGTATCTTCAGTATTAACGTTTTCCATATATATATCAGAAACATATGCTTTCTTTCTAGATAACAACTTATTTTTGATATTAGAAGCTGTTACTTGGTGAAACGTATCCAGAATGACAAAATAAGAACAAAGCCACACAAACTCCATAATACATGCTCATTAATTTCACCAGCATTTGTCATCTCATACTTTTATTCACTGTAAGGTTTTTTTTAAACCTAACTCTGTTTGCCAGTTTATGAGGGAACAAGTTTGGAACTGGAAAGTTTTGTGTTGGTTCGCCAATGTATGTAAGTGGATAACATCGGTAATTACTTTTTATTTGTAGATAAAGGGTAGACTTTATTAATCGCTTGTTTTTTACGTTTTTTCTTTAGTAATTGATCTATCAACAAAGGATTATAACCATTATTAGCTGCTAGTTGTTTAATGAAATTTAATTCTGATTTAAAGTTTTCTTCTGATAAAGGAATAGATGTTAATCTATGGATATGACTATGAAAAACTGAAAGTTTATGCGAAAACGGATGTGATGAAGAATTATGTATTACTATATCTGCATGAGACGGTTTGTGGTAAATACTAAAGTCTAGATTTTTATTGATTTTCTTAATTTTTAGTTCTAAAAATACAATTGAACAATTTTCTTCTGTTTCTAGAGTAAAGCTAATATTTTTGTGTAGATTGTTGATATAATTCAAAAATAAATGTAACTTTCTTATCGTACCGTTAAAACAAGCTAAGATATCATCAACATATCTATACCAAAAGGTAAATAATTTATTAAATCCTGGGTAATTTGAAATTGTATTCTCTAACTCATCCATGAATAATTCTGACAACAAGGGGCTGAGGGGATTACCCATAATTAAGCCTACTTTTGATAAGTGTATATTGTTATTCAATTCGAAGTAGTTCTGTTGTAAACATATTTCTAAGGAACAAATAACTTCGTTTATGATAAGGGGGTTGGTTTTGCTTTTTAATAATTGGTTTCTAGTAATATTTAATACATCAATAGGTGGAATACTTGGAAACAAATTTTTTACATCAAATGACACTAAAATAGATCTATTAGGTATATTTAAATTTCTAATTTTATCCACTAAACCATAAGAATTTTTTATACTGAACTTACGTACAAAATTACAATTAGATTGAATGACTTCTATTAAGGATTTAGATAATTTAACTGCTGGGGAATTAATATATGAGACAACCGGTCTAATTGGGTAATCTTTCTTATGTAACATAATTAAAGAATACAAATTCGGGGGTTGAGGATTCATTGATATAAAATTTACAATAGTTTACATCTGAAGAAGGTAATATCTACCGAAACAGCTGTTATGTTTTAATAAACAATATAAGTAGAAATCTAAAAAACCAATTGTGTTTTTATTTCCTACGTAATGATGGATTTCTACCAAGTAAAGACCCAAACAATCTTGAATTTAAGTAAAGCTCAAACGAGTGATTTGGTCAAATATTACTCTAAGTTAATGTTACGGACGAAGAAGGCTACACAAAATATTTGGTTTTTAAACATGTGTTTAAAGAAACAACTAGTTCCAAATTACATCAAACTGAAGACCAATAACCACAGCACTTCAGCAAAAAAAGGACAACTAGTAGGAGAAAGAAAATGGATTTCAGAAGACATGAAGATACAATACAGTAAGAGAGACATTTACAATATATATTTAAAATTTATTCATTCAGAATTAGGTACTTCATAGATTACATAACTTAGAATTTGATATAATTGACTATAAAATAAGGTGTAAAGTACAAAATGTTATCCATAAAAAATATATTACACAAAAATCTAAATTAACTAGATTACAAAATAATAAAACTAACTATAACTTGAATAATAATAATAACAGTACTGTGGGAACATACTGTACAATGCATAATGCCACAGCCGACGCCGCCACAGCCGCCGTCGCCACAGCCGCCGTCGCCACAGCCGCCGTCGTCACTGCCACCGCCTTCACAGCCACCGCCTTCACAGCCACCGCCGTCACAGTCGCCGTCGCCAGCGACGCCGCGATGCTGCGACCTCACACGCGCAACATTGGTGACGTGATCATCATGATCACCATGGTGCAGCGCCCCTGCCGCCGTCAGCGTCCCACCGCCGCCACCATCAACGCCGTCGCCATCTACCCCCCCGCATCCAGCTTCATGTTAAGCATGCCACCACCCGCCGTCAGCACCACCTCATCAAACACGCCACCACCCGCTACCAACCCCTCAGTGGACCAACGTGCCTTCAAGCTTCCCCCCTGCGTTTCTACCGATCCGACAATTTGGATCTACGTGGAAGACCTGCAGGACGCACCAGCCTAATCAGCAAAACAGCACCGACCGCGCCTTCATAGTTGCAGTAACACGGAAACTTGCTGATCCAAGTAAAACACAACATGTGGAATAAAGGAAGCCTCCTTTCTGGGTCACTCGGTCATAGCAAATGTAATACGTCTTTTACCTGACCGAGTGACACCAATCAACAGTTACCCAAGACACACAACAAAACAATTGCGACAACCTTGGGTAATAATGGGACACCACGTCTGGGAGCCACTTGCATTCTCACTGCGCAACTCCCCCACGCGGAGTACAGTACTTTCGGCAGAGAACCTCTGAACTTCAGAACCAGTGCTCCCCCAGACAGTTCCACCATTTTCTACAAACATTCAGCATTTTTCCGGCAAGAACATCTTCGCAACTACAGCCCGCAACACGACGACTCCGAATTGCTGCATTCAAGCTACATTCCAGGAGCAAACCAGGCTATTTCTGCGCCAATTTTGCTGAAGCGACAACGAGGAAGCCCCACAGTCAAAAGACCCGCTCCGGACAACGAGTTCGATCTTCCAGTTCCAAGCTTCATCACTGGGAAGGGGGTCCTGTGGGAACACACTGTATAATGCATAAATTGGAAATTAGCACACTCTGTACAGCGGAATTAATTCTGCTGACAAAGAAGTGTAACAGTTCTGGCCGCCAAACTAGGTCAGAACACAAATACGCACATTAGCGTAAATGGCTGACGGCGCATTCTACCATAAGACACATGTAAATATTATTTGTATATATACCTGTAAATTATTCAATAAAGTTTAGTTGGTTAGTCAAGTCTAATCCTGACTCGCTTATAATTGGATCCTGAAACACGCTTCCAATTCAACGGTCCTTATTAGGACCACTCTCCCTCTACACGCACCTTTATGGTAGCTACAACGTCATCGCTACAGTAGTAAATTTTCGGACCATGTAGGTATTTTTTGAGAAATTTATTAATTTATCGAACGTTGAATTTTCTAAAGATGAAATAGATTTATTAGAAAAGGGTTTTAACTTTAATTTAAATTCAATGTATTTTAAAAAAGACTTAGAAATTTTAGGAGTTGAATGTGAATTAGTCTTAAACAATATCCGGTACCATAATCAATCAATTACGTTGCAATCAACTATGGCCAAAAAACATTTACTAGCGTCTTATATTAAGAACTCCCGTCAAAATTTAAAAACTTCAGCACCTTTTGAAAAGAAACTAATTGACTCCATATCTTAGCTTGTTTTAGCGGTACGATAAGACAGTTACATTTATTTTTGAATTATATCAACAATCTACACAAAAATATTAGCTTTACTCTAGAAACAGAAGAAAATTGTTCAATTGTATTTTTAGAACTAAAAATTAAGAAAATCAAAAACAATCTAGACTTTAGTATTTACCACAAACCGTCTCATGCAGATATAGTAATACATAATTCTTCATCACATCCGTTTTCGCATAAACTTTCAGTTTTTCGTAGTCATATCCATAGATAAACATCTATTCCTTTATCGGAAGAAAAGTTTAAATCAGAATTAAATTTCATTAAACAACTAGCAACTAATAATGGTTATAATCTTTTGTTGATAGATCAATTACTAAAGAAAAAACGTAAAAAACAAGCGATTAATAAAGTCTACCCTTTATCTACAAATAAAAAAAAATAATTACCGATATTATCCACTTACATACATTGGCGAACCAACACGAAAAATAAGTAAAAATTTGAATGACTCAAATATTAGTATAGCATTTAGATCTAACAATAGCTTAGGTAAATATATTAAAAACAATAAAAGTAAAATAGATAAAGGTAAAAAGTGTTTATAAACTTAATTGCGGTTCCTGCAGTAAAGTTTATATAGGCCAGACTGGTAGAGCGTTTGAGAAACGGATAAAAGAACATAAGGATAGTTTTGCTAAAGAAGATAATAAATCTAACTATGCCATACATTTAAATAGCGAAAAACATAAATTTGACGAAAATTTCGAATTATTGCATACATCGAATAAAGGAAGGAAGTTAAATCTATTGGAAACATTAGAGATAAATAGACTAAAACACAACAATACTTTATTAAATGACCAACTTGATTTAAATAATTCTCCTTTATTAAATTTATTCTAGTTTCCAATTCTTTTTCAATTGCTTGTAAACTTTTCAGTATGTTTAATTAATGTTGTCTAATATTGTTTTGTTCTTTATTTATTGCCATGTAGTTTTGTAATTTTTTCTACATAATTTTTGTTTATTTTACTTTATTTTACTGTTATTTTGTATTTATTTAGTCTTTTATTTTATTGTCTATTTTTCTTGTAACTTTCTTGTTTCTCAATTATTTTACTTACAATGTTACTACCTGGTCCTCCCAATTCTGTGTATTTTTTAACAATAAGAACTTTCCTAATTAGATATAAATAGAAACCACTTTGTTTGTAACTCTTAGTTGTAATTTACATCTGAAGAAGGTAATATCTACCGAAACAGCTGTTATGTTTTAATAAACAATATAAGTAGAAATCTAAAAAACCAATTGTGTTTTTATTTCCTACGTAATGATGGGTTTCTACCAAGTAAAGACCCAAACAAGTCTCTTCAGGCGAAGAAATTCAAAAATTAAATACGAATGTGTATTATAGCAACAATAATAATAATAATAGTGATAAACCCCACTTTTAGCTCCTCCATTATCCTTATTCAATTTAACCGTGTAAACTTTTACTAACATAATCACCACTTGACTTAACGATTATTTCTAGGTCCTCCTTGCTTCAAACTTATATCGCTATATAATTTACAAATCTCGGTATCTTAGCTTTTTACCCAACGGTACATATTTCTATTCCAAAAGCCGTCCTGTCTCACTCCTTTTCCAGCACTTATTTATCCACATTACTGGTCAAATTTCCCAACTGCCTTTCATGAAAACCAAATATATGCAACTCTTTCATAATGTCTAATAATACTTCGGCTTTCAATAGTTTTGTGGGAACACTCTGTATACATAGAATTCTTCAAAGTAGTTCACACTGTACAGCCGAATTTAAACTCTGCTGACACGCAGATTGTCATTTTGAACCACAAATTAGGTCAACCCGCAAATACCCACATAAGTGTAAACGGTTGACCATGCATTTCTCCATAAGCCTAATGTATTTGTTTTTTGTATAAATATCTGTTTATTTTTATAATAAAATTATTCTAGTCTAACTCTGACTCGTCTTCTGCCTTCTCTAATACCGCAGTAGGTATTCACCCTAATACCGCAGCAGGTATTGATGGTACATCTCGAATGCTGGCATAAAAACCGCATCACAACGGTTCTTCTTAGAACCACCAGCGCACGCATCCTATCACGTTAGCGACACACACCCGTTCGCTACAGTTTTAGACAAATATTTTACTATTTACAGCAATGTTCCTTAAACTTTCGTGGAGGATCGTAGTTGAAAAAAAACTGATTTTAACCTAAAATTAGATCAGTTTGAAACCTGAGTTAAATTTGTGCTGATTAGTCAAAAACAAATGAAAATCAGAACAATTTTAGGCCCAAATTAGGACAACTTTTATTATGATATTAAATAAGTCGATATCTCACGACGCCTAATCTTGATGCGACTTTTACTGTTCCTTTATTTACCTCTCATTAGCGGTAAATTGTTTACCAGTTTCGCCTTGTTTTACCCAAAGGTATTACCTAAAAAAATACAAGATGATGCACGATAAGATTCTGAACTCGTTTACCAACTTTGAGTCGAAGATAGTTTTAATTGTAGTTTACTATCACAACCTACATCCAAGATTTTATTACATTTGTATATATATATAAATAAGATAAGATGTAGTGATTATGAATTTTTCATTATTCATTTTCCATAATGTTCATAATAATTTTGAATGACAGTGTTAACTTGTGGCTACATTTATTGATGTCATTCTCATCACAATATGGCTTAAGTTTTCGCGGTAGTCGTTGTTGCAGTTCGTAGTTTTCGGTATTCCCGGCTAATTTTTCAAAAGACAATAAACCTAATAGAATTAAGTACAGAAAACCTGTAAACTAGCAATATAGTTCAGATATTCTAGAGTTTAAAGTAAGAAACCCTACAACGTTTAAGGTATAATATTTGAGAATCTTGTATACTGGTAAATCCCTTAAATCAAGCTTTTCATCAAAAATTCTCATTTAACCACGATAAAAATCGAGTTCGATTAAACTGAAGTTTAAATACTAAATAAATAATTTTTGAAAAAATCTTTAAGGTACCTATATTAAACTTTTAAATAAATAATTTAGAATTTAAAATATTTAGAAAAGAAACCTACACAGATTGTATGATACCTAGTGATTCAAATCCCCCGAATAATATAAAACTAGCTGCGTTTCATTCAATGTTAGATAGGCTAATTAATATCCTATTAAACAAGGAAAACTATAATCTTGAATTAAATGTCATAAAAACCATAGCTATGAACAGCGGCTATAAAACAGATGTTATAGATAACCTTTTAGCTAAAAAAATTAAAAACTAAGGCTTATAAATTATTTTTTACCATCAACACAAAGAATGATAATAATACAATGCGGCGAAAAATTCCATACATAGGTTATATTAGTAATAAAATAGGTAAGGATTTAAGAAAATATGATGTAAATGCTGCTTCTTTCAACAATTTTACGTTAGGAAAAATATTAGTGAATAATAAATTATTAAATAATACTGAGAGTTACAATAAAAGTGGTGTTTATGGGATAAGATATTCAGATTGTCCGGCTATTTATATTGGAAAGTCCAGGAGGGATATATTAACCAGATTCCGAGAACACATAAATTACGTTAAGTATAATAAACATTCATCTGGACTTGTAAGCCAGCACTTAATTTCAAATAATCATACTATACATAGGGATAATTTAAAACTCTTGCATCACCTAAAAGGTGGTCCCATCTTAGACAGATATGAAATTGTTGAAATAAAGAAAGCATTAGCAGAAAATAAAATACTAACCAACGATCAGTTAGAATTTGGTCCAAACCCTTTACTAAATCTTAATGTTGTAGAAAATGTATAAACCATTAGGTTATTACCCCCTTCCACTTAGGCCTTTGATCTATAGGTATATATTTGTCGTAAATGTTAAATTATTATTTACTATTGTGTTAAATTAACCAAGGAAGTATTTAATTAGTTCAACAGGTTATGGGCCCAAGCACGTGACAGAGAACTGTTCTGGGCTAACAAATGCTAGAAAGCATAAGCAATATGGATATGTCAAAACATATTAAAGTATTAACTTGTGGAGAAGAATGGCCATTGTGGAAAAGAAAAAATCGAGATTTGCTAGATTACCATGAAGGTGCATTAGATGCAATAGATGGCAAGCTAGTAAAAATAGAACAACTTGAACCAACTGCAAATACAGAACAGAGAAGAGTGTTTAAAGAATAAAATGATTTATATAGAAAGGCAAATAGTTATGCTAAATCGATGATACCGAGTGCAGTCAGTGATACTGTATATCAGAAGATTATAGATAAAGAAACTGCCAAAGATGTATGGGAAGCTTTAAAACAACATTTTGAAGCTACATCCAAAGATCAGTTGTTCAAGATTTGTTCAGATCTTTTCTCATTCTGTTGGTCACCAAGTGAAGATGTCTCTACACATATTGCACAATTGTCTATGGAATGAGTTAAATAATGGACTCAAAGCCAGAAGATGAAGGAAGCTTACCTGATTTAATTTTAGTTTGTAAAATTTGGAATATTTTGCCAAGTACCTTTGAAACGTTCAAATCAAGTTGGATGTTGCTGACCAAGAATGAAGATAGAACCTTTGACGAACTAACAACACAGTTATGTATGTTTTAAAGAAACTTCAGAAAGACTGACAATAAAGATAGTATTTTGCAGGAAGCACTCACAGCAAAAACAAATAAACCGAACCAAGGCGGGAAAGGCATTAAATATAAGAAACGATCCAAGAAAGAAGATATTTGTCACTTTTGTAAGAAGAAAGGGCATTGGTTAACTGAGTGCAGAGTGTATAGCTCATGGCAGACCAGTTAAAAAGAAAGAAGACAGTAATACTCAAAGTAATATTTTAACGACTAATGTAGCACTTACTTCAGACAGTGGCGAGACTTATACAATTGATATAAGTTCAGAAGACTGGTGGATCGACAATGGTGCAACAAGACACATGACGAACTGTTCAAATTATTTCATTAATTTTGAAGCTTTCGACGAACCGTATAGTGACAAAGCTGCTGGAAAAGAAGTTTTAAACGCTCTTGGAACGGGAAGCATTCAATGCTTATCAACACTTGGCGAATCAAAAATTAACGTTAAAAGATGTATGGTATGTTCCTCGTATTTCCAGAAATCTGCTCTCAGTTTTGGCAACTCAAGATAAAAATCTAAATAGCGAGTTTAAATCGACAACTAATACAGAATGCTGGTTAAAAGTTTGTAACGACTTTTCTAGTTTAACTTATTTATTTAACACTTAAACACTAATAGAATACTTAAACACTAATAGAATACTAAAACACTAATAACAATTCAACAACTTATTTATATGACAAGGAAAATGCGTATTTATATCACTCTGTATATCGTAGTTCGGTATTTGTGTTACTCGTTCGGAAGGCATCACACCGTACGAATTATGGATGGGCAAGAAACCAACAATAAAACCTCTGAGGATGATCGGATCAGTTTGTTATGCACATATTCCGGGTCAGAAGCGAAGAAAAATGGATAAGAAAGCAATCAAAGGTTATCTTGTAGGATATGACGCTGATGAACGCTACAGAATCTCGACAAAAGAGAGGCATAAAGTTATCCTGTCGAGAGATGTAGTTTTTAGAAAACACAAGTGATTGTAATGAGGTTGTGAGGTTGCCTTTACGAAATCTTCATATAGAAAATCAACAATACTCAAAAGATGAGATAATAAAAGATGACAATGAAGAATTTACAGAAGATAAAGGAGAAAGTGATTCAGAATACGAAGAGCAAAATTATTTGGAAAATTTCACAGAAAACAGAAAAGAAAGTGAAAACAAATGTCAAGGAGGTGAACAAAAGAAATCTGAATCATCATCAAATCGATGTCTCAGAGACAAATCAACTTTGAAGAAACCAACTTATCTTGAAGATTATGTTCTAGTAGCAGAAAAGTTGATGAATATCGTAGATAATCCAGAAACCTATAATGACGCAATCAACAGTGAGAAAAGGGTAGAGTGGAAAAGAGTTATGGACAATTAGATGACGTCTTTGAAATAACATCAAACATGGGAGTTAGTCAACTTACATACAGGTGCAAAAGCGATACCTTCTAAATGGGTTTTTCGAATCAAAACTAAACCAAACGGCGAGATAGAGATCTACAAAGCACGGCTCGTTGTAAAAGGTTTTCGTCAACGTCAGGGCATCAATTACAGTCAAACGTTTAGTCTAGTAGCAAAGAGATGAGGGAGAAACTCCTACTAAATGATGATCTAACCCTGGATGAAGCAGTGGAGCTGTGTAAAGTTATCGAAAAGTCCAGACAACAGAGCATGGAAATGGAACAACAGATAAATCCTACAACCAGCGTAGATGTAGAGGCAATCAAGTTCCAAACAACGAGTACAGGTACAAGTCAGAATCATAAGTTTAATAATGCTAGTAACAAACTAATAACTAAATGTACAAAATGCGGAAGAGACCATAAAATTAATAATTGTCCTGCCTTTGGCAAATTTTGTTATGTCTGTAAAATTAAGAATCATTTTGGTAATGTGTGTAAAAATAAAAGTAAGTTACGGATAAATCAGATTGAAAAGGAAAATACCATAGATATAGTATTAAACAACAACCTTATGTTTGTAGGGTCCATAAATAATGTAGAAAATAATGAGTCATGGTACACAGAAATTAAAATTAATAATAAAGAAATAAAATTTAAAATAGACACGGGAGCAATGTATAATGTTCTGCCATTAAAAGATTTTAAAAATCTAAGTTTACATAAAAGTCTATTAAAAGATACGAAAACAAAATTAAAATCTTACACAGGTGACATCTTAAATGTCATTGGTATCTGTAAAGTTAAATGTTATAAAGATAATAAACCATTTATTTTAACTCTTTTTGTGGTGGACTCTTGTACAGAGGCAATTTTGGGTTTACCTTCTTGCAGGGAATTAAATGTAATAAATAAAATTGATAACATTGAATTTGAAGATCACAATGAAATTTACTCGAAACACAAGGAACTGTTTCAAGGTATAGGTTGTCTCTCAAAGACATATCACATAAAGCTAGTAAAAGACCCAAGGCCAGTGGTACACCCTACTAGGAGAGTGCCTTTGCCGCTAATGCCTAAACTTAAAGAAACCCTAGACTAATTGGTCCAACAGAAAATAATAGAGAAAGTAGAAGGGGCGTCGGAGTGGGTAAACGCACTTGTCATAGTTAGGAAACCAAACGGTAGTCTTAGAATGTGCCTAGATCCAAAGGATCTTAATGAAGTTATTCAAAGGGAATATTATCAAATACCTCCCTTAGACGAAATTACGGGTAAAATGGCTGGTGCCAAAATTTGTAGCACGTTAGATGCTACAAGCGGTTTTTATCAAGTTCTACTTGATAAAGAAAGTACAAATCTTTGCACGTTTGGCACTCTTTTTTTGGGAGATATAAGTTCCTCAGGTTACCGTACGGTATAAAATCTGCACCGGAAGTGTTTCAGCAGCGCTTCACGTCCATTTTTGATAGATGCGAAGGTACTGCTACATATATTGATGACTTAGTTGTGTGGGGACGAGACAAGACGGAACATGATTTAAGGTTAAATAAAGTTCTCAAAACGGCTAAATAAAATAATATTAAATTTAATATAAATAAATGTAGATTTGGTAAGCCGGAAATAAATTATATGGTCATGTAATATCAGGAAATGGAGTTAGTGTAGATAATTCTAAAATAATAGCTATAAAAAACATGCCCAATCCACAGTCTAAAGAAGACATTCAGCGTCTCCTAGGTATGCTGACGTATGTGGGTAAATTCATACCGAACCTTTCAAATAAAACAACACCGTTAAGGGACTTACTAAAAAAGGATGTAGAATTTGACTGGGGCATAAGTCATGATAAAGCTGTAGAAGAAATAAAAGATATATTAACAACTAAACCAGTCCTACAGTTTTTCGATATAAGCAAGGAATCCACGGTATCGGTAGACAGTTCAAAATCGGGGATGGGTGAAACGTTAATGCAGAATGGCTTGCCTTGTGCATATGCTTCCAAGGCATTAACTGAAACTCAGAGTAGATATGCACAAATAGAAAAGGAATTGCTTGCAATTTGTTTCGGGTTAAACAAATTCCATGAGTACATCTTTGCCAAAAAAAGTAGTGGTCGAAACGGACCATCTACCCCTATTAGCTATTTTCAAAAAACCGTTAAATAAATGCCCTGCTCGCCTCCAGCGAATGTTACTTCAAAATTCAAAAATACGAAATTGATCTAAGGTACAAACCGGGGAAACAACTAATAATTGCGGATGCTCTTTCTCGAGCGTACACCAACGAGAAGTCTCACGATGAATTTGATGAGGAGATAAAGGCACAAGTTTGTCTAATAACGTCCCAAATTAACGTAACTAGTCAGAAATTAAGAGAATTTAAAGAAAAAACAAACAGTGATGAGACTTTAATTGAATTAAAAAGAATAATTAATGAAGGGCGGCCAAAAAATATAAGAAAATTAGTTAACAGAATTTTACCCTACTGCAAATATAAAAATGACTTAACTATTATAGACGAATTGATTTTTAAAGACCAATCATTAGTAATTCCAGAAAGTTTGAGGAAAGAAATGGTCGAAAGGGTACACTATAATCATATGGGTATTGAAAAATGTTTGAAACTAGCAAAAGAGTCAATCTTCTGGCCAACAATAAACAATGATATAAGGCAAGCTATAGCTCAATGCCAAATCTGTCTGAAACACTCAAAATCACAAAAACCAGAACCTTTGATGTCACATAATATACATAAATTACCATTTAATAAAGTAGGTTGTGACTTTTTTGAGTTAAATGGTGAAAAATATTTACTACTGATTGACTATTATTCGAAGTTTGTCGAAATTGAAAAAATGACACAAGATACATCGAGTAATAAGGCGATAGAAACTTTAAAGTCTATTTTTGCGAAGCATGGAATACCGTTAACTTTAATTTCCGACGGGGGGCCTCAATTCAGCTCTTATTTATTTAAAAAATTCACACAAGACTGGGAATTTGAACATATCATTAGCTCGCCTAAATATGCTCAAGCCAATGGCATGGCGAAGCGGAACGTTCAAACGGCAAAAAATATTTTTAAAAAAATTATAGCAGATAATAAAGATATGAATTTAGCCTTGCTTATGTATCGCTGTATGACGATTGATAATTAAGAACAATAATACCAAATACAAATAAAACGCTAAAACCCAAAATTGCCGATGTACAATCATATAATAATTATTTAAGTAACGAACAACTAAAGCAACAAAGGTATTATAATAAAAAAGGGGTTAATCAATTGAGACCACTTAAAATAAGTTCAAACGTATAAGTATGTACAATTAAAACCAAAATCAGATTGGACACCTGCAGTAGTTATGAATAAAAGTAGGAATATAACATACATTGTAGTTAGATAATGGCTCTATTTTTAAAAGAAACAGACGTTTTATTAAAGAAAATCTGAAAAAGCCGGATTCCAGAGAACGGAACTGTTATGTAACTCGAACGGAAAACATAGATAAAGAGGGAAAAGGACATGAGAAATATGACTTAGAAGCAGTAGGTGAAGGGTTCAGTGATTTAAGTAACGCCCAAACGGACTCAACTTGTAACTTAATGAAATGGGGGATGTTATGGGAGTATGCAACCAACTTGATCATAGATGTTGTATGGGTTGCATACGAATGAGGGTGCGCGGTTTGGTCAGATTAGCACTACTAGGTTAGCACGTAACGACATTTTTATAAAGCATGTTAAAGAGTTTACAATAAAATATTAAAGCTGGAAAAGTATGCTTTCATTACAGTCATAACTTATGCTAGAGGAGCAATTTCTTGGTTGAGTCAGAGACAAGCAATGGTCGCTACCTCTACAACAGAAGATAAAATTGTAGCTGCCAATGAAGCAGCTAAAGAGATCGTATGGCTGTCACGACTGTACGAGGGAATTCAAAAACTGAAAAATGTTCCAATTCTACAAGTTGAGTTTCATCGTCGCACAAAGCATATTGCAATTCAGCACTTTTTCATTAGGGAAAAGATAGCTGAAGGAAATTTAAACATTCAGTTAATTCCCACTGAACATCATGTAGCAGATATAATGACGAAACCACTACCAAATATTCGTCTCAATGTTGTCAAATAAGTTGGGACTGCAATAGAATATTTGGTCCATTCATTTTTTTTTTGTTTTAATCAACGCTCTAAGTCAATTTTAACAATTAATTAGGGAAAGTGTTGAAAATAAAATAATTAAATAGTTAATTGAAAAAACCGGTAGAGGGAACCACTGAGTTTGTTCTGTGGTTCTCCAAGGTAACCACTTTAGTTGTTATTGAGTTTGTTGTTAGACAAAGAATATACTATATATACTAACGTATATGTTGTTAGACTCATTAGTAGAATTAAATACTGTAAACCAAGAAATGCTAAATAAACTTGTGTTAAATTAACCTAGGAAGTATTTAATTTAATTCAACAATTCTTACAATTATTTTATTAGTATTATTTCAACCTCTCGGCTGCCTAGTCATCCGCGTAGCCTCGTGTGTCTTACCACATATAATCCAATAAAAACTTGTGCCGACTAGGCTGCCGAAAAAGAATTGAAGCCACACATATTAAAATCTGTCGAATTAGAATCTACTGTTTTCTTTGATATTTCGTAATGGAAATTAAAACTCATAATTAAACAAAAAAGTAGATAAAAAAGAATTTAACAAACAAAATCGGTCTTCCTTTGCGACATCATCAATTTTGGGAGCAGTTACCTCTTCGATTTTCGTTCTACAACCTGATATTTTGTTTAATAAACAATGGAGCCAAATTCAAATTTAGGGAGACGTTCAAAGACTTCAGAGCTGAATCGAATAAAAACAAGAGACATGGTTTTCACGAAAAGATTTGTATCTAAAAGAACAATCACCATGAATTTTTTCATATTTATCTGTATTATTTTTATTTATCAACAACAATTGTTAATGTAACAATGTCATATTCTGAGAGAATATTTTATCGGGTTATTGGATAACAATAAAGTTATTATAACGATTCCGATGTTAAACAGTTGAATATTGAGAATGAGAGACGTTTGCCTTTATTATGATAATTGTGGTATACTGTACATATATGTACTAATATATTAATTACATATATATATATATATATATATATATATATATATATCCCTTCTCCTTCATACAAGAAATCATATGTATATACATATTACCATGATTATTATTCTGGTTCTGTACCTTCACCCAGACAGTACATCTTTTGACAATATACTGTAACGACTTTTCTAGTAGAACTTATTTATTTAACGGATATTTATTTTACAACTATTTATTTAACACTTAAACACTAATAGAATACTTAAACACTAATAACAGTTTAACGACTTATTTATATGACCAGGAAAATGCGTATTTATATCACTCGGTATATCGTAGTTCGCTATTTATCTTACTCGTTCGGAAGCTAACTGTAAACTGACTGACTACTGGCCACGTCAACAGGTATTTATACTGATTAGGAACAATCCAGAAAGTTCCAGAATTACATACTAGACTTTACTGGAGTGCCTATTGTGTTCATCTAATTTATGGCCTTGTTTATCGTCATCAAAGCGCCGACCGACGCCGGCATTCTTTGAGCTCCGCTTATCTGCTGTACATATTAATAAAGTTACGGCTTTGGCCACACCCCTAGAAGCGATATTTGTGCTACTTCAAAATATCAAGCCTATCTCACTTTTTTCATGAAGCCTAGCATACTGCTCTCTCTCTTGTGTGCCAAATTTGTGTCTCATTCCTCACAATTTCCTTTATAGCCTTCTTTCTTGCGTAATAGACTATGAATTTTGTTTTTAAGAAAATTTAAAATATTTCCATAAAATTGATTGAACGTGTATCGCATTCATTGTGCAACATTTTATAAATTATAAAAGAAGATGAGTAGAATAAAAACACTGGGTTTCGTTGGATTAAATATTTATTAAATTCTCGACAAATTTGTTTCTACCTTTTCAGGTCATTCTCAAGAGAGATATTTTTACTACTAAACTTAAAACTGTTTACAATGCTATTTATAAATTTTATTGGTGTGCTGAACTTTTTAGACTTAACTTTAACTAAAAATAAAAAAGAAAGAAATTATTTACGAAATATACAGAAAACCCACCACAACAGATACAATCATTTCGTTTGATTCAAATCAATCGTTCAACAAAAAAATGGCCTCTTTCAACAGTCTAATCAATAGACTAATTATGGTTCCGCTTTCAAAAGAAAATTTTGACAAAGAATTGACAATAATAAAACAGAAATTAAAAACACAAATCAACTTCAACACAATATATTTAGAAAACACACACACCCCACTTCTTTTGAACTTGTAAATGTATATAAGCTGTAATTTCTAAATTTTAACTTAGTATAGTTGTACTCTAGATAATGGCTTGTTAGCCGAAACAATTGTTGAGTGTTTTCTAAATATATTGTGTTGAAGTTGATTTGTGTTTTTAATTTCTTAATCATTATTCATCATGCTTCATCAATCATGCACCATCCAAAGTTTAAATTCTATTAAAGAATAATAAAACAGATTGCTTTTAATAATGGTTTTAATCCGAATATTGTAAACAAAATTTTGAAAAATAAAAAACGCAAATTGATTTCGAAACATCTTTACAAGGCTTCTATTTACCCCGTTATAGATTCTTCAAAAATCAAATACAGTTTTATTAATTATATAAAAGAGATTGGATACAAAATTAGTAACCATCTACGTAAATTGAATATTGTTCCAATTTTAGTAAATAAAATCAACTTAAGAAGTCTTTTAGTTAATACTAAAACAAAATCAAATTTTCTAGAAAAATGCGGGGTTTATAGAATTTCTTGTAAAGATTGCCCTGTTTTTTACATAGGTCAATCAGGTAGGGCTATTAAACATAGAATAAATGAACACGTTGCTTCAATAAAGAACAACAAAAATATAACAGGGATAGCGCAACATTGTCTAGAACTTAATCATGCATTAGATACTAACTCAGTAAAATTATTACATAATGTACAAAAAAGTTTCAAATTAAATTTGTTAGAAGCTTTAGAGATTAAGAAAGCAATTAAAAATAAAGATAACATAGCTAACAATCATATAGAAATGGTCACAATAAATTCTCCACTATTATGGCTGGATTCTCACAATACCTAACCACCCCTTAGTAATAAACAAGTTTAGTACACCAATAAAATTTATAAATAGCATTGTAAACAGTTTTAAGTTTGAGAAAAAAATTTTTAAAGGCCTTTATGGGCCCGTCCTATGTAAAAAACGCATGCTTCATAACAAACTACCTAATCTGGGAATCAAGGAGAAACAGCAAACGAAAGAGTTCAATATCCGTAGATAAGAAGGCCTAATGGGCCAATTTTAACCTACGCATGCTTCAACAAACGAAAACTGTAGGGAGAAGGAAGGTAAAAAAGCTTAACCTACTATAATCAATTAAGCCTATTGCAATAATTGAAACAAGACGGAATTAGGAATTGGGCCATGATCTGAATTCATAAGTTTATTTTTATTCTTTCGAATGTATAAACTTTCCCAAGCGTCAAGTTCCGATTTGCAAGAAACTTCTTTGATTAGCTTTAAACATTTAGGACCTATAGGGTGGTTAGTGTTGAAAATATGCTGGGCAACGCTAGATTTATCAAACCTATTTAATCGGAAGTGAGCGATATGTTCTTTATATCTAGTGGAAATTGACCGTTTTGTTTGTCCAATATATTTAAGTTTACAACCTTCACAGTTAATTTCATAAATGCCGGACTTGTCAGTATTTTCTAATCTATCTTTTGTGTTCCCTAAAAGGCTTTTGAGGCTGTTGTTTGGTTTAAAAATTCGGGTGAAATTAAATTCTTTGAAAATTTTGTCAACTCCAGAAGCTATAGGATGAAAAGGTAGTGTAAAAAATTTGGTTTTAATGTGTGTTGAACTGGATAAGGTTGAAACATTTTTAATATAGGCCCTAAATTGTAGTTTTCTTAATATTTTATTGACAATATCAGAAGGGAAACCGTTGAAATTGGCTATATTTTTAATTGTAGATAATTCTATGTTAAATCTCTCTTTATTTAAAGGGAAGTTAATCAGTCTGTTAATAAGAAAATTCAAAGCAGATAATTTATGTTGTAAACAATGATTCGAATCAGATGTAATAAACCGGTTTGTGTTAGTTTCCTTTCTAAAAATGTCAAATTCTAACTTATTGTTATTCTTAATTACTAAAACATCTAAAAATGCTAATTGTTCTTTATTTTCTATTTCCTTCGTAAATTTAATGCTTTTGAATTTAGAATTTAGTTCGTTTAAAAAATCGTCAATGTTGTGTTTATTTGTATCAAAAATTGCAAAAATATCGTCAACGTAACGTAACCAGACAGAAATATTTCGAATGTTCTTTGAAATCAATTTCAAATTTGCTCATGAATAAATTGGCTATAAATGGGGACAGACTATTACCCATTGCTGTACCTTCAATTTGTTTATATAAATTCTGATTTAATTGGAAAAAGGTGTTGGACATGCAAAAAGAAGTTAGTCTCAAATACTCTTCTATTGTATTTTTGTCAATGTTATTATTAATTAGATGTGTTTCCAAATATTTTAGAGATTCTGGGATAGGGACACTCGGAAATAAAGAACATACATCGAAGGAAATCAATACCTCACCCGGTTCTAGTGTTATGTCTTTAATTTTATTAATGAATTCTAATGAATTTTCCACAGAAAATGAATCTAAAGGGACAGGTAAGGATTGAAATTCCTTTGTTAGATATTTTGATAGTGAGTAAATTGGTGAGTTAATACCTGAAACTATTGGTCTCATCGATTTACCGGGTTTGTGGATCTTAGGTAAACAATATAACCGAGGTAATACTGGATTGCTAACTAATATTTTATATTTAATGTCCTTTGGAATGACATTAGGACAAGATTTGATAATATTGTTTGTGTCACGTATGAATTTTGGTAATGGGTTTTTCTTAATATGAATATACGGACCGGTTTCAATAACAAGTTGTGTTCTGTTATAATATTCTTGTTTATCTAAGATCACCATGGAATTGCCTTTATCTGCTTTTACATAAAAGCAATTTTTGTTTTTGAGGCTTTCAATTGTATTAAAAAATTTTGGACTTTTTGAAAAAGGTTGCTTTTTTGAAAGGTTGTTTTCGATTTTTAATTTACATGCTTCACGAATATAATTTTTTGTGCCTTCTGGAAAGTATTTAATCGTACTTTAAATACTTGCTACAAGATCTTCTACCGGGGGTTTTTTAAATGGTAAATTGAATTTTAAACCTTTTTCTAAAAGTTCAATTTCTTTTTGAGTGAAAGTCTCAGAAGATTCGTTGTGTACTAGAATTTCATTTTCAAAGACATTCTGAACTGGTGTGAGATTTGGCTTAACCAGTTTTTTAAATTTTTTGTTTAAATGGAAGATTTTGTTAACGGAATTGAAAATCAAGAGGCGTTCTAAATATCTTTGAAAATTATCCCAATGTTGCATTTCAGCTTCATTTAATCCTTTAGTGAGTTTTAAATGAAGTTGATACGCTTCTAATTCTAAAAAACTGCGTTTATAGTAGTGAAAATTAATTTCCGAAGAAAGCCATTTCTGTTGTGCGGTTTTAAGAACTGAATTTTTATTTTTACAATTTTTTGAAATGTTGATTTTGATGAAATTAGGAACAACGTTGTGAAGGCGGCATTTCTTTAGGAAAATAGTATCCATTTGTATGGTCTTAATTTTACATTTTAGAACCTTAAATCTGTTTAATTCCTTTGACCGGGAAGTCATTTTCAAAATAGAAAAAGAAGGAGACAGTGGTAAATGAATAAATGAGAAAATGTCTTACCCCAAGTTACCACTACTAAATTTTTATCACTAGCGGACACGTGTTTCGCCCACTTCAAGCGTGGGCATTATCAACGCGAGACTGGTTCTAAAATTGAAATTTCACCTATTTATAGACACGGGGTTGAAGACCGAAGATAGAAGGATTGGAAATAAAGGGTTGGGAGGGAACCTTGGATACGTCCAATTTCATTTGTAAAAATGTTTGAAAAGCCTTTATTTGGCCAAGATAGAACAATCTTACAAATGTTTTAAGTTTAGTAGTAAAAATATCTCTCTTGAGAATGACCTGAAAAGGTAGAAACAAATTTGTCGAGAATTTAATAAATATTTAGTGCAACGAAACCCAGTGTTTTTATTCTACTCATCTTCTTTTATAATATTTCCATAAGTACTCTAGATTCGTGGTCCATTTTAGCGTATTTATAATAATTGTGAGGTTATATACTACACTTGTAATGTGTTTACAGTTATTAAAAGTTTTATCTGACATTTTTAACGTTTATTTGGGGAAACTTATTTTTAAATAAATATTGTAAAAATTTCATTTACTTATTTCTGCATTAATAAGATACTAAACTTTAAACCTGGCAGTGGGCAAGAAATTAAGTTTTGTCGAATTTTACGGTGTCTTCTATACCAATATATGTATATGTACATATTTATTTGTTTTTTATTTCCATTACCAAATATCAAACAGTAGTTTCTAATTCGAAAGATTTCAATAAAAATCCAGTTGTACTTTTAGTTTCTTCTTAAGTAGCAATGTAATTCCTTGATTGTTAATCGATGAAAGAAGGACTTTATTCCCTACAGCTGATGCTCATTCAGGACGACGGAAATGTCACTATGACATGTAAGGGTCTCTTTTCAGACCCATCCTCTTGAAAAGTATTCTTTCATCTATTAGCAAAATGATGAAACGCTATTCAAAACATAATAAATCAAATTTCCTTTTATATTCCTGCGCCTATGAATACTTTTAAAGAGAAATAAGAAAAAAATTGTTACTCTATATACTCTAAAATTGAATTTTTCAATAGGATATATGTAGGTAGAAAGTAGGAAAATAAATTCCAGAACATGAGAAATATATGTTTATTTATTTATTACTTCGCATTTCAGATGTCGTTGAAGAATCTGTGAAATTCTAGTGCGGATTGTTCAAAACAACTGAACGCCAACATCGTATGACATCCAGAATAATATGTAGAATAGATGCAGAGTGTTTCTGATGTAAGTGCAAAGCTTGCAGAATAAGACAGAGCACTACAAAGCAAGAAAACTAAATAAATGTTTACATGACCGACAAATTGCAGTTTTTGAGAAAAACGTATATAAAAATACTGTAATGTTCGTAGGTTTAAAAATTTCATACTCAAAAGATTTATCACAGCAACAACAATTTATTTGCACTATTTATTAATGAAACTTAAAAACTATCGAATTATTACTAAAACTTGGATGAAGAATTACACTATTTATTTACACTTCACTGTATGTATGTCACTTTTCACTACACTATTTATTTTTTTCGCGTCTCGATTAATTTGTGATTTCGCTTCTGCAACTGTCAATTTATTTCTGACTCTTGGCGATTTTTCTGAATCTTTCTTAAAATATTTGGAAACGTCGGGATTAGATTATTATTCTCTGAACTCCTTAATTGCTTTCCTAGAAAACAGGTACGATGCACATATTTACAAGTACTTTTACGCACTCCAACGATGTCGCCCGCGGCTATTCGGCTAGTCGACCCGTTCGTTCACGTACACGTGTGCCTTACACAAGCATACTCATACAAGAATCTACTGCAAAAAAGGAAAATCATTACTGGGGAACAAACATGTTCTTTGATAGTGTTCTGTCGAAACTGTAGCACACGGAACGAAATTTCAAGGTTATTAGCTCTTATCAGCGCCTCATAAGAAGTTCCGAAATAATACCGACCAACCAAAGTCTCCTCTAGGCAAAGGTGGATTAATATACGATAGCGAGAGTGCTATTTGTAGATGATGTTATAAAATGTAGGTACGGTAACATCCAACATGATTTCTATTTAATTACGGCAATTACTTCTTAAACTGGCCTTAATACAACACTAGTTGGTGATAGGCCCGTATACCGGAATAGAACAAAATATGTACTTGTTCAATATTCTAAAAAAAAAAAAGAAATCACACTTTCCTAGCTTGTTAGCTCTCGTTAACGTAGCATAAGAAGTTCCGATAGAATACTGACCAACCAATGAATCTTCTATTGACTTTGGTTGGTGATAGTAAATGGTTGTACAACAAACACGGTTACTAAAACTTCTCTTCATTAGTGAAAAAACGTTTACGATCGAGGAAAAGTTTAATAAACAAAATGATTGGATATATACTCGATTGTCTTATAAAACCAAATAAAAAGTTCCATGCTCTCAACGGGATCACTAACCCCCCCACTACTGCTATTCATTTTTTTCGATACCGCGGTTAAAATAAGCCTAATAGTCTGTGAAGGCACAGTATTAGAATAAACTACTAAGGCTCTAAACTTTAAACGATAGTTTGTTCGATGGAGTTGATTGGATTTTCCAACAAGATTCGGTGCCGGTACAGAATGCCAAATCGGCTCAGAAGTGGCAGCAAAGCAATGTATCCAGATCCATAGCAGCTTTAGATTGGCGTTCCAGCAGTCTTTTTTTGAATCCCTTGGACTGCCAAAACAAAATGAGAACCTAACAGGGGCAGTAACCAAAATTCCATAAAAAACGACACACTTTTATATGGGGGTTTATGGAAACAGTGCGTGCATCAAACGCCAGTCCAGAACTTGGTAATTTGGAAGACTGTGTGATACGTTAAACGCCGGAAATTTGTGCGCGAGTAAGAGACAATTTTGACAGGAACCTTCAAGCGTGTCTATTATCCAACGGTTCCAATTTCGAACAATTTTTGCAGTATACTTAAGTGTGTGTGGTGTCATTGCTAGAATAATAAATAGTTGACAAGTAAGAAAAAAGTCGTTGGTGTCTAAGTGGGATGTTCTTTTTCTCTTACGCCTATTTCTCAAAAGTTCACTAATTGTTAGTATCATGTCGTCGCTGAACAAAATTAGTGAATTTTTGTGAAATAGGCGTGAGAAACTTAAAGTCTTCGTATCGGAAAATTACCTGATCGCCCTCGCGCCCTCAACTTATTGTTTTGCTTATTGCCGCCAATACAACTGACAAGCCCCCTAGCTTTTCTACAACATTGTTTACAATTGTAGTTATTCTTAATTCTCATTCAACCTATTTTTAGGTACGTAGAGAACCTAAATCGTCTATTACAATGGCGAAAGTAAGTGACAATTCTATTTCAAAAGACTTTCAAACAATAAAAAATTCAATTCAATTGTATGTAATAACTACATAAATTAAGTTTCTTCACTCACATAAAACCACATAGATTCACAAATCTGGTTCAGAAAAAAAGGAAAATAAGACCCAGTTACAAGTAGCGGATTCGAATCCAAAGCATTCGAGCCTTTTCTTCACGTCTGCATCTCAAGAACTTCAAAATTATTAAAATTGAAACGTAACGCAGTCAGGTTAATAAATTAGATTTTGGTGAGATACGATTTTTCGCGCTAAAGCGCATTAAGTCAGTCTTCACTGGGGCAAGCACTGTTGAATTCCTGGATTATCTTAAAAGCAGAATCGAATTTGATCAAGAGTAAAGGGGGGAGGGGGTCTGCAGCGTTAACGTTAGAGTTATTGATTGCTTAGCCGGCGCTTTCCTTTAAAAAATTATTCAATTATATAACGTTGCAATCGTCAATTACGGTTATAGTCAGTTATTTAGCTTATCGATGTTATTAGCTGTTGAAGGTGGAACTGATAATCGAATGCAGAATTTAAGTTACCAAATATATTATTTCCAAAAACGAACACAAGCGATAGTTGTGATTTATGGTTCGATGATCTACAAGTGATAGCGCAGCTATTTATCTTTTAAAACGTCTAGTATTAAAGCATTGCACTCCAGGCAAAAATGAAAATTTGGAGTACAAAAGGCGATGAAAGAATTTTAATCACAAATTGAGTATTTACGTTTAAAACCGAAATTGCAGTCAGTACATTTTGAAATAAAAAGTATATTGTATGTATTACAAAGGGTGTGATCATGTAGTACTAAACAATCAGTGCAACACCGTCATCTCAGAACCTAAATTACGTATAATCTAAATTTACTTTAGACGGTGCACATTTTGTGAAATATAATTAATTACTTTAATAAAACACAAGTAAAAATGTTCACGATTTATTCTAAACACGACAATTGATTCGGGCAATGCCCATTCTCAAGAGTATTCGTACTAAAGTTGATAACGAACACTATAGTCCCAATTGAAAAAAGTTTATTTACCCCGAAAACACTAACCTAATCACAAATATGTACAATTAAACATACGAACAAGAAAAACAAAACACATATATACAAAAACATAAATGACGTTCAATAAAAGAGTGAAACACTAATTAAATATATACAAAAAAATACAATGACTCGTGTGAAGAAAACAACAATGTTGGCAACTAATTTGGTCAAAGCTCCTTCTCCCTTGCCACTGGTGGGTGGAATATTGGAGATGACCAAGTAAGAGAACAGGAAACGGTAGGTTAGGATGGATCTCTCTCTTCCTTGCCGCGGGTGGGTGGAATGTCAGAGATACCTGGTACTGAGTTTGCATCGGGTATTTATACAAAACTCAGTACCAAGCAAGGGTTGGAAAAAAGAGGGGTTGGGAGTGGGATGGTTATGGAAGGGTGAACAATTGAAGTTAAAACGAATTGTTAAAAAAAATTAACCTTGCGGCGAAAAAAGTTAGAAATAGACATTAGGAAACGATAGGGCATGCTAAAGAACATATAGAACAAAAAAAGAATGATGATTTTACGATAGGAATAAGTAAAAGAGAAGAAAAAAACAAAAAAAAAAGGAGACTAGAAGTTAATTGATTAATAATAATAGAGGAAGGATAAAAGGGAACTACAATCAAGAGGAAATGAGAAAAAAAAAGTAAAGAAAAAGAAAAAAAGTAAAATTGAATTAAATTAAAAATAAAGATAAATAAAGCGGTTATGTACAAGTTGTTGTTGTAGTAAGGGTGGTTCAGGTAGGAAACAAGGTAATTAGGGCCCTGACGTCACGCGGCAATTCTTCTAATTGAGGGGCCCATTGAAGGGGTAGTGAAAGGAATAAATTTTGTAGAGAAGTGTATCCATAACAAATCCTCCCCGGTTTGAACGAAATTTATTCTCTTGGCGTTGGGGCTGGCCGAAGTTGGTCGTGGTGGATTTTTGCAAGACGACCTTCCTTATTGACCCAATAGGTGTTTCCTCCGGCGTAATTGTGGACTTGGTGAGGTCCGGACCAACGGGGTGCAAAACCCGCATGGAAGTTATGTTCCGCGTTAGAGAGGGGATGTTCGCGGCAGTAGACCAATTGTTGGGGTTCGTAACGAACGAAATTTCTTGGCACAACAGGACGCTGTTTCTGCAAATATTGTTGCTGGTGCTGCCTAACCTCTTCTACCCTTTCCTCGTATGGTTTTGGATGGGCGTCTTCTCCATCGTCCAAACGGTTGTCCAAACGGTTGTCCCATTCTCCTCGTCTCAGTAGTGGTCGTCCGAACAGGGCAAAGTAAGGGGTAACCCCGGTCGCTGCGTTCTTCCGATCACGCTGATCGAACAGGATTTTGGGTAAATGTTTGTCCCAAGCGCGGTGCTCACCTTGTTGCAGGTAAACTCGGAGTCGAATCTTAATATCCTGGTTACGGCGCTCAGTCGGGTTTGCCCTAGGATGATAGGTGGCGGTGGTCCAATGTTGGGTCCTCCATCTAGCACAAGCATCTTTCCAAACTCGGCTGGTAAATTGTGTACCGTTATCGGTAAGGATGGCACGAGGGTAGCCAAATCGACGTAGGACTTCATTCTCTACCAAGCGAGCGATCACGGAAGTAGTGGCGGAGCCGATGGGGTATGCTTCGACCCAGCGGGAGAACAGATCCGTAATAACCAAAATAAATTTCTTACCGCGAGCTGTTCGGGGATATGGTCCCATCAAGTCCAGGGCGATGGTGTCCCACGGTCGGGTGGGTTGTCTGTGCCGTAGACCTGCGGGCGAAACTCGATGCTTTTTCGTACACAAGCAAATGTGACATCGTCGGACATGGTTGGACACGTCAGGTTTCAAAGTTGGCCATTTGAAGTACAAGGATATCTTCCTAACGGTTTCCTGTATACCAGGGTGTCCAGCCTCATCATGGTATCGGTAACTGAGCCTTGGTTGCAGGGGACCAAGGACCAACATAAGCCAAGTATCCGCCTCCTTTTGCCACACAACGTTATCATGTATACGATAAAGTTAAAGGAATTCGACGTCTTCTTGTGAGTGGCCGTCGGGGTGATCCTTCAGGAGTTCGCAACGCTGCCGGATATTGACAATATCGGGATCGTTGTCTTGCTGTTTGCGGACTTCTTCGCGTTCCGTTTCGACCTGGATTTGAGAAACCGTCGGGCTCTGGGTGTCAGGAGGAAGAAGACGGTTTGGGTTGTCAACGTCGCTGTCAACAACTTCCGAAGCGGGAAGGCGGGATAGGGCATCCGGAAGGTGATTGGTACTCCCTGGACAGTGTTCCAGAGTAAACGTGAATTCCTGAAGTAACAGGGCCCATCTCGTCAGTTTGGCGCGTGCGTCCTTCATACTTTGTAACTACGTGATGGTGCGGTTGTCTGTCCTCAAAATGAAGCGTTTGTCCTCTAAGTAGGGGCGGTACTTCTTTATGGCCCAAATAATGGCAAGACATTCTTGCTCATTACTATGATAAGCCTGTTCCGTTTGGTTGAATCGAGTACTGGCATACGATATTATTCGTCTGGTGTTTTCGGGTCCTTCTTGGTACAGCACCGCGGCGGCACCATGTTTACTCGCATCGGTTTGTAAAATAAAAGTCTTTTCAAAATCGGGGCGATGTAACTTGAGTGGTTGTTGCATTAAGGCCTTGACACGCTCGAAGGACTGCTGGCACGCACTAGTCCACTGCCATTTCCTCTTTGGACTCAGAAGATCAGTCAAAGGAGTCGAAACGTCGGCAAATCGAGGTAGATATTCTCGGATCCAGTTGCATAACCCCAAGAATTTTTTCAGCTCCTTTCGCGTGGTTGGTGGAGGAGCATCGTGGATTCTGCCGAGATGATCAGGTAGCGGAGAATTTCCTTCTGGTGTGATCAGATGTCCTAAGTAGACCAAGGTCCTTGACCCAAAGACACATTTCTCAGGGGCGCAGGAAAGGCCGTGCTGTTGCAACCTTTCGAATACACGACGTAGATGGTGCAAGTGGTCTTCCCAAGTACGTGAAAACACTATGATGTCGTCCAAGTAGACAAGATAGAATTTTCTCAGAAATCCGGTGAGAACTTCTTGGCCCATGGTCCGTTGAAAGGTAGCGGGAGCTCCCTTCAACCCAAATGGCATGACGCGAAATTGGAACTTCCCTCCATCTGGGGCGGTGAAGGCGGTCAGTGGGCGAGATTCTGGATGCATGGGGATTTGCCAATATCCAGACTTCAAATCTATCGTTGAGAAGATGTTCGATGTACCGATGGCCTTCAGTGTCTCAGGGATGGCTGGGAGAGGCGAGACTTCGTCCTGAGTGAGATTATTCAGGCGGCGGAAATCTACACAAAATCTCGGCTCACCATTTTTCTTGTTGACAAGTACCACTGGGGAATTATACGGTGACTGGCTCGGTTCTATGACGTTGTCCGTGAGCATTTCTTGGACTTGCTCTTGGATCAGCCTCTTTTTCCCTTCGGAGTAACGATACGGTTGAAGACAAAAAGTTTCGTTTCGGTGTAGACGAATTATGTGCTGTGCCGTCTTGGTAGGAGTAGTAGGTTTTAAAAATACTCCTCGGAAATTGTCAACCAAATCCCGGAATTCACCTTGGTATTCCTCAGGAAAATGCTGCGTGAGGACTTCCTTCGGCGCAGTTGGTGTGGTAGTCGGTGTGGTAGGTGGTCGGATCCAGTAGATCGTTTGGCCCTTATCGGTTCCAAAATGAATGCACTTTCTCTCGAAGTCGAATATGGCGTTTACGGAGAGAAGCCATGACATTCCCAGGATGAAGTCTTCCTTGAGGTCATTTGTGACGAGAGCTTCTATTTCATGTGGTCGGTCGCTAATTTGCACAGCCACCTGTACCCTGCCTAAGATACGCATCGTGGTACCATTGGCGAGATCAGCAGTCGATGTCGAATTAGTGTCAAAGTTAGGGACTAGGCGAGAGCTAACGAAGTTATGGGAGGCTCCCGTGTCCAGCAAAGCTTCGACAAACGATTCTCCTACTCGAAGCGGCACCTTCGGCATCCAAGTGGCAGGTACGTTAATTTGATGACTGATAGGTGGTCCGGCCTTTACTGAGGGTGTTGGACTGGTACGCTTCCCCCGGCCTGTCTCCAGTTTCCCGAAATCCCTGGTGCGGCATCCTGAGTACGTCTACGGGCCAGAACCGGACAATCCCTGTGGAAGTGTCTCTCTGGGCAATGGTGACATCTTGGTGCGTTTGGTACTTCTCTGGCGGCGGTCCTTACTTCCTCTCTAGATTTTGTAGTATGGTTAGCGTTGGACTGTAGTTGATCTAAGTCTATTTCGATAGCTCTTTCTACCAGTTCCTCTATCGTAGTCGGCTTCGCCATCCTTAAGAACGTTTTTATATTACAAAATACATACAACCCTTAATTTTTACCCTTCCATCACCAACCCCTATTTAGTAATTTAATCATTTTTCATCCCGCTCGATAACTGATCAATTAGGGATCCTTACCACTACCCGTGCGAAGCCGGGACGGACCGCTAGTGTTTATATACAACTATAGGTCACTGAGTAACAGTGGGGATGAAGTGCGTCCTAGTTCTAGTTGGTTGTTTACAATATTTAATTTGTTGTGAAGACCTTTCTTTGTTTCTAAATTTTCCAACATAGTTAATTTTTTGCTTTTTTGTAGTATCGGAATATAAGATTTTTACATTACTAGTGTCTATGTTGTGTTTAAATAAGGTGCAATGTTCGGCTATTCGTGTTTTTTATTTTTTTATTTACGCTATATACATGTTCTTTTATTCTTGTTCAATTTGCTCTATCTGATTGTCAAATATAAATTGTATCACACGACTTACAGGGTAACATATAAACATCACTTTTTTCCACAGGGTTTACTTTCTTTTTGTTGTTTACTAACAAGGTTTTTAACGTTAAATTCTTAGTTTCTACAGCTGTTAATCATAGTTTATGTAATCTATTTCTATACTTATTACTAACAGAATTGATATAATGTAAGGACACAAAATTTTTGTTATTAGAATAAATACACAGATCAGCCTTGTATAAAAGTTTCCTAACTGATTTACGTTTTTTGTTGTTCATTAATTTTTTGTTGTACCGTGTTGTGATTGGTTGATTGAATTGGTTCACTTTATATATTTTGAAAACCAGTTGTTAGTACGTTTTATTGTAGTCCATAAGTGTACATATTAGTTAAAATAATAAATAGTGATTTATCTTTAATTAGAGACATCCTCTCGTGCGTATTTATTGAAGTGACCCACCCTAACCTACGTTTTACTTCGATAATCCACGAGAAAATACATGGTCTTTCGAGCCGGATCCTGTGCGGATTTAAGTGATTATTAATCTGTTCGCGAACACGTGAGTGAAACGTGAAACCAAACCACCAAACCACCTTCGAGACTACAACTACGTACAGCCGGATATAGTAACACCTAGAACCAACCAACCAAAAATACCAACCAAGAACAGACCAGTTCTTTGTACCAAGGATTACTAACCAGGAAAAGACTAGAACACTACTTACTCGTCGGCAGGTTCCAGAACTTCACCAGAAAAGGTAGGCTGGTTAACTATTACGTTTAATTAGACCAATCCTTTATACCGTCCAGTTTCTACCACATATTGCATTTTTCAAAACACCTTTTGACCTCATAACCACCAAAATGTCTGACCTCACCCAGTTGAAGAGAAAACGCGGTCATATTATGCCAACAATTACTAGTCTACGTAATCTTTTAAATGATTGGGATACTGATCCTACCAAAAGAGATATTTATCAAGTAAAATCAGCGTACGAAACAGTACAAAAATCTTTTGAAAAATTTGAAGACCTGCAAGACAGCATTGAAGAAATCGAAGAAACGGAATCCGTTCGTCGCATGGAATACATCCAATGTTATAATCTCGAAAAGGGTCGAGTTTTTAAATTATTAGATGAAGGCGCAAATACACAATCTGCAATCAATGGGAATTCAAGGGTCACTCTACCAACAATTCCTCTACCAACATTCGATGGCACCGTAGAGAAATGGGCATCGTTTTACAGTCTTTTTAAAACATTAATTGACCAAGAAAAATTACCCCCAGTGAAAAAACTACAGTACCTCCGTCTATCGGTCACAGGAAAAGCCGCCAGTGCAATTGAGTCGCTAGAAACCAACGACGAGAACTATAACACCGCCTTAACCATTTTAAAAGAAAAATATGAATGCACTCAAAGAATAGCACAGCGACATTGGGCAATAATGAGAGAATATCCACGACTTTTGAAAGACACCCCTTCAGCCATTACCAATTTAGTCGATACCTTCCATCAACATACCAGAGCATTAGCCAATTTAAAAGCTGTCTAGATTCAAACTATCTAGACAGCTACGACCTAGATTACAAACCAAGCTCCGAAGATGCTCACCACAGTTGTGAGCGAAACGTCAGCGAAGAAGACATCGCCAGGACCACGGTCTACCAGCCCGGAATCATCACCGACTACAAGCTCCGACCGTGAAAGCCTTAGCAACTACAACAAACTTTATTACCGAAAGTCTAGCAAATACCCTACGCCATAAGAAAAGAACCTGCAATGTACCAGTCGGTGTACTAAATACAATGACGACCTATTCAAAGGAAATGGTGACCTCAACCATAAAATCCCGTCTTAACCATTTTGAAAAAACTCTCACATTTTTAATAATACCGACAATTTTTCAAGCTATCCCAGATCAACCAATAAACAAAGAAGCAATTGATATACCACCCAATATACAATTAGCAGACCCAAATTTTCATATACCTGCACCAGTTGACATACTTTTAGGCGCAGATACAACCCTTTCATTGTTATCGATTGGTCAAATTCACCTTGCAACAGAAGACAAACAAGAATTATATTTCCAAGAAACATTGTTAGGATGGATCATTGGTGGCGCCGCTCCAACATCCAAACCAATTAAAAGGATTCGTTCATATCATTTAACATCATCACAATTTGATTTAACCAAATTTTGGGAACTGGAAGAGTGTACCGAAACAGTTCAACCTTCAACTGAAGACCAATTATGCGAAGACCACTTTCAGAGACACGTAAAAAGAAATTCTAACGGAAGATACATTGTTGCTCTACCCTTTAAACCGCAATGTCCAAAACTCGGCGAATCCTATTATTCGGCGTTAAAACGTTTAGAAGGGACTGAACGAAGATTAAACAGTAACCTTGAACTCAAAAGACAATATCATGATGTTTTAGAAGAATATTTGAACTTAGGCCATATGTCACCAGTTTATGAAGGCTCAATACCATCGGGTGATTATTACCTACCACATCACGCTGTGATCAAAAACACCAGTATGACTACCAAAGTACGAGTTGTTTTCGACGGATCTGCGAAAACTACCAGCGGTGTTTCCTTGAATGATTGCCTGTATGCCGGTCCGACAATTCAATCTGATCTTTTCTCTTTATTAGTTCGATTTAGAAAACATTGTATTGTGTTAACAGCCGACCTGGAGAAAATGTATCGCCAGTTCTTAGTAAGAAAGGAGGATCGGAAATTCCAACGTATCCTATGGAGAGATAAGGATAACAAACTGCAATCATACGAATTAAACACAGTGACCTTTGGATTAAAATCTGCACCATACCTAGCCATTCGTTGTCTACACCAGCTGGCTGACGACGAAGGACAAAGTTGCCCAAAGGCTGCGAAGGTTATAAAGGAAGATTTTTATGTAGATGATGTTCTTACGAGAGCAAATGATAGATATGAAGCAATCACTCTTAGAAGAGAATTAACACAAATTCTCTCCAAGGGAGGTTTATCGATACGTCAATGGGCTTCAAATGATACCACAGTATTGGAAACTATTCCAACCGAAAATGTACATCTTCAATTACAACTTGGCCAATCATCTACTCTAAAGACCTTGGGCGTTTATAGGAATTCTGCAACTGACTCAATTAATTATTCAGTACAACCTTCGTCATTTACACTTAGAGTTAGTTACCGATCTAACGTCTGAAGGATTTATTTCTGCCCTACGTCGATTTACCTCTAGGCGAGGACTATGCCAAGACATCTATAGCGACAATGGAAGAAATTTTATTGGAGCCAATAATTCATTGAAGGAATTAGCAGCAATGCTACGAGATCAGCAAAATCAAGGAAACCATACAGGGATATTTAACCGCAAAAAATATACAATGGCACTTTATACCTCCGCAATCACCTAACGTTGGAGGTTTATTGGAAGCTGCGGTTAAATCATTCAAAAAGCATCTGAATCGTGTAGCCGGACGAGAGATGCTGTTTACATACGAACAATTTAATACCTTGATCGCTGAAATAGAAGCGATATTAAATTCTAGACCACTGACGGTTATTTCCTCTGACCCCAATGATCCTCTCGTCCTCACCTCTGGTCATTTTTTGATAGGTGATTCGTTAACCAGCCTACATGGTCGCGATCATACGTTAACCGACATCCGACCGTCATCAATCTGTGAACATATTCAGCAAACGAAGCAGCACTTCTGGAAACGTTGGAGCCATGAATATTTGAATGAATTGACCATCAGGACCAAGTGGAGCAGAAACCAGCCAAGCATTGCCACGGGTACGATCGTCCTCCTTAAGGAAGATAATTTACCACCAACACAATGGGCCATAGGACGTGTAGTTGAGTATTATCCGGGAAGTGACGGAATTTTGCGAACAGTGTTGGTGAAAACCGCAAAAACTACCTTAAAAAGAAGTGTACAAAAACTTGCGATTTTACCAATCGAACAAAAGGAACTTAATCATAACTAATTAGCCCATAGTACACGTAATTTTATGTAAAACATAGAAGTAAAATAATTATTGTAATTTTAATCTAAAAAGACAGGTAAATTCCTGTTACGTCTAAATAATTAAGGATTACTAATCCCACACTTGGAATGCGTCCTATCCAATAGATACAACGAACCACAAGCCAATTCTACGACCGGTTTCGACCTATTGGGTCTCTTCAGGTAAAAGCAGGCAAAACACAAACTGTAAAGTTCACTTGAATAACAACTATATCTACGTCTAACATGTATGTACCTTCATATTCAATAGTGTAATTCAATGCCGGTAGGGGTATTAGCCATCGGAGTAGTTGTTTCTGTTGTTTCTGGTCAGTCTTGTTATTATTGTAATTTTATATTTCAGGCATTGCTATAATTTTTAAGTTGATGGATATTATCTCTCAACGGGGGGAGAATGTTTTGTAGCAATCTAAGTTCTTGTTATATGTATTTTTCAAATCAAGGAATGCATTATTTTTAGATTTCAGATTCCTTGTATTAATTTTTCTTTCAAACATACTTTTAAGTTAAGTTTCATTCCGTCTACCAACGACCCGTGTACCTGTTTTTTATGACCATCCTTCTCCTCAACCATCCCTCTCTGCAACCACCCTCCGCTACCCTTGAATGCCTTTTTTGGACAAATTTAAGAAAGTAACGAGAGTCTTACAAGATAGTAAGAGCAACATACAACCGTGCGTTGTTAACCATTTTATTTTATATTTTGAAAACCAGTTGTTAGTACGTTTTATTGTAGTCCATAAGTGTACATATTAGTTAAAATTAATTAGAGACATCACTCTCGTGCGTATTTATTGAAGTGACCCACCCTAACCTACGTTCTACTTCGATAATCCACGAGAAATTACAGTCACTGAATCGTCGGATCAATGTATATTATTATTAATAACTATTAACAATGAAATATTTAATAGTAGCGTATTTTAAATACATTAATATGAATTCAATCAAAGAACCAACTACAAATTACCACAAGTTAATGTGGAAAAAGGTATTGTTGTCATCATGTCCCCGGCGGTATTCGAACCCGCGTCTCTTGCTTTACGCGCCACTTATTAGTGTATTTGTCAAGCCTAGTGCCATTTTCTTCGGGTTTGGGTTTTTGTCAGAAATTGTAAAAAGCCTTTAAAAACACAAAATGGTCGCGTTTATTAAGATTTTGAAAAACAAACAAAAAAGAAAGAGAAGTGTTATTCTTCAACACGTTTTTCTTTCTAAGTTTGCACCATTTACTAATGGTATGTCAAACTAAGATAATTAAACATTTCTCACGGAATTAAAGAAACAACGTAAAAATGTGACAAACAAATGCAAAAGTTACATCGTCAACAAAAACATCCATTTTCCCGGTTCTTGAAAATTGACAGTTGTACAGTTCACTGTACGTTACACGCTAAAATTAATTTTTTATTGTGTAACTACTTCCTTTCGGATCGCGGTAGATAGAATAAAATTCACGTCGTTTTGGAAAACCTTTAATTAAATTTTATACTAACACTAAAATCCAAACGTCTTCACACTAACTAACAATTCGTCGTAATAATATTTACAAAAAAATGAGTATGAAATGAATATTGGATAAATTACGAAAAAATGACTGGTCTGTGCCGTAGTCAAAGATGTAATGATAACTAACTCAAATTCTATGCAAAGGAATTTGTTGTTGCTAAGTGCAAATACTGTGTAGGAGGGTGAATATACCTAATTACCTGGAACTACCCAGCACAACAAAAGGATGGAATATCCAACAGAAAGTACCAAACTTTATAAATACACAAACAAGACCCTTGGGGCTTACAAAGGGGGCTGGTAAAGCCAGGTAATAATTTGTAACCGTGGAAAGAATTGAAAATTCCTACGACTAATACTAAAAGCATAAAATACGTACCTAGACAAAAAATGTAAAATAAAAAATATATTAAATTAGGACTTAACATATGCCGCCCGCCTTGAACGGCAACGTTCAACAAAAACTAAGGATTGCTAAAAAAGAAACTAATACTATGATCATTCACTCGCGATCTGCACTCACTTACACTTCGCGATATTATAAGTTCATTCAGTTGGTAGCAAACATATCTTTTTAACAGTTCGAGTATATGTACCATTTGCCGTTTTCACTGTTACGACACGAACTGTATTGTCGTTACCGGGGTGCAATGCTGTAATTCGTCCTAACTTCCACTGCATTGGAGGTAAATTGTCCTCTTTCAGGACAACGAGAGCTCCTTCCTTGATCGGCACCTCTGCATTGTGGGACTTCCATTTATTGCGAACATGTAAATCGTTCAAGTACTCCTTGTACCATCTTGCCCAAAAGTGTTGTTTCATTTTCTTGATATGCTGCCATGCTGACAAGCGATTGTTGGGAATATTGGCAACATTAGTCTCGGGTAAAGTACCGTTTGATTCGCCTATGAGGAAATGGTTGGGAGATAATGCGGTAAAGTCATTAGGATCGGCGGAAAGTGGAGTCAAGGGACGTGAGTTTAAGACTGCCTCAATTTCTACAACATACGTATACAATTGCTCGTATGTAAACAAAGTTTCTCCTACAATGCGTACAAAGTGGTGTTTAAAAGACTTAACGGCGGCCTCCGAAAGTCCACCAAAATGTGGGGAACGTGGACGAGAAAAAGCCAAATTATATCTTTCATAGCTAGAGTTTCTTTTAATTTATTGTGGTGCTCAGTAGAATGAAATAAATTGTAAAGTTCCTTCAAATGATTTTTGACTCCAATGAAGTTAGTTGCATTGTCAGAGAAAATATTTTTGCATAGTCCTCTCCTAGCCAAAAAACGTTTAATCGCCGCCAAACAAGAATCTGTGGTGAGATTTCCGACAAGCTCTAAGTGTACAGCCTTAGTTAAAAAACAGACAAAGACTGCAACGTAGACCTTTAGGCTCTTAGTATTTCTAAACTCTTTTTCTTTCATAAAAAATGGTCCACAATAGTCAATTCCAACATTTTCAAACGGTTTTGACGCTACTAATCTACTACTTGGCAGATCGGCCATTACGTACTCGGAGGAACTAGAAGATGGACGTACCTTGAAGCATCTAATGCATTTGCGAATTATATGTCGCGTAATATTTTTGCCATCGATAGGCCAATAAATTTTTCTGACTGCGTTTAAGGTTGCTTGTATACCTGCATGCATTTGTCTTGTATGTTCTCTTAAAATTATTAAACGGGTTACGTGGTGAGAGCGTGGCAGTAAAATTGGATATTTTCTAGAAAAAAATTAAATTTGAATGTCTTAATCTCCCACCTACGTGCAATATTCCTTTATTATCTAAAAAAGGGTTTAGCGAACCTATTTTGCTCTTTTTATTAACCGAAGATCCTGTCTTAAGATCCCGTATTTCCTTAGCAAATGCTTCCCTATGAATCAAACACATTAACAGAGTGTGTGAAGCATCAAGTTCCGATAAGGAAAGTGTACCTGTATGTGTATTTCTATGACGCAACCTTGTAATAAAGCGCAGTACATATGCGTAAGTTCTTTGCAATTTATTAAATGATGAGCAATTTTGAAAAATGTTACTGTCGGTACATGTTGAAAGCATGACCATGGTTTTTTGTTCGGGAACAGATAAGTTCATTTGAATTGTACTACTTGGCCAGTATTTTTCATTAGTTGACAACCACGAAGGACCATGCAGCCATGTTTTATTAGAAATAAAGATTGACGGTGTTTGACCGCGTGATATGTAATCAGCAGGATTATTTGCCGAAGAAACATGTGACCAGTCGCTAGAAGCAGTGCAGCTCTGAATTTCAGCTACACGGTTACTTACAAAAGTTTTCAGTTTATGTGGTGAAGTGTTTATCCAGTGTAATACAATCATTGAATCTGACCAAAATCTCACACTATCAAATTTAGTTTTTAAAGCAGAAATTGTATTTTTATAAAGTTTTGTAAGTAATACCGCTGCACATAGTTCCAGCCGCGGCAAGGATATCGTTTTTAGGGGGGCTACCCTTGACTTGGTGCAAATTAAATGTGTACTTATTTTATCGGAGTTGTATACAGATCTTGCGTAAACACAAGCCCCGTATGCCCTTTCACTGGCGTAACAAAAACAATGTAATTGAATATAACTCGATGGCAGTGTGTTGAATAGAAAACGCGGAACCTTGAAATTATTTAGGAAATGAAGTTCCCCCTTATATTTTTACTACATTGTGTATATTGACTGTGGAACTGACTCGTCCCAGTCTAACTTATGCTGTATGATAATTTTAGCTAATATTGTGACTGGTCCTAAAAGACCTAAAGGGTCAAACTGGGACACTTGAGACAGTATGTTACGTTTGGTAATATTGGTTTTATTTGACGCGTTAATTGCAGCGGAATATGTAATACTGTCATTGACTTGATCCCAATATACACCTAGTGTTTTTTTGTTTGCTGATGAATCGAATAAATATTGTGTTTCCTGAAAGACATAGTCCATATTTTCAATTAATGTTAAGTTGTTTGATGCCCATTTTCGGAGAGTAAAACCACCTAAGTTACATAATTTTATTAGCTCGTCCCTAAGATTTTCTGCTTCTTCTAATGTTGAGGCTCTGGTAAGTAGATCATCTATGTAAAAATCATTTTTGAGAGCATTAGCTGCTATGGGAAAATTAATACCCTCATCGTCGGTTAACTGTTTCAAACATCTGACTGCAGTAAAGGGAGCTGAAGCTGTACCATATGTAACAGTGTTTAATTGAAAAGTTTGTAGTGGCTCACTTTTGTTATTTCTCCATAATATTTTTTGATAAATAGCATCATCGCTATGTATATTTATTTGCCTAAACATCTTTTCTATGTCAGCTGTCAGGACGTACCTATGAGTTCGAAATCTAGCTAATAATGAAAAAACATCGTCCTACCATCAATGTGTCATTAAGGGAAAGTCCCGTGCTAGTTTTCGCGGAACCGTCAAAAACTACCCTTAACCTTGTTATCAAACTAGTTTCTTTGATAACTGCATGGTGGGGCAAATAAAAACTTAACTGTGATGATGTTATACCAGTGACATCAGTCATATGACCTAATTTTTGATATTCTAACATGAAACTACAGTACTCCTGTTTGATGTCGGGATTTTTTTGGAATTTTTTCTCTAAAGAATAAAAACGTTTCAATGCGGATTGATATGAGTCACCTAAATTGTGCTGATTTAAATTGAATGGGAGACGAACTGTGTACCGCCCAGTACTAATCTCTCGGGTTACACTACTTTGAAACTGCAACTCACATGCGTATTCCTCGTCGGATAAGTGTTTATCTGAATTGCATTCCTCTAATTGCCAAAACTTCTCTAATTGCATTTCAATTGGAGTCCTTATACTGTGACAAAGAGTGTTACCTGTAGGGTGTGTGTTTACCTTACCCAAAATAAGCCAACCTAATTTAGTTTTTTGTAAGACTGTTGTCTTATTTGGCAATCTTATTTGTCCTATGATAAGCAACTTATAGAATATGTATTCACCTAATAAAAGGTCGATTTCGGCAGGTTTATGGAACTCGGGATCAGCCAAATATAGATTCCCTGGTATTTTTAAACCTTTCCTATCAATATGTCTAGAGGGAAATTTCGCGGTAATAACTGGTAGTACTAATAATGTTAATGTTTCTTGGAACTTGTCATTCTTGGACTTTATTGAAGTTATTACCGAATGCTTAACAATACTTTGTGACTGACCTAAACCTAACGCGGGCAAATTTATGTTTTGTCTTGGTAAGTTTCACTGATTTGCTAGTTTTTCTGTAATAAAATTTGACTCTGAGCCAGCATCAAGTAGAACTCTACATTCGTGAGGTTGATTTTGTGCATCTAAAATGATAATGCGTGCCGTCGACAGTAGCACTTCACTTGAATGAATTGAAGTAAAAGTAGAAGTTGTAGGTTCGTCTGAGTTATCAATTGCTGTGTTTGAAGTATTTTGTATAACTTTAGTAGAAGTACTAGGTAAATGAAGGAGTGTATTATGCCTCCCTTGGCATTTCCTACAGCAACTAGATTTACAGGATATTGTTTTGTGGCCTAATTTTAAACAATTTATGCAAATATTTGCCTTTCTGGCGGATTCTATTCTTTCTTGAATACCTGATTTTAAAAATGTATCACAATTGTAAATATTATGATTTTTGGAACAAATTACGCAAGACTGAATTATTTGAGCGGTGTGGTATGAATGCATGTTTCGTTTGTTGTTATGTTGTTGAGAGTTATGTCTATTTTGTGGGGATTGATTGTGTTTTGTGTTATCATTTAATTTTTTAAATAAAGGAACTGGCTCTGAATCACGAGAAATTTTGCCTAAAAATGCTAAAAAGCTTGAAAAGGTTGGTTTTTGAGCTTCGTCAATAGAACGATCCCACAATGTACGTGTTTGTTTGTCTAATTTGGCTGAAACAATATAGATTAACATTTCATGCCATTCAACCGGTTCATTGAGAGATTTTAGTGCGTTAACGTGCATTTCCGCCCTTTCTGATAATGATCGTAGTGCGGAAATTTTAGGTAGTTCAAAAAGAGCACGAATATGACTACAAATAATTTTCCGCGGATTGTTATATTTTTTCTGAAGCAAATTCCACGCAACTAAATAATTCTCTTCAGATGCCTCAAGCGAGGATATTACTATGGCAGCATCGCCTGTTAGATATGATTTTAAAAGGTGAAATTTATGTACCACCGGAATTGAATCACTATCATGGACCACAGATTTAAATGTGTCGCGGAAACTACGCCATTCAATGAAATCACCATCAAAATGTTTAATGTTAATTTTAGGAACTATTGATTGCGATGAAGTCGTCTTTTGGCTGAGAGTTTCTAAATTATTTGTACCAACTACACGATTAGTAGAATTTAGAACACAAATTTGTTCTGCAATTTTATCAGCACATTCAAAATAAAGATTTTCTATCTCTACTCTCTCCATCTCGTGATCTACTTCTTCGTCTAAACATTCTATTTGACCTTGGAGTTCACACCACTCTTTATAAACAACTTTACGGTTTTGTAACACAGAAATAGTCAAATTTTCATGTGAATTTAGATATGTTTGAATACGAGTAATTTGACTCTTTTTAACACCACGTTGTTTAGTGAGATTTTTAAGTGATTTGGTTGCCATAGTAAATATATTGTACTATGAAGTAATGTAGAAAAAAAGGCTTATGAAGGAATAATAAAAAACTAGAAATGAGGAAAAGCGAATCAAAGGCACTTACTTGGAACTCCTTGTTGAGGAAAATGGACGAATTGTTGATGGACCCCTGTTCCGATGAAGATGTACAAACGGCTGCGTCGAGATAAGCGATATCGAGACGTTGAAAATTCAGGAAAATTTTACTGTTCCGCTGGCTACTACTTGTGTCCAAAACGGCTGCTTCGTAAAATTCACTGTTTTTTATGTGAAAACCACGCATCCGGCTCGAAGGACCAAAATGAAAAATTACACGCCAAAATTAATTTTTTATTGTGTAACTACTTCTTTTCGGATCGCGGTAGATAGAATAAAATTCACGTCGTTTTGGAAAATTTAATTAAATTTTATACTAACACTAAAATCCAAACGTCTTCACACTAACTAACAATTCGTCCTAATAATATTTACAAAAAAATGAGTATGAAATGAATATTGGATAAATTACGAAAAAATGACTGGTCTGTGCCGTAGTCAAAGATGTAATGATAACTAACTCAAATTCTATGCAAAGGAATTTGTTGTTGCTAAGTGCAAATACTGCGTAGGAGGGTGAATATACCTAATTACCTGGAACTACCCAGCACAACAAAAGGATGGAATATCGAACAGAAAGTACCAAACTTTATAAATACACAAACAAGACCCTTGGGGCTTACAAAGGGGGCTGGTAAAGCCAGGTAATAATTTGTAACCGTGGAAAGAATTGAAAATTCCTACGACTAATACTAAAAGCATAAAATACGTACCTAGACAAACAATGTAAAATAAAAAAAATATTAAATTAGGACTGAACAACAGCATTTTTTCATATTTTGGGAAGTCGAAGCAAACCAAAAATGTTCCAATTTATAAACAAAGTATCTTTTTTCAAAATTCTCACTAAATCTTCCACTGGTAGCAAATTTACTCACATACTTTTGGTTACGTGTCGGATGCGACCGTGCCGCATGCGACCCATCAAAAATCGTGGCTGTAGCGACCCTGCTTGTAGCTTACCGTGCCGCATGCGACCCATTGTTTTGAGAGATGAATTGTTACGGTGCGCGATATTACTTACTTTACATTTCGTATATTGAGTTAGTGTTTTTACCATTTAAAATACATGTACAGTCTGCCAGAGCTCCATATTAGCCTAGAGATTAGAATAGCTAATTACATATACGACTGGTTTGTAGTCTTGTCGAGTATTGGTTTTTTATTCTAACTTATTTACATAACTTAATGCACTCAAACATTTCTTCAAGTCTCCTCCCCTTTCGAACTCATCCATAATATTTTTTATTCTCTCGTCGAGCTTTTTGAAGATCTTTCTTCTTTTCGTTCCATTGTCTCCTAGTTCCTTCGATTTCAAAATGAATGAGACCTCCATAGTTATTATTTTCAGTTTTTCTAACAGAAAAAAAATGATTATTCTCTTGTTCCTTACGGTTTTATCAGCCAATACAAAACGCCTTCCATCCGGAAACGATAACAGGTCATCAGGAAGCACTATTTCACTACTTGATTTCGGATTTTGATCAGTCCCGATTGCTCCTCTTCTATCTCGACATAAAACACTTTTCATGGAGTCATATTTCGGCACTTCAGTCACTAGTTCAAACCCGCGAGAATAGAGGCCCGAAAATTCTTCTTTATATATCACGTTTACCGGCACTGACGGTTCTTCCCTTGATCTTTTTCTACAGTTATGCCTTGCTCTGTTGACATCCAACTCCGCTTTATTTGGTACACATGAATGCTCCGTAGTAGTGCCCGGTATTATTTCATGTTGCAGTGTTGTCTTGACCCTTCCGTGACACTTGCTTTTCTTCTCTTTTATTCATAGCCACGATATGTTTTCTCGAGAAGTCTTATGAACTCGGTATGAGTACAACCCAAACAGTAAGGAAGGTTTACCTTTTTTAGTTGTAACAACATAGGATTCTTCCATCGCATAAAACACTTGTAAAACAAACTTAACGTAGATGTTGAGTGGTTGCAAATCACAAGATAAATGAGGGCTCATCGTTTATACATATTTATAAATCTTTGAGTTCTTAATTATTACCCCATATTACTGGAAATGTTATTTACTCGTAGGTAATTACGTCCTCATCATACGCAAAAACAAAAACACCCTTATCACTCGTCCTAGCATTATTTACCTCTGTTGTTGTTAATGTTGTTGTTGACGTTTTCTTCTTTTGCATTTCTTGTAGATAGTATTATTCATTTTTGTTAAAGCTTTTCAAACAAATCAAAAAGTTTTTTAGTTATAAATAAAGTCCTTGGGTCGCTAGTGGCACGGCGGCAAATTGATGGGTCGCTTGTGGCACGGGTCGCATCCGGCACGGTCGCATCTGGCACGACACCATACTTTTACACTGCACCATGAAAACATTATATTTGACAATACAATAAATCAGGAATTCTCTCATGTCAGTGAATACGCTAAGCTTCTCTAAGGAGGAAAATTTCAAGAAGTTACAGTCAGAAAGGTACAAGTATAAAAGAAATAAGTTGAAAACTGTGCGTGTAGCATAATATCATTCTTTATGTTATAAAATTTTAATGCAAACTTAATCTAACCCAATTCAATCTAATCCTTAGAAAATTGAAAATAAAATGTAACTCTTACGCTACAAATATCTGACCTGTATTCTAGCACTTAATCTCGGGATATCAAACGATGTGAATGAAGTAAATAAATCAAATAAGAATCCAAAAAAAAGCTTGTTATAATTGATTCATTATCTTTTTTGATAAAAAATAAAGGATTTGTAAGGCAATTTTGTCGCGAAACGAATAAACATGACTAGGAGAATTGTAAACTGCAGCTATTTTTAGAAACATATAAATGAATGATGAGTTACTGAAAATTTCAAGCTTAACAGAGGAACTTCATCATAAAGATTATTAAAATAAAACTGCCACGGTGATATACACAGCCCCCGAGAACTCTGTATAACTTTGACGATGGGAACTGGTCGAACTGAGTGCTTTCCATTTGTAAGACACCTGTGTCGACCCTAGTCGGCTCACATTAGAATTCAAACAAAAACTTTTATTGAAGGGTCCTTGAAGCAACCTCGATTGACAAAATCGAAGAACAGATTGTATTATTCTAACTAAATCAAATCTTTTTTTTTTTTGCATTTTTATGTATGATATATTGGCACAAGTAAATCAGTGGAATTAAATTTAATTCTGGAACTTTTTAAAAAGTAAAACCCAAATTCCACAAGATCGTTTAACAGTCTAAAACGCATTTCAACACCCAGTGCGTCTTTCTCATTTAAAGGCCAAGGTAATCTTAATTAATAAACTTATTATGCGTATAAAATCCCGTTCTAGGTAATTTTAAAATGAATAACAGTGAAAACAAAACAAATTTTAATATATTAAGGTTACTATAAAGTTAAGCACGCATTATGGATGAAGGATGTAGGAGGTTACACGAGTAAAACTGGTTATATATGTTAGGCCCCTTGCACACGGACGGCGAATCCGCTTGCCGGCTGTTTCGCTGGCCGGTAGATTCGCCGGGAAAAATTATTTTACGTACTTTTAAATAGAAGCTTGCACACCTACCGGTGCCGGCGAATCTGCCGCCCGGCGGCCGGCCAAAATAAAATTTCGACGGCGGACACACGGTCGGGCCGGGCGGCAAATCTACCACTGCATTTGTTTCAATGCGTGCAAGTTTATGCATGTTGACACACGAACGGTGATTTTGCCGTTACCGTCGTACAGAGGCGTGGTAGATCACAGTTCTATTTTGGCGTTATTACTGTGAAGTGCTGATTGAAGGGGTGTAATAAAAATGCAAGATTTTGATATGTAAGCTTTTATTTGTGCAGTTGAGGAGAAACCTGTGATAAAACAATAGATGACTTTAAGAACAAAAATAAAACGAAATCCGCTTTGGAAGAGTTATGCATTATTTTTATTAAAAATTATGAAGAGCTACCGGAAATAGAAAAAACTGAGAAAGGTATGTTATATAAAAAACAATAGTAATTATATTTTGCTTAATTACCATGGTACAGATCCTTCATTACTGTTAAAATATTGAGTAAAATAATCCCGTATTTCCTTCCCAGTCTTTGTTCCTCGTATATTTCGCTCTCTTGGTATGTCTTCAAAGTTTGCAATTTCTAATGCATCGTCAATGCGAAAACCATCTCTCGTTCTTACCAAATTGTGCAAAATACAGCATGCTTTGATAATGTTAATGATTTCAATTGAATTTGCGGTCGGATATTTGTGAAACATTGTTTAAAATAGAAATTAAACACATAAAAAACGCTTTTAAATGTTTCAAATTGGTTTATTTAAACACTCTACATATGTTTCGATCGATTTAGGTCTTTTTCAAGAGTAATAATAGTTTACATCGAGCGAAACATATGTAGAGTGTTTAAATAAACCAATTTGAAACATTTAAAAGCGTTTTTTATGTGTTTAATTTCTATAATGTTAATGGTAAAGTCAGGATGTACGTTTATGGGCCGATGAAAAATTCTCCATTTACTACTTAAAATGCCAAATCCACATTCGACATAACGTCTAGCACGTGATAAACGGTAATTAAAAACACGTTGTTGTTGTGTTAAATTGTTTCCACCATATGGACGTAATAATTTATTACTTAATCCAAAAGCTTCATCACCATCTAGAACAAAGGGCAGAGCCGAACTTTTTGTTTTAGGTAAACCTTTTGGATCAGGTAAATGCAAAGAATCTGAATTTAGCGCTTAGAAAAATGTTGATTCTTTAAATACAGAGGAATCACATTCTTTGCCGTACGCCCCTACATCAACATATCGAAAACAGTATGATGTATCCACAACTGCCAATAAGACGACAGAAAAAAAATGTTTATAGTTGTAAAATAATGAACCACTTCGATGTGGTTTAATAATTCTAATATGTTTTCCATCTATGGCCCCGAAACAGTTAGGAAAATTGGCGTTCTTAGCAAAACCTGTTTCGCATTCATTCCACATATTTTCTGATGGCGGTGGTATACATTCTTCTAGTAGAACTTCCCAAATCTTTTTGCATACATCCCAAACAATTTTTCGAATTGTGGATGTTTTTAATCTGTATATGTAATGAAGATCTGTAAAAGTCAAGCCGCTTGCCAAATACCTGCAATAATATTAACGCATCAATTTGTTTTCAGGCAAAATGTTATTACAGAAATGGATTAACATTCGAGATAATTATATTAAATGTTACAAAAAGATAAAAAGCATCAAATCAGGCGCTGGTTATAAAAAAATAAGAAAATATATCTTTTATGACCAATTGCAGTTTCTTGCGAAAACAATTCAACACAACACTACAACATCAAGTATTCCACAAGAAGAAAATGAAGAAGGAGTGGAGCGACAGGAAGATGATTGCACAGATGAAGATGGTTCGCAAATGAACGCGAATGTGACACTTAAGGTATCCAATTCACCTCCATCGACATCTCGACAGGGGGCATCACACTCATTATCTGCTGGAAAACAGATCCCCGCAAAAAAAGACGTGCAAACGATTTTGAAGATAAGCTATTAAACATTCTTCAAAAACCAGACAACACTCCCCCTGTTAGTGAGGATAAATCCTTCTTCGATTCAATTTTGCCTACAGTAGAAAAATTGGACGAAGATGACAAACTTCAATTTCGCGTAGAAGTCTTACAACTTCTTCAACGTTTTAAGCAAAAACAACGCCATACTTCTTTTGCTCCTTATACAGCAACTCAACCTTTTAGCAACTACAACCAGCAATTACAACCGATACACCACAACACATATCCATCACAGACTCCAACACCCCATTCGTATACATCATCTGGGTCATCCACATCGCACTATCTTGCGGAATATGAATAATAATTTAATAAAAATAATACGATAATTTTCAACAATATATATTTTAAGAAAATCTCTTACAATTGTTTTGACGAGACAAACACAGTTTACTCTTTGATAATGGCGGTCTCGTCGAAACAATTGTAAGAGATTTTCTTAAAATATATATTGTTGAAAATTATAGTATTATTTTTATTATATTAAATATTAACCAAAACTAGTTTATTAAATAATAATTTTGTTTGTTTGTTTCCTATATTATACAAATAGATTTATTTTTAAAATCTCATTTTAATTTTTTCTTACCTAATCGTAACTGCAAGCATTTCTGCAGAAGGTACTGATTGTCTCATATTTGTTTCTTGGCGAGCTATATGTTTGTCTAAACGTTCTAGCAAATAATCAAATGTTGCAACAGACATCCTGAAGTAATTGAAAAACTTTTCTTCATGTGCTCGCAGTACTCCAAATAAAGTGTAAAATGCTCCTACTGCACTCCTTTCTGCCACCAGTGGATGAACCCATAATTTCCTTGCATTAGCCTTTTTGGATTTTCTTCGCCTGTACACTAAATACACAAGAGCAATTTTCTTTGCAACGTTCATTTTTCAAAACACGCGAAAATATCTCAAATATATAACGGAGCTCCGTCTGCACCAGTTGACAATACGGCACTGCTTGCAGGTCAGATATTATGTACCTGGCCAGTCGCCGGTCTCGTGTGTAAAGTAATCCCGGCTGTTTCGCCGGCCGGTGGATTCGCCGTCCGTGTGCAAGGGGCCTTAGAATAGCCGAGAATAAAATATTCAATATAAAACAAACATTATAAACAATGTATGTACCTGCGCGTGAAATTTTTAAGGGACGTTTCTTGCCACTAACAAACTTTTCCCAACCTACTAACAATTACACTTAAATTCATTTAGAGAACTTACCACAGTCCAAGAATAAAGCAATAAAAGTTTTACAGTGAATTTTATGTAGGTACTATACTAAAATTCTGAAGATTTCAGAAATTATGTCTTCAGCCGCAATCAAAAGATTCTCTTCCATCTATTTCTATCCTATCTTCCAATTATTTTCAATTCACTTTATCAAATCTTTAAACTAGTTTCTTATCGAACTTAAAGAACTTCTCACTAAGTAGATTAAGCAAATGGTAATAATGCACAATAGCCCCCTTTCGATTTTCATGAAAAATAAGTGCTTTAAAGTGCGTCATTCTGATCAAGAACATATACCTACAGTGTGTCCGTAAAGTATAGAATAAATTCGATATTTCCTACACCAAAAGTTGTTTTAAAAAACATTTTACAATAAAATTTTATCATACAGGGCGATTCACATTAATGTGATGACGTCATTGACGATTTTTCTAAATGCAAAGTATGTTACCTAGGGTCTAACGGACGGAATTTGAATGATATGCGCTTAGAAAATAAATTTTACTGATTTCTAATATAATTAATTTTTTTTTCTAATGATTTATTTAACAATTTGAAAGTGATATAGTAATAGCCTCACAACTTTATTTTAAATGTTCGAACTGTAGGCCCTTGCTGTATTTGACAGTAACTTAAACGTTGAATAAATTCTTGTTGAACTTTGATTATGGTTTCTTGAGAAATTTTGTTTATTTCGGTTGGAATTCTCTCTTACAATTGTTCAATATTTGCTAGGTTAGTTTTATAAACGACATTCTTCAGATGGCTCCACATAAAATAATCCAATGGATTTAAGTCTGGCGATCTCGCTGGCCACTCAGTATGTCCACCTACGTCTGCCTACCCATCGGTTCGGAAAAAATTCGTCGAGATAGCTTCGAACATCTACAGCATAATGCGGACGAGCACCATACTATTGAAACCGTAAACTTTCATCACAGCTTCCATGATTAATTCTACTGGGGAATAAATTAATTAAAGAAGGTACAAGTTTTAATATTTTGTGTGTCGTTGTTTTACTAACATCGAAATCACGACTAACTTTACGAACGGAACTGTGCGCATCTTCTTCAAAAGCAAGTACAACATTATATTTGTATCATGATTTGTAGAGGGATGACCTGATTTACTTGCATTTTCAACCGTACCAGTTTCTCGAATTTTTTTTTCAATCTTACTTGCAGTTGACTGCGTTCATCATTAAATAATTTACACACTTCTATCTGAGTTCGCGATCTGTCTCCATACCCAATCATCATAAGTACCTCAATTCTTTGCTTTACACTTAAATTTATCTCTACATTAATTTAATTCAAAGAAATACTACAAAACATTCACGAATTAATACAAAATTAATAATAACTGAACCTATCCAAAGGCCGGGCTAAGATTATAGGATGTATCATTCAACTTCTGTCCTTTATACCCCAAGTACCATACCTTTTAGTAATCTGCTCGTTACTACGGATCTAAAACTGTAACCCAATACAGACTGTTGCATTTACAAAAATTAATGTGAATCACCCTGTACAATGAAATTTTATTGTAAAATGCAGAACATTAAAATTAAAAATCGACCTGTTTCAGTTTTCTTTTTAAAGGCTATTGGTTTAGGAAATATCGAATTTATTCCATACTTTACGGATACACTGTATGTATATGTATATATAGGTATGTTGGGTGCGGAAATGAGCAGTTCAGTGTTTTTGAGCTTTTCGATTTTCAAAAATGTCTTGTATTTGTCTTCAATGTGTATGTGTAAAACTCGGTACTGGCATCATTTGAGTTTTGTTGTTGATTTATTTTAATATTAAGTGCATGTTATTTGTTATTTTTAGATTAGAAAACAAACCGTAGGTTATGCAGTAGTAAGCGTGGTTTCGTATAAATGCACACATCCACGCCTACAATAAATAAACGAGTACGCTAGTATAAATATAAACAATTCCTCGTCAACCGTTCCTTAATCCCATCTTAACATAAACAGTACATGGTCGCAAGATTAATAAAACACAACAATACAAGTACTAATGATGTCATTATCGCATTGGTACTCATACACATTGAAAACAAATACAAGGCATTTTTGAACATTTAGAAGCTCAAAAACCCATAACGTCTCATTTATTTCCGCGCCCAACATATAATTTACCTATTCTTGATCAGCATGATGAACCCTAGAACATACTTTTTTTAAGACAATGGATAGGTTATGTTAGGTTAAGTTAGGTATTGTGCATAATTACCGACAACGTTTTGAGGGACTATCCAAGCTAATAATTTCATCCACAATACTCATCATCACTACCGTTTTGAGTTAAATTTATCACATTTGTTAGTTTTTTACCACAGCAAACTGTGTATACATCAAAATTATTTGTTTCCGCACCCAACATACCTTGTTACATAGAATAAATAATATTTTGAGTGAGAAAAGGTTGAACATACGGAAGAATTTGGACACCCTTCAACGAGTGGTTGAAGATGTGTCGGGATTGAAATTATTTACCGAAAATCTCTGCATGCGCAAATTAAATATCCAGTCTTACATTGGTTACATTTTCGTCCAAACTACACCATGAAGAGAACCCAGATCACTTCAACCCTTCAGTGATCTACCGTCCGCTCTTGAACTCACTGAACCACCACGCCTGTGTAAATACCCCTTCACTGTGACAAGCGTCCTGGTAATAGAAAAATTTAATCACTTAGCAATGTTTCTGCGAACGCTCCATTTTTGATGTACTTTGCCGCGGCAATCTCATTACTTTGCGAATAAACACAATGTTCCGGCAGTTATTAAGGGTTGTATTTTAACTGACCTATGCATAGTTAATATTCCTTCCTTTTATCATGCTGAATTTTGTAGATATAGTTGATACACCCTCTTGCTCTGTCTAACCTTTTTTACTGGATTTTTAAAAGGTATAAGGAACTGTAGTGTGCAACTTTTAAGCCTCTAGTCTTAACAATTTGGACTCCATGTTGATTAATTACTGATTTTCGTACGAGTTTCTCACTCCTTAGAGGTTGAATTTCCAAAAACGCTATCTGGATCAATTACACTCATGTATAAGGAACCGCTGTGAATTTCTACATGTTTAAATTAAGGCACAATTGCGTCCCTATAGGGGTGAAATTAAAAAAAAAAAATTAATAAAAAACAAAATAAATAAAAACACTTTATTATAAAAAAGGACAATCCGAAAGTAAATATTAAGAAATCTATAGACATGCATACTAAATAGCCTTAATGGTTTTGATAAATTATCATTTTCCTAATAATATAACCGTTAAAAGTCCTCATTTCCTTTATAATCCTGAACTAAAAATTACCTTCCCTTGAATAAAAATATAAATGAATACTTTCCCCTTCTCCATTATTAGTCAACCTCTACCCTCTACACCCCCTACTTTTTGTTCTATGAATGAACTTTGTGAGTAGTAATAGGAGAGGGCTACTGAGAGCATGTCCCGTTAGATTGTTGTTGTTTCTGTCTAACGTTAGTTTGCCGTATAAGTCCATCCTTCTCGTACCTATGGGAAAAAGGTGTATGTGTTCTGAGATCATTTACCGTTACTTTAATGATGTGACGTAGCAAGGAAGGAGCGCATTTTTTTCCCGTCGGTCGCAACCGACCGACGTACCTATCAAGGAATATGTGTTAATTGTTTTTCCGGTTCGGCTGGACATGCCGCTGCCGCAGTGCAAGAAATAATAATTATTTTTCTTACGCGTTCGACTCTAATGAATGAATTTATTAAAGTAATTGCGTGCATTGAATTGCTTCGTTATGAATAGGTAGATAGGTAGGTAGATAGGTAACAATGTAAATAAAATGTATTGTTATTCAGAAATAGTTTTATTCTTAAAAAAAAAAAAAATTTTAAATTACAACATTATTCACTACAAGTTTTTCCTTTCGAGGAAGGTATTGTTTATTGATCTATTTGCACAAATCGTAATACTAATGATTTATTCTTCAATAATTATTAAAAAAAAAAAATGTTACATTACAACATTATTATATGGAATCCATGTAAAATTGATCATTTAATTGAGGAGAAACTTATATTTTTAAGCTCTATTATCATGTAAGAAATAAAACACAAATGTTTATGAGTTTTTAACAAAATTTTATTCTTATATAATATAAAAATAAAAATAAAAATAAAATATATATTTTTTCATGGGCAATCCATTATTCTAAAAAAAATTAAAGAATATCAATATATATACATATAAAATTTTCTACATACACACCTAACCAAATGGTTGCCCATGGTTCACAACCCGCAGGTCTTTCAACCGTTAAGTATGCCCTCGGACAAGCCGTGGGCATACTTACCAACCCTAAATACATAGCCTCTTGCGGAGGACTATGGCAAATGACCATAAAACGGTCTATATCCTGAAAAAAATAAAAATAAATTAAGAAATTTAAATATCAAAATAGTTTACCTCCAACTCCGGAAGATTTAAATTGGCAATGCAATTTATAACCATAAGTTTCTCTGAAAAATAAATTAAATTAATAGTTTGTAAGGATAAGCAAGTCTGTTGCTCACAAAACTTACCATTCGCATTCATGGTTGTTAATAGGAATGATGAAACTTGAAAAAGAATATGCTGTATTTATGTGAGTTGATAATTTTTTAAAATGTTCAAACTGGTATGTTGATTTATTCATGACTGATATTGGGGTATGTGAAACTTGAAAAACAATATGCTGTAATTATGTGAGCTGATGATTTTTTAAAATGCTCAAACGAGTATGTTGATTTACCACCTGCATGACAGGATGTCAGAAGTAATATTTTTCTGCCTTTGCTTTTTCCATGAAGTTTGAAATAAATATCCTTTACTGATTTAAGTTGAATACTTAAACAGATAAAAAGCAGGATAATATTGTGGGAAACTACAATTTTAAATAGCTATGTATATGGCAAAATGTTACAATTATAGTAAAAATGTAATCGCACAAATGCACCTGCAACGGATGTCCAATAATTAATAATCTTAACTGCGGACTTATAATGAGTTTGAATTTATTTGCAAAGATTTGTAAGTATAATATGTGTTTGCTTACCTGCAGACAATCTTCTCTTCACCAACAATATTTTATATATAGTAGATGTATAATGCAGATGACAAACAAATGGCATTGTCACTAACAGTTATAATTGTAAAATTTTGTTCTGTCGACGTCACCCTAATGTTAAGTAGGTTGCACTCTTTTTTTATAAATGATAGGACCTCAAACGTTGACATATCATTTTTCGGCATAGACATTTGCCAAGGTCCTAACAGTTCAATACGGAATCTATGTTTCTCCAATGCTCGTACTGTTAACGAAATAGTTAACGCATCCTTTTTGATTTTTTTATAATCGTTAGAAACTACTTCCAAACATAATGGACTCAAACTTTTTACTAAATAAACAGGTTTTTGATTTGAAGTTAAAATAATTCTGTATGAATTTTCGATAGGAATATTGTTTAAACTATAAATCTTCGAATGCTGTAGTTCACGTAAAAACCATTTAATAGAATGATGATTAAATTTAAATTTGGAAAAAAAAGTTTTACAGTTCATTAACTGTCTATCTTTTACAAAAAAATAATGATCTAATTTTGGAATTAAAGCCATTTTTAAAATAAGGATGAGTTAGTGACAGAAGCGATTAATAACTGATAGGTATAAGTGTACAGAATTGAGAATATTTTCCACTAACATCATTATATGCCGGAAATTATTACCAACACTCACTCACTACCACCACCACCATCATCGTGATTATAACAACGATTCGAAATAATTTTAACAAATAGCATAAAAGTGTTTCTTAATTAAATATAACTATCTGTTGAAGAGGGATAATAGTTATAAATAATGGTGCTAACTTCATTATTTTTAAAGTCGGTTATTTCCTAATCAAAGTACCTACCTATACTTTAACTTAAGTTTAGCCTTTAAAAAGTATTTTAACTATGGATTATCTAAAACAATTAAATGCGGCCGGTTCGGTAGAGTTCAAAACAACGGTATCGTTAAAAACGTTAGAAATTGGAAAACTATATCCCATTGAACGAGTTTTCGCCGTACAAACGCGATATGGTCGACAGGTGATGGTCGATCTAGGAGACTTTGAATGTTTTTTACCACAAAGATGGGCCAAAATTATTCCTGATGAAAAGTTTTCAGAATTCGTGCAGGGGCCTTGTTTTAAAAAGGTGTCAAAAAACTACCAAATGGAGCAGAAACTTCTGAAATTAATTTCGATAACTAAAGTAAGAAATTTTTTCACTCCAGTATACGCGTGAGTGTGTTAGTAAAATTAATCAACGAACTATCCATGGATATCAATATTTAAGTGAACAATTTTATTCGTTTTTTCAATAAAAAATATTCTTACGTATAAGTATATGCAAGACGTGTTATTAAAAAAATTAACGAGCTATAAATGCATAGGGATCAACATTTGCATGAACAATTACATTCGCTTCCGAGTACTAGTAACATCATGCAGCAGCCTCCAGCTAAAAGAGTTAAGCTTACAACATGTGATATTTGCAAGTGTACACTTGAATCCGTAAATTATTCTGCACATCTTAAATCTATTAACCACAAGAATAAATGTTTGGAACGTGATGTCACTCTTGGTTCTAATGTTCATGAAATATTGTCAGCATTCAATCGAAAAGTGGTTTCCTATCGTTTAATACCTAATAATACAAAAATTGTCAATCTACCTATAAACGACTATAGCAATTTAGTAATAGAAAACTTCATTCATAATATAAGGAATGAAATCGTGACCATCAAAAATAAAAAACTTAAGGATTTTAACGTACTGAAAGGAAATTTCGAACTTTATGGAAGTTTTCTGAAGCCTGCAGCAGTCTCAGATGATGATGATGATGATGAAGGAAAACATAACTTGGAAGTAAAATCTTTTCTGGTTCCCTACCAAGTTGTAGATAAATCTGTCAATGTAAACGAAGTAATTGAAAATTTACTTGCAAATTTAAAGAAAAAGCTTGAGGAATTCCAGGTAAGTTAAAACTAGTCTAGTCTAATAGTAATAATAATACTAATAAAACGCTTATACTTGTTTTAAGGAACGTGATAGCGGATATGCACTTCAGGAACTTTTATTTTTGGAAGTCAATTTGGTGAAATACAATCCACTGAAAGGTTCCACCTATGTAAAACTTCCATTGGACATTGAGCGCAAAAAGGCTGTTATTAACGTTAAAAACCAAGATAATATGTGTTTCATCTGGACAATTCTTTCTGCATTATATCCCGTCAGATGTCGTAAAAATCATGTATCAAGTTATAGAAAATATCTTTCACAGCTAAATTTAACAGGTATGACCTTTCCAATGACCTTTTGTAACATTAAATTGTTTGAAAAATTGAATCCTAATGTAAGTGTAAATGTTTTTGGTCTCGAAAAACAAAAAGAAAAATCAATAATTGTAGGACCATATTATTTCTCTCAATGTAGAAAATTAAACCATGTTAACTTACTATACATCGAAGAAGAAAATAAACAACATTACTGTTAGATTAACAATTTAAGTCGCCTTATTTCGAAGCAGTTAAGTCGCAGAAAAACTGTTAAATATATTTGTGATGGTTGCTTGCAATATTTTGGAAGTGAAAATCTTTTAGCTAATCATATGCAACAGGACTGTGCGAAATGTGTAACCGTTTTACCTTCAGCTGGAAATAATTTTTTAAAATTTAAACAAATAGAAAAGCAAATTAAAGTTCCTTTTGTTGTATATGCCGATTTTGAATCTTTGCTAGTTCCAATTCAACAATCTTCAGAATCGTCGATAGATGATTCTAAAACAGTATCTACTCACATTCATAAGCCATTTAGTTTTGCCTATTACGTTAAGTGTTGTTATGACGATTCACTTTCGAAATTTTATTCGTTTCGGGGAGAAAATTGTGCAAAAGTTTTCTGTAAAATGATTAAAAATGAGGCTTCTCATATATATCATACATACTTAAAAAATATTATTCCTATGAAAGAATTAACTGAAGAGGATTTAGAAAATTTCGCATCGGCAACAAACTGTTATTTATGTAACGGAGATTTAGGTTCAGATAAAATTAAAGATCACTGTCACCTCACCGGCAACTATAGAGGCTGTTGTCATAATTCCTGTAATTTGAAAGTAAAAACCGTTAATTTTATCCCGGTTTTCTTTCACAATTTTAGCAATTATGATTGTCATCTTTTTATACGTGAATTTGCCGCCGAAGATTACGAACCAATGAATGTCATTCCGGTGAATAAAGAAAAGTATATTTCATTTACAAAGAAAATTTTAGTTGATAGAAAAAATAATGAAAACAGTTACATAGATTATGGTTTTAACTTTAGAAAGCAAAATGGCAGTTGTACAGTTAAAACCGGGAAATAAAATCAAAGTTCTTTCAGCATTTGAATTAATCCAACTGGCAAATGTTGTGCAAGCGACTGAGTATTGGCATAGCAGTATTGCAAATTTAGAAGAAAAATGGAGAACATCAAGCACTGGCGTGTTTGATAGTGATTTGTTCAATATTGTAGCTTGTCCACTATCTGAAATTTTAAATTATCCAAAAACCATCGATCCTAATAATGGTAATAATGAAGAAATTTACCATACAGGGAAAACGTTAGCGTTAGAAGTGCAGAAAAGAAGAGATATTTTTAAAGAACCGAAGAAAAGAAGAATAGTAACGGAAAAAGGGAAAAGAAACGAGAAAGATTCTTATGCATTGATATCACCACCACTACCATCCTCGCCGCCGCCGCCGCCCACTACAGCGAAAAACGAAGAATGCTGCTACCTATTTGATAATATTTATAAAGAATTGGGAATTAAAGATTTGTAGGATTTTTTAAAATAAAAAAATCTTATTAATATGAGTATTTTATTTCAATTAGTGTTAAGCATACAAAAAAGTCTTACATTAATTCTTGCAAAATATTGAAAACACTTTTATAGTCTTTAGAATAAATTGATGGCAATTTTACAGAATCTGATCTATTTTCATCTTGCCAACCTACTGGCAATCCTTTTTTCGCTTTTTCTAAATTACCAACAAGCCATTGAAAGACTGCTTTCTGTCTACAATTATGCAATGGTTCAAATTTATAAGCCAGTTTGTTGGCTTTCATAATTTGAATTACGTAGTACAATAGTTTTGGTTGTGCATAATAAGCAGTTTCTAGTATGATATCATCTAAACATGCTAGTACATTTTTTTAATATTACTTGTGGGAAATTTTTCTAAATTGCAAGGATTATAATTTGAAAGGAGATCTTGAATGAAAAATATATCATTAGTGCACAAAGTAGTCATTTCCTTCATTTCAGTTAATACACTCACTACATCAAATACACTTAAAAAGTCTAAATCATCTGGAACTGTATTCAAAAAGGATTGTACAAAATCATCGCATATAATTTGACGGTGAAATAATAAATCCAGCAACGATAGAGACGGAAAAGTCTTTGTAATCCATGTGAAGGCTTCGAAGGGCACTTGAAATCCTAATCGCATAAAAATATTTTTGGCTGTCTGTTCATTATTTCAGACAAATGCATAGGAAAGTTCCTTTTTCAAATTATTCACATCGCTATTGTAAATTGCATAAGAGGTTGGATCCATTCTTGTTAGTAGATATTTTTTAATTGTGAAAATAAATAAACTCGTCACTATCACTACTGCTGCTGCTGTGGTAATTATTATTATTATCAGATGAATCAGTTGTGACCGGATGATTGAAATAATTACCGAATATTTCTATTTGATCATTAGTAGAAACATCAAATTTTTCAAAAATGTTTACTAAACCTTTAGCTTCGAGCGTTTTGCTTTCAATCAACACACCATTTTCGTAAAACTTTATAGTAATGTAGTAGTATGAGCAATCAGACATGCTTTCTCGTACCATGGTAAAAATATACTAAAATTCTCTAATAGTTCTATGACAAATTGAAGAGGAGTAGGTAGGTGGAGGGGAGATGATTCGACTGTGTTTAATTGTTTATATTATTTCCCATTACCTATTAATAAAGTAGAAAGGAGATAAAGTGGAAAAATAATATTTTTATTAATTATCCATACATCTACATATAGTCTTTTAGTAACCAACTTCTTAAAACAAAAACGTTTTCTAATGCACAATTATAGTTTGAATTTTGATGGTGATGGTGTTGATGGTGGTAGGTGCATAGTGATGTAGTAGTTGTAGCGACTTTATAATCTGCAATAAGTTTTGTTAGAGATGGACATTTTAAATCCTCCAAGTTTATAATGTTCTGCAGATAGGGAAATTCTTTTGATAAACATCTTCGTTTCTCCAAGCCTTTGACATAAATAGTAGTACAATCATTTAAAATTTTCCCTATTTCACCTATTGTCTCGTAATAACTGTGCAATCCAAAATTCCATTCGATTCCATGATAATTTCTAGTAAGCCAACCATTCTGACTTCTGTAACGGGCTGCAAGTTGCGACCAAGGAAATGGTGGCGATAATAAATACCATGCAATTTTTTCTTCATTGCTTATTTTACCGAAAGCAACTTCCTTAAATATGAAGGTATTACCCGCTGCCTTAAATCCTTGCACATCCACTATGAATTTCATCTTTATAATATGCAAGTACAAGTTACAATACTTGAACAATGTTGTTGGATAGATTGTAGCGAACCATTCGATCATGTAGAATTAAGAAATATGCAGATGTATTTGCTGGAATTGCTTCATTAGTTTCAAAATCTAGACGTACATCTATAGCGCCCGCCTTCACAATTTCGCTTTGATGTGTACAATCGATTACAAATAAGGGAGCAATTTTCTTAAAATCTGATGGTTTCATTACCGGCTCGCTAACCGTTCCGTAATAAGACTGTTGAAATTGAGCATACATTTCATATAATATAGAAAATTTATTATTCTTAAAATCAAGATGAAGGTTGTCGTAAGGATACATAGAAGAGCCCAAATGTAATTTAATATTATTAAGTTCGCAATGATCAAAGTGGGCTTTATTTTTTTCAGGTTTATTATTTCTATCTGTTTGAAATGCAATTATCACGAAACGAGGCTTTTCAAGTTGTGACGTAGTTTTCACAGCCCATGTGTGATTATTTGTTTGAGGCAATAAAGGATACTCATGCAACTCCCAACTACGGAAATTAATTTCCATTTGTTGATTTCTTTGCAAATATTTTAAAAGTTTAAGACGTTCTACATCTGCTACAGATATATGCGGAATTTTCCAAGAAATTTTATTTATTTCTACTTTTAAAGTTTCACCTGCAGTTGTATTTATTATAGCGTTTGTATCGATACTACTTCTAATTAAAATAAGTTCTTGTTTTATGTTGAGAAGAATTTTTCGAAAATCTTTCGCAAAACCTAAAAGGATGCGTAGTGGGATGCATACGTTAAAATTTCCATTTGTGATCTATTGCCGAAAATGTATCATCATTGGGAGCCCAACCAGCATTCTGAAGACGCAAGCTCTCGTTTACGTTGTAAGAAACATAACCTTTTATGGTGCTAGTTATTCCAGGATTTCGAACACGATCAACAGTTTTACCACCGATTTCGTAACGAATTTCATCGAAAAGGTGTGCAATTCCATTATTTATAAATTTGGCAGTTGCTGAAGGTGTACCATCAGTTTTTAGCAATTTTCCTTCAACATATAATACACTATCCCATGGTAAAGTGTAAACATCTTCGTTTTCAATTGGAATGCGGATTTCATCATTATTTTTAAACGTTGTATTTGTATAGGGTTGAGGAGTATGTTTTTCCGCATTGGCTATAGATAAATCAAATAATGCACGTTCGGTAACATTCAAGATTTCAGAATGCATGATGGTTTTAACTTCTTAACTTGATATCCTAAACTTTTTAAAAAGCGTGCGTTTGAAGGTGTTAATCGCTTCTCTTCTTCCTTTGCACTGAACGATTGTGATAATGTTGGTTTCCTATAAATCTCCTTACGTTTGTTAAAATTTTTATAACGGCAAACCATTATGGTTTAATACCTATTAGAGAGAGAGAGAGACACGTTTCAGATGAAGTCTTACTGTAACGGTCTCTCCACGAAAATTAACCAACTCACCGTCTTGATCGACTATTTTAATGACTATTGAGTCAATAATTCTCGAATTTATAGGCAAATAAATAACGTTGGTTGGATTTTCCACTATTTTGTAGCCTGGCGGAACGTTTGGGAAAAGTTGATGAATAAAATGAGCTTCTTCGTTATTTCTATATGAACCGGAAACAAGGTTGCAATGGATGCATATAGCGTTTACTTTAAAAATATTTACAGGATAATCAGACACTTCATGACTATTAGCTTTAATAATTCTCGGTTTGAATCCTAGCAGTTGTCCTATAGAATCCGGTTTTGTGAAATCACCTTGCTCTGTACACTTAATTTCCGAAAGTAAAGTGTTGTTGTTGCCAGTTATATTAAGAAATATAATATCTTTACCTTTTGCCCGAGGATCGCCTAATTGAAGGCGTAGATAACGATTTATGTCGTCAAGCTCATACGATCTTTCCGGTATGGTTATTACTTTATTCCCAACATAAAATTTGTTATTACTTTGATCTATATTTGTATTTAGTTGGTTTATAACTATTTTATTTTTGTTATGGAATACAACATTTACAACTCGATGGTCAGGACTAAAGTGTCCTCAATTCTTTTGTTTCAAGCTTACCAAATTGTTCAATGCCAATAATGTTTACAAAATACTTCCGCCGTACTGGCGACATGATTTAATAATATGTCTAATCTAAACAGGTTTCGCAGTAATCGTAACAATAACAGTTGTTCTTAATTGTTTATTTTTCACTTATTATCGGGAGCCATATAGTTCATAACATTTGGAATAGAATTGTATGTTTCAAAGTTAACGAGTCCTAAAGAATACTCAAAATTATCATCCAAGACAATTGGTGGGCTAATATTAGCTTGCAATATTGATTTGTCTCCGGTTAAATTAAACGTATACATGTTGATAGTCTGTTAACGTTAGATTAAATGGAACTATTATCGTCTGCGCTAACGTTTTAAAAGTGAAAGGGTGGTGTGATATTATATAGAAATTGTAATACTAGATGACCACAGTTGAATGAGTTGTACATCTGTTTGCGATCATAATTATAAAAGATTTTGCATGGTTGAGAAGAATTTAAATATTTCACAACTTCCGGAGGTGGTCGCAAATTTCCGAAGCTGTCAAAATAAACTGCATTGCCGTTTTTCATTTTTTAATTTTGTATGCTGTCCAATGCGTACCCATGCCCGTTTTCTTATCATGATTTACAATTCCACATTCGATGGCGCGCACTTTTTTAAGTAAACTGTCACGCATAAATATTCCGCGAAAGTGAGGAATTTGAAGCATTTTAACATATTTATGCAAATCTTCATCGGTTAGTGCTCGTTGTGGCAGACTTAGAGAGGTTTTTTTTTTTTGATATGGTAAATAAAGTCCCAAACCTTTTTTATAAGGTTTCAAGAAAAGACCTTTTCCAATAGCAATTTTTTCCATAGCCTTGTTATGTCGTTCAGATTCGCTAAGACTTCTTTGGGCTGCTTTAACATCATTAACCGCTTTCGCGATTCCGGCTGCTCCTCCGGATAAAGCACCTAAAGCTGATAATCCTGCGAAAAGTGGTATTAATGGAAGAAATCCACCGCTTTTTGGAACCGGTATTATCCTGGGAGAATCGGTCACTTTTTTCTAATTTGCATTTTTTAACTGTGGCATTGCTAATCGTGCTGCTCGAATGACATTTTCTGGCTTTTTCTGTTTTAGAACATTCGCCGCTTTTCTTATAAATTTTCGAAAACTTATTCTTCCACCCTTTCTTTTTTTCATAGAACTACTAGTTCGTTTTCTTCTTTGTTGTTGTTGTTGTTGTTGTTGTTGTTGAACTCCCATACCCAACTTTGTTTTTACATTCATAGCGGTTGCAACTGCTCGAGCAGCTAAACGTTCTCCAATGCTTGCATCCGATGAATGAACTCGTCTAAGTGCTGCTCTAGCTAAAATACTATCTGCTTTATGTCTTTGTTCTAGATTTTTAAAATTAGAGTATGCAATATCATGAGCTTTGCAGGATTCATCCAAAGGATTTATTCCTTTGTCCCCTCTTTCCAACCTCTCGTTTAACTTTGTACCTGGTCCACAAAAGCGATAGCCTGGTATATGAAATTCGAATGGTAAAGAATTAATTAGTTTATTAAGTAAACCATTGCCTCGTTGCACTTCTTTCGGCATTGCTCTCTCTTATTCGAAGTTTTTTTCGAAATAAACCAATTCATGCAGAGCTATCAGCTTATAAAATAGAAAACAGTAACCATATTTTTTATTAGATAATTGACATGCGAATAGTTCAACAAAAAAATGTGCTGCCTATTACTAACCGTGATTTTAAAGCCCGCACTCCACCGGCGTGCTATAATATACCATGATATAATATATATTATAGCCTACATATCGCTTTCTGTGTTTTCTTACGTACATGCCTCCACTGCTTGCTATACCTAGCTATAATATACAGCGCATTCCAAAATATATAGCTCAATATCGCTCGGCCAGGCGACTTTGCAACTATATATCTCAGTATAGTTTCGCTATAGGTCGTTTGTTTTAACACAAAAATGGACCATTTCACAAACACTGTACAAAAATTTAATTGTCTTTGGAAAATAGATTGCAATGAATACAAAAACAATGAATTAAAGGATGCTGCATGGGCAGAAGTGGTCAAAGAGTGTGACATATCAAGTGGTAAGTGTAGTATGTTCCGTTATTTATATTACAATTTATTATTAAAGTTTTTATTTATAAAATTAGAAAGGTGAACAATGTTTGTAAGTACAGTTAAAGGTTTAGTATTTGGTTTACTACTTCTCTTAGTTCTAAGGAAAACTAGAATAAACAATTTATATTTGACGATCAATATGCATACCTAACTGATTAAAAAAAGTTAGTTAACTGTAGAACACTATACAATTAATAAAGACTTCTTTCTATTCGTGTTTGTTGCCATGGAAGTGCTCCTTCGTTAGTAAAGTAGTGACAAAATTCTTCTCGTACAAAAATATTGTCGTAAGATGTGTTACAACCTTCATTTGCCAGCGGCAGTAATTGATCTGCATTATCATTATGTACCCTTGCAATTTCTTCATCCGTTATTGTGCTACAAGTGGCATTTCTCTGTAAGAAGTTATGTAAAATGCACGTTGCTTTGACAAGTTTATCAACTAGGACAGCACTGCATTCAAATGGACGTTTATAAACTCGCCATCTCACAGCCAAAATGCCAAATGCATTTTCTACCACCCTTCGAGCTCAACAGTGGCGATAATTATAAATTCGTCTTTTTTGGGTTAAGTTATCTCGTGGATACGGTCTCATAAGGTTATGCAGTAGAGGAAAAGCTGCATCACCTACAAATACGTAGGGGACGTCGATACCGCTGGGCATAATAGCTTGTGGAGGTGGCAAGTTTAAAGAATTGCTCTTCAGTCGTTTCCCAAATTCAGAATCACTAAAAATTCCGCCATCGCTGAATCTCCCCACTGATCCCACGTCTATTACAACGAACCGCTTATTGGCATCTGCAACAGCTAGAAGAACTATTGAAAACGTCTTCTTGTAATTAAAAAACTCAGACCCAGAATTATGAGGGGCCTTAATGGTCACATGTTTGCCATCAATTGCTCCAACACAGTGATCAAAGTGGCATATTTCTTTGAATTCTCTGGCAATTTCTTTCCATTCTGGTACTGTTAATTCACCTTTCATATATAACGGCTGTAGATGTTTCCATAATGCGTCACATACGTCTTTTACAATTTTCGACACTGTCCATTCACCTACTCTATAATGGTATGCGATAGTCCGAATGTGTCACCCGGAGCCAGAAACCTAGAGCAAAGGTTTCACAATATATGTCTTTTCCTTACAGTCAAGGAAGCGAAATGCTTATGGAAAAAGCTGCGAGACGGGCATCGTCAAGCCCTAAACAAGAAAAAGACCTTATCAGGGCAATCAGCAGACAATCGCCACTCTTGGAAGTATGAGAAATTTATGTCCTTTTTACTTCCATATTTGGGAAATCGGCCACGACAAACAAATATACGATAGTCTGAGCTATAGACTGAGCAGGACGACGTGCCTGAAGAAGACGATAACTCAGACGATATTCAACAAACATCTCAGTTTCAAGAAATAGCGGAAGATATGGAATCTCAAAATGCAACCGCGTCAGTTGCAGTCGCTACAGAGCATCAAAGTGACAAAACGCAGGTAAGGACGGCTGCACCACCGCAAAAAAAAAGACGGGATGACCGAATACTAGACCTCATCGAAAAGGAACACGAAACTCGAATGCAAAGAATTTCAGAAAGGGATCTCCTGCGACGACAAGTATTAACGCAGGAGAAGGATGCAACGATTACGTTTTTTCTTAGTATGGCTGCGAAGACCAAAGACCTTCCTCGAGATCTTCAACTTAAAGTAGAAAAAAATGTTTTTAATGCCGTTATGGAGGCTCAAGAGGAGGCTCTGCGACGACAGACCTGGCAAGGATATGGTACTGTTTCTCCTTTGACCAGTTCTTCAACATCCCCTGTCGATATAGTGCAGCCAATCGTTCCCACCTCTGCAACAGGAAGTAGCAGGAACAATTTGGAAACCGTAACTGTGGATAACCACTTCCCCCTCACCACTTTTGCAGATATTCATTCCGCCACAGAAAATGTGCGAGCTTATTTCTCTAATGCCCAACCTTAATCAAGTTTCTTTACAATACAATGTATTACTTAATAACGTATAATAAATGCCGTAGATCTCACACGCCATTATATTATTGCATTCATGTTACTCTACTTACCGTAAACAAATTGCAAGTCGTTCCATGCTGCTAATCGCTTTCCTATAATTTGAATTTGCTTTGCATATTTCTTCTGCTATTATTTCGCATAGTTCGTAAAATTGATCCCTAGATACCCTGTAATAATTTCTGAATTTCTCATCAGACATTTCTTGGAACAACGTCAAAAACTCTCCATGCTTCTTAAACCTTATGTGTTCTTCAATCCAACATCTATGGCGCCTTTTTGCAGCAATTTCTACATTTATTATTTGCATTAATTCCTCCTCCGCAGAGTCGTCCTCCGACGAGCATAATAAATCTAAACTTAACAACTTCTCCATACTCTCACTTCATTACGTCAATTTATAACAACATATACAACTGAACTTCTTATAATCGTCTACAACTGGATTATTTTATACTGTATATTTAATTTAATATTTTAACGCAAGTGGTGGAGTACAGCATGAGCTATAATTTACTTCTTTACTATAATATATATTATAGCACGATATATTATAGCTCGCCGGTGGAGCGCGGGCTTAACGATGTACCAAAGGCAAACCGACATGGCCCCCTACTACCGTCAACAATACGATCAATCGTTACAGGTCCTTCCAATTGTGCAAAGACGAATGTTATAATTTCACTTTTAGAACATCCCAATGGTATCCGATTCGAGAATGTATACGTATACTCCAAATCGCTAACTCAACCAAAATATGAATACTTAGACAAGCTTTTTAAGACAATAAAAGGCATTGGCTATTACCCTTACAAAGATTCTGAGAATATTATTTCTCCATCAAAAGCGAAATCTAATTCAATATTTATATTTGACGATGTTGCTTGCGAAAATCAGAATGTAATCAGAGATTATTTTAGTATGGGACGTCATTACAACGTCGATTGTTTTTATCTTTGTCAAACATATACTCATATTGCAAAACATCTAATACGCAACAATGCAAACCTAATTATATTATTCAAACAGGATGAGCTAAATCTTAAGCATGTCTATTCAGATTATGTCAATACTGACATGCCATTTGAAATGTTTAAAACCATTTGCAAAGTTTGTTGGGATGACAAATATGGGTTTATAAGTATTTATAAAGATAGTGATGTTAAAAACGGTCGATACCGTAAAGGTTTTGATCAATATATATATTTATAACCATTGCGATTTACCTCTGAGTAATATAGAAGCAGTAAACGAGTGAGGATCATATTATCTCTTGTATGTATACAGGGTGTTTGGTCTATAAGTACAAAAAAAAGAACCACATGTTCCCTGTTGCATTTCAAACATGAATTTATACACTTTTTGACTTTTGAAATAAAAAAAAAAATTAAAAATTATTTTGGTTTCTGAGGCCGGCCCTGGTTTATCGCGCTTATTTTCTAGAGAATAGTCGCCGGTGATAGATAACGCTGTTTCGTAAGTGGCGCTGCTCGTTGCAAACTATCAGTTACGAGAATTCGTATTTCGCCAGGCCCGTATTAAACCGAATTTCAGGGTCAAATTTTCGAACACGAATTGCGTACTTAATTGTCACTCGATTGAAAAATGCTTTTAGACTTTTGTTATTTATTGTGCAAGGAATCCATGATTCTTTTTTTTTGTACTTATAGACCTAACACCCTGTATATATCGCTGTAATGGACTCGAAAATTAAACAGGAGCTTGTTAAGGTATGGAAAGATGTAAAATGAAAATTGCAAGCTTTAAAAGAGGGTGCGATAGAGGAAGAAGATATATTGCGGAAATCCTATAAACCTTTGGTGGAACCTTTAATGCAATTAAAAGAAGAAATACAATTTTCTAAACCGAAAACTAAGCAAGAAATTAAAAAGGAAGAACAAGAAGATGAAGAAGATTTTGAGAAATCGTTCATAGCACCAGATTTATTCTCACCATCATCATCATCATCGTCTTTACCAACCTCATTAAATACCTCGGTAAAAGATTCCGATCTTTCTACAATGCTTCCACTGAATGACGAGGAAGAAGATAGAATATTTGATTATACTAAACAAGAAATACAGAAAATCGTAAACGATCCTGCTTTTAAAGATATATTAGATGATTATGAAGAATTACCCACATATTATATTGAAGGAGTATTAAGCGATACTGAAGGAGAATATGACAATAGAAATGATGTTCGATACGACTGGCTTCAGAACAAATTATATATTGGCGATGAAGAAATAAAGCTGGTCGGTAAAAATCTAGAAATAATGGGACGTAAATTCGTCGGAACGCCTGGACTATATGAGTTACTTCTCAAAAAGAATCCTGTCGGAGATAAGCAAAAAGATAGGGATGTCTATAGGGAAATAATGCAGCTCGTTCGATTAGATAACCCTCAAACTTATATAACATCTCTAAATCATGATACTAAAGGAGTTTTTGACACGCAATATGGTGTAAGATTTAATCCAGAGAAACAAAAAATATTTTATCGGAGATTCCGAAATAAAGTTTGGAACTAACAAAATAACCATAAAAAATGTAAGGTATACACTATCCCGAGGATTATTGGAGCCTAGTGGTTATAAGGAATCTGATTTGGCGAAATATAAAGATATAGTGTATAGAACAAATGCTCATAAAATTGGCTACAAGAGTATCGCTCCAATAGCTGGAAACAAAGGAAAAAAGTATCAGCTAATCAAGAAACTCATGATCGGACCTCTATTTCCTTCCGCTGCTGCCAATGTCATAGCAGCAACTTCGACTCCAGTTAAAAATCCTTTGGGTAAAGGTCTATGGATGAATTTAAACGATAAACCTCTAGAATATGTATATTTTAATGATGTTAACGAATTATGTGATCGTTTAAAATTACTCATTTCATCTCAATCTGCAGGAAATACCAACCATACCAATGAAATCACATCTATTGTCGAAGAACTTCGAGAGTGTGGTATAATAGAATAAATAATTTATATTCTCACTTAGTTTCAATATGGTTGTTGATAAATTCGGTCGAGCATTGTCGGGGGTTCTAAACGAAAGTTTGAAACGATAGATAAATTCTTGATTGAAAATAATAAGTTATTCGCTCGAGTTAAAACGAGCGACGACGACGACGACGACGACGATGATGGGGAACAGATTGAAGATGAGATTGTCACAAAAAAATACTTGGATACAATAATAGATACGTTAGCGACAGCTGAAGATTTTAGAAAGATTTCTTATTTTATTGATTTCGATAACAAACATGTAACTCGTTTATAGATGCCAACAGCATCTTGGCATGCAGCTACAAAAGCATATGTTGATAATAAAGATGAGGTTACTAAGAACCAAATTAGACTAGAATGTGAAAAAGTCAAAAAGGATGCAATGTCCGAAGGAGATAAAAAACATGAAATTCTCCGAAACGAATTATTAGTACTAATACACTCTCTCAAGGCTAACATTGACTCACTAAACATCAATTTTCGTTTAAATACTTTGTATATAGATGCTATCTTTAAGCACCTTGACATACAGAAGAGCTCTTTAATTACAGCCACGCCGTCAAGTTCATTGCCTAGCAATATCGATACCACTGACAACACCACCGCCACCACCACCACCACATCTTCTGTTTAATAATAATGGTTAAAATACGGAAAGCAAATATAAAAAAAGATTCTGGCAAAAACGGTAAAACAACAACCACTATTAAAGAGCAAGTGGTAGCTGAATTACATAAACAAGCTCGAAAAAATTTTACTAGACGAAGAACAATTATTAAAGGATTATACGATCTGTTTCAAGCCGATCTAGTTGAAATGATTCCGTATGCAAAAGAAAATAAAGGGTATCGATACATTCTTGTAGTAATTGACACTTTTTCTAAATTTCTATGGGCGTCACCGGTTTTACGAAAAAACGGAGAAGATGTTTCGAAAGCGTTTGAAGATATATTACGCAAAAATAAACGTATACCGACAAACCTGCAAACTGATATGGGAAAAGAGTTTTACAATAAATGGTTTCAGAATCTTATGAGAAAATACAGAATTAATCACTATTCAACTTTCAGCAGTAAAAAGGCTTCTATAGTCGAACGAGCCAACAGAACCTTAAAAGGTATAATGTGGAAAAAAATTTACATTGCAAGGAAATTACAAATGGTTAGATTTGTTACCTAAACTAGTTGAAGTTTATAATAATAAAAAACACAGAACTATCAGAATGAAACCGAAAAATGCTGTAAAGAAGGAAAACGAAAAGCTACTATTGAATACCGTATATTCTCGCATTAAAACAGTATATCTGAAGAGAAAGAAAGAAAGTTTTTGCAAAAGTTTACACTCCAAACTGGTCCAATGAAATTTTTAAAGTGGTTAACATTAAATTTTCTAATCCAATCGTCTATTATTTACAAGATTTAACAGGTAACGATATAAAGGGAGGATTTTACGATAAGGAACTGCAAAAGGCGAAACATCCCGACGTGTACCTGGTGGAAAAAATTTTGCGAAGAAAAGGTGATCAAGTCTACGTAAAATGGCTTGGATTCGATAAATCTCAAAACAGTTAGATTCCATCTAATAATGTTGTAATGTAACATTTTTTAAAAGAATAAAACTATTTCTGAATAACAATACTTTTTATTTACATTGTTACCTACCTACCTACCTATCTACCTATTCATAACGAAGCAATTCAATGCACGCAATTACTTTAATAAATTCATTCATTAGAGTCGAACGTGTAAGAAAAATAATTATTATTTCTTGCACTCCGGCAGCGGCATGTTCAGCCGAACCGGAAAAACAATTAACACATATTCCTTGCTACGTCGGTCGATCGCGACCGACGGGAAAAAAATGCTCCTCCCTTGCTACGTCACGCACACACGGAACGACGAACAAAGTACGAAAAGGATAGCTGCAGGTAGACAGAAACAGCATTAAAGTAACGGTTCATGCTCTCAGAACACATACACCTTTTGCCCATAGGTGCGAGAAGGATGGACTTATACGGCAAACTAACGTTAGGCAGAAACAGCAACAATCTAACGGGACATGCTCTCAGTAGCCCTCTCCTATTACTACTTTTGTGAAGTGGTAACCACATTGTTTTCTATAGAAGATATTGAATTTTCGCTTATCTCTTGGTGAAACATTTTTAATAGTCACAAAGATAGAAAAACACTTGCTACTGTTACACAATATATTTAATAATATCTCCTACAATTGGTTACAGCTCTTATTTCTTGATCGATGATATCAAATTCGTTAGTAGTTTACTATGGATTATTTTCTGATGGAGCGCGACGTGTGATCTTGTAGTATACCATTTTTTTATTTCTAATTTGATCCAAAGGCTTCTTGTATAGTGGTCTTTGCTTCATGAGATTTGTGATTACACTTTATTTCCATGTATTTTGGAAACACTTTACGCTTTAAACACTGCCGGTTAAACCATAGGTGGCTGTTGTATTTCTTGAATTTAGTTATGCACCTTTTGTAATATACAGCGAGTTGTGCGTTACTTGCATTTAAAATAGAAGATATTGAATTTTCACTTGTTTTCGCTTGTTTTCTAGTTAGCAATTGATTAATGTAATATTATATTGATTTCTTTTCTGACACTTTTAATCAGTACCATGATTATCAAGAAGAAATCGTGAAATTTGAGAAAAGTTGAGAGCACGTCTATTCATACGGTTCTAGAACCGACGCATTTCTATCCTGTAAACAGCGTCAGTCTTCTGTGCATTAGATAATATTCATTAATTAACTAAACGATCGATAAATCACTACATAGTATAAAGCAAAGTCGCTTCCAATTAAGTCAGAGGTTAGAAATATGACAACACCAACCGAGTCTTTTAACAAATTAACATAGTAACGACAATAGCTAAATATGAACTTCCCATTTTACATTGTCTAATTTTTATAGTTCTTGACCGTGACGTCAGCAAATTAAATAGGGCTTCAGGGCAGTCATTAAAGAGAAAGGGCCTCAGTGTCCATGTACATAACACCTCCCTCCTCAGGTTGAAACGTCCTCGTTTCTTAGATGATTTTTGGGTAGAGTGGATTCGAGGATTGCTGGTCCATTTCCATCTCTTGAGTTTAATTTTTCTTGTTCTGCCTATCTCTCCATGCTCGATACATTCTCATTATTTGTTTCTTGTAACATAAAAGAATCATTAGCAGTATTCCAATGATAATAATCATACCAGTAATCGCGAGGTGTCCATAAAAGGTGATAGGTTGAAGATGAATAGGTGTATCCTCTATTCTTTTTAATATTTGGTTGATATCCTCCATTTTATCGGGATACTTTTCTAAGGTATACAGATTTTGACGGGGCTTCGATATTTCCGTATGATACATAGCAATTTTGGGGGAAGATGTCTTGGTGGTGTCCTTTTCATAGTAATCTTGGCATATTTTTCATAATCTATGAGGTAGCTTCCAGGGGGATGATCTCCTTCTTCTGTTGTCCAGTTATTTGTAGTAATCATCAAAAGCGTTCCATTATGCAGTGTTAATACCTCTTCGTAATTCTGGACATAAATACTAGGACTTTCAAATGCATTTATTATTTTAGTTAAAATTTTATTTTCACAGAAGTATTTTTGATTATCGACTTCCGTACAATGTTCATACCATCGTGACAGGGATTCGTATCGAGTACCTATTGTATTTAGAGGGTAGTAGGAAAATATTATTTTGTTTTAATAATGGGTAGATTTGAAAAATTTTAAATCGAATTGGCAGAGAAATTGGAAATTGAATAATTCCTATAATTATGTCGTTAGTCATGATGATCGTTTGTTTATTAAACTTCAGATAGCTCATAGGGTGATTATCAGAATGGGGTATTAACTGTTCTTTAGAGTAAATACTAGAAAGATGTTGCATCATTTCTCTTATTTGCTTATTTGAAATTGATTCATTACTAATTATATCCTCTCTCGCAAAAGTAAGAGTTCTTTCAATCAGTTGTAATTGATTGAGCAATGTTTGAGAAATGGTTTTTAATTTAAATAATTGATTTTCGACATCCAATCCTTTTAATTTCTGATTAATTTTCGAAAGTGTATTTGCAAGTTTGACACATCTTTCAAACTTTGCCGCCTGTCCGTTCGGTAGTTACCGTCGGCCAGACGCATGCCAGACGGTTGAAGGACGCTCATTAAATTGCGCAACGGCTATGGTCAGGGTGGACAGACGTCGTCCTATCTTGCTGATTGACAGTCACGTTTTTGTTCATATAAACTATTATTGTTTGTTTCATAGTTATTATTGTTAATCGACTTACTGTGTGAAATACTTCTTTGTTGTTGTTCCAGGTATTGTGTTAAATTGTGTATATAGAGTTCATAGGTTATATTAGTTATTATTTAATTACAGTTATTTTACTGCAACAACTTGAGTTGGTTTTTTCACCCACACTCTCTTGCAAGTTCCTAAGTTTCCCAAAATTCGAAACTTATAAACCAAGAACAAAACAGGGAGCTGCATCATGGAAGTAAAGGCTACCTTTCATTTCGTTTCTGAAGCTGTGGACTCAAAGACGACCGTAGTTAAGGTTAAACCTATCCAGCTTGAGGGACGGTTAGAAGCATATCAGTTTCCCCTGGATCAACAAACACGCACACACCATCAAAACCTTTTCGAGCATAAAATCACAAAGCTGGTAGTCAAGAGCTTGACTACGCGCAACAAATATCGAAAGGTCAATATAACCTTGAAGGAAGACGAGCTGCTGGAGGAATACCTGGACGAGGAGGGTAACGTAGTTTTTAATCAGTTTTATTTAGAGGTTGTCAAGTCAACGTCTTCCCACCCCCTCTTCTCCCACCCCACCCGCCGAAAAATCGATGCATTCCATTGCAAAAAATTTAGTGCTGAATAAATTTGACGGGAATGATGTCGATGCAGAACCATAGTTAAATATTTTCGAACAAGAATGCGAAAGACTTGGTGTACAAGAGGAGAAATATTCTGAAATACTGCGTTTGTTTTTGGAGAATGTCGCACTGGAGCGGTACGCGGTGTTTTTAAAAATGAATAAACTCTCGCACGCGTGGGAATTTTGGAAAGCCTCTCGTGGTCGGAAATTGCTTTCGCATACACTTATAAATATTTGGGTGGCTCGGTTTTAGATTATGCATTAAAGAAAAGGAATCTTTTGATTGATGTTGATCGTGATTTATCGATAAGATCACAAATAAATTTAATTGTAATAGATCTCCCTAATTCAGAAAAAGAGTAATAAAATCTTAAATGAAAATACAAATGAACAAAAAACCTGCGGGTACTGCGTTAAAATGGGCTTTTCGGGCAGACGTCACTCTGAAGAAGTATGTCGTGTGAAAATAGCACATCAGGGTAAAAACAAAGACAATAAAATCAAAGTCGCAAATAATATCGAAGCGCAAGATGCAATTTCTCACCTTGAAAATCCAAAAAGCTAATAACAACCCCACTTATAAAACTAAAAATTCTAGTCAATGATAGTCCGGCCATCGGTCTCTACGATTCCGGAGCCAACGTCTCATTGATAAATTACAACTGCTGGAAAAAATTGAGTGTAAATAAAATAATAAGTGGGAGTAAACAATTTAAAACTCTTTTGGGCAACTCAAATACTGAAGGAAGTGTAGTTCTACCAGTTTCTATTTTCAATATGAAAGAAGATTGTCTGTTTTTCGTTGTCAAAAGTAAATCATTCGAAGATGATGTCTTATTAGGTTTAGACTGCATAAAAAAATTTAAATTATGTCAAGACGAAAACCTAAAAATAAGTCAAAGTTTGGAAAAAGCAGTCGCAATAAATAATGTAAAAAGCAATTTTAAATGTAAAAATAATGAGATGGACGAAATTAGGTCTGATCCTATACTAGAAAAAATCTTGAGTACTTATAAAGATGCCTTCGCCAAAGGAAAATTCGATATTGGTAAAGTCAACGATTATGAAGCCACAATAAGGCTCACTGAAAACAAATATGTAGCAAAAAGACCTTACGGGTGTTCTCTGCAAGACAAAGCAGAAATAGAAAGACAAATTAAAGAATTATTGAAATCGGGTCTAATTGAAGAATCGAGTAGTCCATACGCTTCTCCGGTTACATTGGCTTTTAAAAAAGACGAAAATAAAAGATCCCGATTATGTGTTGATTATCGGGAACTCAATAAGATAGTCGTGCCGGAAAGTTATTCTTTTTCCCGTATTAACGAGTTAAAATTACGTGCAAGAAATTGCAATTACTTCACAAAGTTGGACATGAATTCGGCGTTTTGGTCGATCCCACTTCGCGACAAGGATAAATATAAAACTGCGTTTGTAACTCTCCACGGGCACTGGCAGTGGAACTGTTTACCTTTCGGTTTAAAATCCGCTCCAGCAATTTTTCAAAGAACATTATCAAGTAAAAAGTTTGCACCATAAACGAGGCCATGTTCTAAGTGCCATCACCATCCTCACCAAAACTCTAGATGATTGGGACTCTAACCCCAACAAACGAGATGCCGATTATTTACAAGCCACTCTAGAATCTACGGAAAGAGCATACAAGAAATTTGAAGGTATTCAAGACAAACTAGAAGACATCGACGAGAAGGAAGTCGTACACCGAGAACCAATAATGATTAAGTACAATACCGCAATTGGTCGAACACGGAAATGCCTTCGGGAATCAGGATTACAAACACCAGTATCAGCAAGTACAAACGATGTCCAAGGTACATCATCCCCATCGCAACGACAAACGCCCCTGTTACCCAATCTTCCTCAAATCAACTTGCCTACATTTGATGGCCATTCCGAAAACTGGAATTCATATTTTGACATATTTTCATCCTTAATTGATGAAACAAATTTAGAGCCCGCCCGCAAACTTCAGTATTTACGGATGTCAGTGAAGGGAAAGCCATACACCGCGATTGAGTCATTAGAAACGACTAATGAAAATTATCGAACCGCATTAAATATCCTCAAGGATAAATATGATTGCACCCGACAGAATATGCTTTGGACCATTCTCCGCGAATATCCACGTCTACAAAGGGATACACCAGTTGCCTTAAGTAATCTAGTGGACCTAATTAATCAACACACTAGATCATTGGAGAATTTAAAGGCACCGGTATCCACGCGGGATATTCCATTGTTAGATTTGATATTGTCGAAAATTAGTCCTTCAACAGCTTGGCACTGGGAGATGACATTAGATGATAACAAAACAGTTCCTAGCTATAAGGATCTGTTAAAATTCCTTGGAAAAAGGTCCCAGTGCTCAATGTATTCGTCAACAAAGGAAATCAATGCAACGAAGAACGAAACAGAGAGATTTAGAAGGCAGCACAATCCTAATAGTCGTGCCCAAGCTTACACTACCATAAAGCAAACATGTGCTATTTGTTCAGGGACACATAGCATCTACCAGTGCGATTCATTTCGGAGTTTATCCGTAGAAGAAAGAGCAGATGCAGTAACTAAGGCAATGCTTTGTTTCAATTGTCTGTCCAAGGGACATGGGTATTCTCTTTGTAACTCAAAAAAGGGCTGTAATAAATGCCAGAGACGTCACTATACCCTCTTACACAGGCCTGTCAAAAACGATCGACCGATCAGAATTTCTGGAAATACACAAACTCCGTCTACGTCGTCAACAATGAGTGCTCAGGGAAATAAATCATCGTCTACAAGACTAGAAAACGGAGAGACAGATCATAAATCTAACCGATCTGTTGCACTTGTAGTCAATTCAGCTACAAGTGATTTAATGGTTACCGCTGTTGTCCATGCCTTAAATAGTAAAAGGAAACCAGTAAAGGCCCGTACACTTATTGATACATGTGCGACGTCAAATTTTATAACTGAAGAATTAGCCAGCACGTTAGGTCTTAAAAAGGAAAATTGTGAGGTCTCTATCGGTGCCCTGAACACCTTAACCACTGTTGCCAAGGGCATCGTCAAAACAATTATAAAATCGAGGGACAATAGATACGAACGGCAACTTTCCTTCTTAGTGGTACCCTCCATATCGAATTGTATACCAGACCAACCAATATACAGAGAAGGTATCAAAATTCCAAGTAACTTTAAATTAGCCGACCCCGATTTCCACAAGCCGGCAAAAATAGATCTTCTGCTAGGGGCTGGGGTCGCTTTGTCATTGTTTTGTATAGGGCAAATACGATTGCAGTCAGCTGAAGGAACAGATATCTGCTTACAAAAAACACGACTCGGATGGGTCATCGGGGGGAGCGCGCCGTCCATCAATATCTCAATGAACCGCACGTGTCACATGACAAACGAAATTTATTTCGACTTAGCTAAATTCTGGGAGATAGAAGAGGTCTCACAAGGTAAAACATTCACCGTTGACGAACAGGCATGCATCGAACATTTTCAAAGAAACGTTAACCGTAATAAGGACGGTCGATATACAGTAGCGTTGCCATTTAACGAGAGAAAAATAGACCTAGGCGAATCATATACTATGGCATTAAAACGGTTACACAATTTAGAGAAAAAATTGAACCGAGATGTCGAATTAAAGAACCAATATCACGCCGTTATTAAAGAATATTTAACTCTAGGTCATATGTCAGAGGTAACTAACGAAAAATAAGGTGGTTCAAACTATTATTTTCCCCATCACGCAGTGATAAAAGAAAGTAGTTTAACCACTAAGCTTCGTGTTGTTTTTGATGGGTCTGCTAAGTCCACTACAGGTCTATCATTAAATGATACCTTGATGGTAGGACCTAATATACAAAGTGACCTTTTTTCTCTATTACTGCGTTTTAGAATTCATCAAATAGTTATCACAGGCGATATCGAAAAAATGTATAGGCAGTTTCTAGTTCGTCCTGAAGACAGATGCTATCAACGAATTTTGTGGCGAGATTCAAATTCAAACTTACGAATTGAATACTGTAACCTTCGGCGTTGGACCCGCACCTTTTCTCGCGATTGCTTGTTTGCATAAATTAGCTAATGATGAATCAACTGATTTTCCTATTGCTTCCAGAATTGTAAAGGAAGATATGTATGAGGATGACGCAATAACTGGAGCAGACACTGTGGAAGAAGCGATCATTATAAGAGATCAACTTATCAATCTATTAGATCGTGGTCAATTAAAAATAAGACAGTGGGCTTCTAAAGATCCAAATTTACTGAAGGATCTTCCCTTAGAGAGCATTAACCCCCACCTTCAAATTGGAGGGTCACCTACAATTAAAACTCTAGGTGTATCATGGGATTCGGCATCTGATAATATTGTGTATAAAGTACGATTATGTAATATAGGTGACCGAGTAACAAAACGTCATATTTTGTCACAGGCGGCAAGTATTTTTGACCCACTCGGTCTTTTATCACCAGTCATTATTGTGGCAAAAATTCTTATGCAAAATTTATGGGCACTTAAACTAGATTGGGATGAAACGTTACCAACGGATCTGCATTGTAAATGGACCCAATACTATAACCAACTACCTGCACTTAACAACCTTTCTTTCAAAAGGAAAACGGTCATTAGTAACGCTCGCTCAATTCAACTACATGGGTTTTGCGACGCTAGTGAGGCTGCCTATGGAGCGTGTATATACTTAAGATCGATCGATTATGGCAACAATATACACACCGAATTATTGTGCGCTAAGTCAAGGGTGGCGCCACTTAAGAAACTCACCATTCCAAAACTGGAATTATGCGGGGATGAATTGTTGGTCAAATTGTATACGACTGTAAAAAACTCTATTTCCTGTAAATTAGATGATGTATACTTTTCTTTCGATAAAATCCATCAACTGGCACTTTTCACCCCCAAGATCACCGCATTTCGGTGGCTTGTGGGAAGCGGCCGTTAAGGCATTTAAATATCATTTGAAACGAGTGGTTGGTCACAACATCCTACTTCACCTAGAACAATTTAATACCCTAACCACCGAAATAGAAGCTATATTAAATTCACGTCCCCTCACTCCTGTTTCCTCCGATCCCCAAGATTTATTGGTATTAACACCTGGTCATTTTTTAACCGGTGATTCTTTAACGAGCCTTCGTGAGCGAGATTATTCAGAGGTTCCGTCCAACCGTCTTTCGGTTTGGCAGTTCCTCCAGAAATTAAAACAAGATTTTTGGAGCCGCTGGAAAAATGAATATCTTAGAGAACTCGCCAATCGTTGCAAATGGACCAGCGGTCAGCATCCAATCGACGACAACAGTATTGTTCTACTACGAGAAGAAAATATGCCTCCTCTCCATTGGCCCCTAGGTAGAGTAGTGAAAGTGCACCCTGGTGCCGATGGTGTGATCCGCGTAGTGACAGTGAAAACCGCAAAGGGAACCGTGAAACGGAGTGTAAAACAAATAGCGCCATTACCAATTGATAATAATCAATGTGATTCTAATAATCAAAGTGCCATTGATAAATAAAGTGACAGACTGCATGACAATAATAAAGATCGTGCTGAACATTCTAATAATGACTCTCGTATACTTCGTTCTTTTTGACTGTTTCTAGTAACTAAGTCTCTATTAACTCTTTTTTTTTTTTAATTTTAATTAGTACGTATGAGAATTAAGTATTAGTTGATAATCATTCGTCAGTAGGTAATCATATAACTATATCTTTCTATTGTAAGGCTTGATTATACCGTTAATTTTTTGAGTTATTGTTGATCGGGTTCTTCACCCTCTCAAGCGGGGGAGTATGTCGTAAATCACCAAAAGATCTGTACAGTTTAGTTTTTGGTTCTAATATGCATTTTCAGCTTATGAAACGACCTACAGTTTCCGTATCTTCGTCAACTTCACTTTCTTCTCTATCCTCTTCTAACGCTTCTCTCTTTCTCTATCTCATCACTTTTTCACCCTTAAGTTTAGTCTAGTAGTAAGCAGTAGCCAGTAGCAAAAAGTAACTATCGCGCGCCGCACCTTTCTTGTCTTCACCGTCTTATCGCACCATTTTTATTGTTTGACCTGTATATATTGTAAATATAATAGATTCGTTAGACTTTACAAGTGTACAGTGTTTTAATCACCAAAACTACCTGCAAACCTTTAATTAGGATTGAACAGGAGTCAAATTGTTTTCGTGTGACATACATTGTCCCTTCAGTTTTGATCTTTCGGTTAGAAAAATTGAACTTCACCGTGTCGTACGAGACAATACGACAATTACGCACCTACGGCTTCAAATTAAACGTCTCGAAAGGTATTTTCACTAAACGTGAAGTGTAATATTTAGGACATAAAATAGGATACAACAGTATTAAACCTCTAAATGACAACGTAATCGCAATAAAAAATTTTCCTGTTCCACAAACAAGAAAAAGTATTAGACAATTCTTGGGAAAATTAAATTTCTACCTTCAGTACATCCCGAAGTCAAGTATCATACTGGAACCTTTTCATAACTTGCTTCGTAAAAATGTGCAATTTGATTCGTCTCCAACTTGTCAAGAAAATTTCGAGGTATGTAGTTAAAGAACATTTGTGTTCGGAACCAATACTATCGATCTTTGATCCAGCGCTACAAACCTACATTTTTACGGATGTGAGCATCCTAGGAGTAGGTGCAGTGTTGAAACAACGCCAAGCAGATGAAAAACTAAGACCAGTATTTTATTTCTCACGCAGATTGAACAAGACACAAAAAGAGAAAAAAAGCAATATTTATCGAATGTATCGCAATAAAGGAAGCAATATTGTATTGGCAGTACTATTTAATTGGTCAAAAATTTACGGTTTTCACCGATCACAAACCCTTAGAGGGCTTTAAAATAAATAATTGTAACGATCCAGAACTAAGGAAAATCCTTAATTACATCTCACAATTCAACTGTGAAATCCTTTACAACTCAGGTGAAGAAAATTTGGAAGCGGATTGCTTATCTCGCAACTCTGTTCTAGATGAAGAAGAAGATAACTTCATAAGCTCAGCAGTGAAAATAGTGAACTTTTTGAAAATAAACGAAATAATCAATGATCAAAAAAATTTGGATTTAGATAACAAATGTGAAAAGAATAACGGTATTATCTACAAATCACTAAACAATAAAAAGAAAATTTGGTTATCTGAAGTGTTTGGTAAACAGCTAATAAAAAATGTCCATGAAATGCAAGGTCATGTGTGAGTAAAACAACTGATCTTGGCAATAACACAAAAATTGTATTTTAAAAATATGCACAAACACATAACAATATTTTGTCGTTCCTGTGAAACATGTATAAAGAACAAAACTAGAATTGCAAACTACAGGGTCCCGTTATCCCAATTGGGTCCAGCCTCAAAGCTATTTGAAATAGTCTCATTGGACACAGTCGGCGGTTTTGCGGGAAACAAAACCACAAAGAAATATCTGCATTTGCTTACAGATCACTTCACAAGATACGCGTTTATCACAACATCGTCAACCCAAACAGCTGACAATTTTATTAAACTAGTTAAATCAACAAAACATACTGACATCATCGATACGCTTTTGTCTGACCAATACGCAGGTATAAATTCGGATGATTTCAAAAAATACTTAAAGTCAGAAAATATAAGACTCATTTTTACAGCAGTAGATTGTGCTTTTTCAAACGGTTTGAATGAAAGGACAAATCAAACACTAGTCAACAGAATACGATGTAAAATCTACGAGAACAAGTCACGCTCATGGCTGTTGCACAAGAATATGTGCACGAATATAATAAATAATACTATACACAGTTCGACTGGTTTTACACCCTCCTATCTACTAACAGGAAAAGAAAAATCAATACTACCTGACGAACTAAACGAGAACAATGTTGAAAACTTAGAAGAAAATAGAAGAAAAGCATTTGAACAATCGAAAAAGATTCACGAGCAAAACAAGAGATATTACGACGAGAAAACAAACAAACTAGAATACAACGAAAATGATCACGTTTACATATACAACGGAAACAAACTAAACAGAAAAAAACGGACCCAATCAGAGAAGGGCCATTTAGAATAAAAAAGAAAATTTCTGAGGTAATATATGAGGTCGATAGCGGGCTCAGGAAAAAAGATTCAAACCTATTTCACGAAAGCAAGCTCATTCCCTTCCATTAATCCGAATTTTTTTTTATTTCTTGAGGGGGGGGATGCAAGTTTGACACCTCTTTCAAACTTTGCCGCCTGTCCGTTCGGTAGTTACCGTCGGCCAGACGGTTGAGGGACGCTCATTAAATTGCGCAACGGCTATGGTCAGGGTGGACAGAGGTCGTCCTATCTTGCTGATTGACAGTCACGTTTTTGTTCATATAAGCTATTATTGTTTGTTTCATAGTTATTATTGTTAATCGACTTACTGTGTAAAATCCTTCTTTGTTGTTGTTTCAGGTATTGTGTTAAATTGTGTATATAGAGTTCATAGGTTATATTAGTTATTATTTAATTACAGTTATTTTACTGCAACAACTTGAGTTGGTTTTTTCACCCACACTCTCTTGCAAATTCCTAAGTTTCCCAAAATTCGAAACTTATATATCATTAAATTGTTTATTAATATTTTTAATTGTTTCAGAATATGAATTGGTTATATGATGTGCTAAACTTAAGTATTGGTCTTGTTTTTCGATAGTTTTCTTTTGATTATCAAAGAGTATATTTATATTGTTTTTAATTTCTTCGTAATCGTTGGAATCTAACGTTCCAAAGAGGTATTTAAAAGCATTTCCTACACCGTTTACTAATCCACGCTTTTCGCGCAGAGGCAAAGGCCGTAACTTATCTAGTTTATCCTGAATTTGACTTAATTATATTATCTATAATAATAACTAAATCGCTTTTTACCTGGTATTTTAAAATAGTGGTTTTCGTTATTAATTCTAAATATGTTAATCTAATTTGTGTCAGATTGATAGTATATGCAAATTTGTGGTAATGACTAAATAAATACGCATCTCCAAGATCTTCTTCTAGATACGTTACAGTCTTATTTATAGGACTAATGCTAGTTTTAGGAGGAAAACACATTTTTAATTTTCACTGATTTATTGTTTACTTAACATATGTTTCGCTAATACTTTAGCTTCATCAGAAGTAGACTTATACTTAATTAACAAACGAAAATGTGTCTAATATATACCTAAGTTATGGTTCGAACTACTACTGGGGAGGGGAAATAGGTTTAATAACGGAGAGTTGTTTAGATCTAACTGATCATTTAAAAGCAAATCTGTTTTTTTGAATTTATTTATTTCCATTGTTTTAAGTAAAGTCAGTTTGTAATTATTGGATTCTCTATGCAAATTAGTGTATTCATAATTGAATTGATGATTTTCTAACCACAAATGTTTCGCGTAATTGGAATCGATTTTTTTGTATTTAAATGACCTATAGTGCTCACTTATTCTTTTTTTAACATTTCTTTTAGTTTTACCTATATAAATTTTGTTACAAGTGCCACAATTTAATTTATATATTCCTGATTGGCATTATCATTTTTATCTTTATTGTTTTTTAAAATTGTTGATATCGAATTATTAGTTTTGAAAGCTACCTTAATATTGTTTTTGATTAAAATCTTTTTAATAACTTCTGAAGGTTGTCCTATATATGTTATTAAAGCATATTTTTTCATTTCGTCGTTAATTTTTGGGTCTGCGATCTATTTATGTACAACTTAGAAATGCAAATTCAAAAGCTCACGCTATTTAAAAGTTGTTTGTATTGGTATAGGTATGTTGACGACTTGATTGTCTGTTTTACAGGATCACAGAGACAATTAAACATGTTTTTAGATCAAATAAATAATTTGCATCCAAATATAACGTTCACTGTAGAAATAGAAGAAAATAATATTTTAAATTTTTTAGATCTAACTATATCAAAAATAAATTGCAAACACGATTTTGCAATATTTCACTAACCGACACATACGGATACAGTTATTAGCAATTTGTCAACACACCCCTACCAACACAAACATGCCGCATTCCATAGCATGTTATATAGATTAACAAAAGTACCTATGAACAATGACAATTATAATAAAGAACTGAACATTATAAAGCAAATCGCACACAACAATAATTACAGTATCAGTGTTATAGATAAAATTTTAACAAAAATCAAATTTAACCAGGTAATACAATCAGTTTTTCCAAAAATTAACGACGAAATGAAAAAATATGCTTTAATAACATATATAGGACAACCTTCAGAAGTTATTAAAAAGATTTTAATCAAAAACAATATTAAGGTAGCTTTCAAAACTAATAATTCGATATCAACAATTTTAAAAAACAATAAAGATAAAAATGATAATGCCAATCAGGAATATATAAATTAAATTGTGGCACTTGTAACAAAATTTATATAGGTAAAACTAAAAGAAATGTTAAAAAAAGAATAAGTGAGCACTATAGGTCATTTAAATACAAAAAAATCGATTCCAATTACGCGAAACATTTGTGGTTAGAAAATCATCAATTCAATTATGAATACACTAATTTGCATAGAGAATCCAATAATTACAAACTGACTTTACTTAAAACAATGGAAATAAATAAATTCAAAAAAACAGATTTGCTTTTAAATGATCAGTTAGATCTAAACAACTCTCCGTTATTGAACCTATTTCCCCTCCCCAGTAGTAGTTCGAACCATAACTTAGGTATATATTAGACACATTTTCGTTTGTTAATTAAGTATAAGTCTACTTTTGATGAAGCTAAAGTATTAGCGGAACATATTTTAAGTAAACAATAAATCAGTGAAAATTAAAAATGTGTTTTCCTCCTAAAGTGTTAATTAATTTTCATCAAGTAAACCAAGATATGATTAATTATACTAATGCTGGTTGTTTGAAGAAGGGGCAGCATTGCCATCAAGATGATCGGCTGTATTCTCATTTTTTCCTGAAAGAGAGATAAATTTTCTTACTCGTTTAATTTTTCGTTTAGAAAATTTTCTTGGTGTTTTATTTTTTTCCGTTATTCCTAATATATAATTGTCATTATTTTCAATAACTTCTACAGGTTTGAAAGGGGTTTTTAATTTTTGATGTTTATCATTAATATAAATCTTTCTTGGAAGGGGATTGGGTAATTCATCGGTATTTTTATCGTTTAGTTTATCGAGTGTTTGTTGATTTGATTGTTGTGATCTATTTCTTATTTGTTCATAGAAATATTTAAGTTCATTTAGTCTTTTGACAATGTATTCTGTGGGAATGTCTATATTTGGTATCTCTTGTTCAGTGATCTCTTTATAAGGTCCATAAATGATTTCATAAGGTCTTAATTTAGTGGTCGATTGTACCGAACTGTTATACATAAACATTATTTGCATGACCAAATTAGGTATCGTTTCATGAGGGTTGACCAATTTTAAGGCATTTAATTTTTCTTTTATTGTGCTATGTAGTCTTTCCAGCGGGGCTATTCCTGTTGGATTTTTGACTGATATTAAATGTAAATCAATATGATACATTTTACAAAAATTTCTAAAATGTACGTTATTAAATTCAACACCTTGATCGATAATTATTTTACCTGGCAAATTATGATGAGTTATGTAATGTCTTAATTTGTGAATATATGTAGTGTAATTAGTGTCCATTAAATAGTAGGCTTGACCATACTTAGAAAAGTGATCAAAAATAGTTAAAAACTTGTAATTAGAAATAGTGAATGTGTCTACCATAATTAATTCAAAAGGCCTTGAAGAAGTAATGGGACCTTTGTATGGTGGTTTATATGGGTTTCTATCGTATTTGGCTTGCAAACATACATTACATTTATTCATATAGTTACTAATTACATTCTTTAAATTTGGAACATAGTAGAGGCGTTTAAAATGATAATAAGTCTCATTAATTCCGTTATGGTTTACGTCATGATAATTAGAAACTTCTTCCAATAATTTCTCCCCTGGAATGTTAGGAGGATTAGAAATGGTCCTAATTATTCTTAATTGGTTGTTTTGTTTGATTAGTAAATCGTGTAAAGCTGAAAATATTTTATGTTGAAATGATTCTGGTATTTTTTCGTCAAAGTAAATACCTAATTGATTAGGAATTCTAATTTTTCTTTCGCTAATTTGGTGTAATATCCAGGGTAAATCTACGACGTTTGCTAAAGTTATATTTACTGTTTGCTTTTGTTTGGTGTTATTAACTGTAAGCTTTCTTTTTCCTTATTTAAATATAAAAGATGTTTGAAAAGATTTTAAAGGTCTTTCGGAAATTTGCATTTCTGTATGGTTTGATTATCAGATCCTTATGAAATATATCCCTAAATTGGTGACAAAGTTTAATTATTTTACCTTTTTCTTCGGAATTCATATGGTCAGATCGTAAGTCTTTAACCGGATTAAAGTCTGAATTTTCATCATTACTAGGCGGATCGTTAGAACAAATGTAATTAGATAGGAGATCAATATCCATAGGTTCGTCAATATTTAAATTGTTTAGACAGTAAACTTGGGCGAAACCATTATCTATCGTATAAATTCCTGGCATTATATGTTCGTTATCTGAGATGACACAAGTACCTTTATGTATATTTACAGGAATTTTCTTAATTGAGTAACTGTTAATTATTCTATTGTGAGTTTCTACAAAAGGAATGATTGCGTTAGGAGTTGTAATTGTTAATTTGGAATAGTCAATAATTGCTTTAAGTGTTTTTAAATCTGGATTGCTTATCAACGCATCAAATATGTCATGAAATTTAAATATTAAGAATTCGATGTCTGTGTTTTCTCCGAATTCGTGTAAAAATGGAATTTTGAGTCGGTATGAACCCTTTGTTTGGCCATGTACTGTTTTAATTTCAAACGGGTGTTCATAAATATAGTCTGAGAAATAATTTGATACTAATTCTGGGCTTATTATACTTATACTAGCGCCTGAATCTATTAATATTTTACAATTGTAAAAACTAGATTGAATGTATGGCAATCGAGGGGTTTTAATTAATAGATTATTTAGATCACTTAAATCTACGTGGTCGATGGGTCGTTCGAGGCTGGTTGTGGAAAATTTTGATCTTCATCAGAAAGTTCAATGTTACTATTATTAGTTTCATAGTCTAAATTTTCATCAAAGTGGATTTCGTCTGGTTCTACTCTAATATAAGCGTTACCTTCCTTATCATAAATGTAGGGGTCCTCATCATCTAGATGTGTTACTTCTTCCATTTTGTAATTTAGGTTGTTTCTTACTACATTTTGAAAGTGATTAACAAAAGGTTTTCTAAATTGTGATACTGTCCTCATGGAGACATCATTGGAACCTACGGGATTTCTTGGTTGGGATGTTCTAAACTGTTGTTGGGGTAACTGTGGTCTGAATTTTTGCAATTTATTTTGTTGTTGTGCTTGTAATAATACCGGATGTACTTTTGGAGCGATAAAAGGTTTGAAATTAATTTGTGGGGCTTCTTGTTGATGTGTAGGTCTTATGAAGTTGTGTTGAGTAAAGAACGGTCGTCTTTGACTTTGAGGTTGATAACTAATAACCGGATTTTGTTTAATTTGGGGAGTTTTGTTAACATGTACCAGATGTGTTTTTTGACTTTGGATTTTTTGCATTTGTTGATACATTTGACTAGACTGATTAAGATTTTCCAATTCCTTACAATAAGAAAGAGCACTTTTTTCTATACAATAAGTGAGTTCTATAAGGTTCGTTAATAGCGGCACAGAATACTTTTGTAGCTTTCTGTTTATAATGGGTCCTCCTATACTGTTGGTCAATAAGACCATCTACTGATTCATTTAATTTTGACAAAATATTATGTATTCGCAAATAGTAATTTTCATAATGTTCGTTTGATAACATTGCGCAATCAATTAACTGATTATACAGTAAGTCTGTATTTTCAATGGAACCGAAACGTTCTTTTAAAAGTTTTTTTAATTGGGACCAATCTTCTGGTCTTTCGACACTATACAATACTGCAGCATCGTTCTGTAATTTATTAATAATAGCTATAAATTTTGCACTTTGATACTCTAAACTGTCTTAACAGAAAACAAAACATGTCAATAACCATTGATTTTTATGGTGTGGTGTTTCCTATAAAAAGTTCTTTAAATAACACTCAGAATCTGAAAATAATAATAATTACATGTGGTGCTATTTAAAATAAGGAAGTCTATATCCGTTTCCGGTGCTACGATTTTGAAAATATTTGGAATTTAGGTAGTTATTAAACTTCTTGTATTATAATTAAAAAAAGGAGTATCATAAATATTTTTATTATAGGCTATGTTGCTTTCTGTTTCTTACAATAAGTTCTTTATCGCTATAGTACACGTGCAAATATTCCTTAGCTAACGGAACAGTGAAGCCTAGAGACTAAAGACATGAACCTTCCTAGCTTTCCCCCGCATAAATTTGGCTCAGAAAATTGGAGAAAGAAAGCATACACTTATGATCAATATCTATCTCTTTCTAGAAGTATTAGCAGTAGGATACTTTAAAATTTATGTTGTTAGTTTTTCGATAAAAATTACATTATGAAATTTCATTTTTATTGAAAAAAAGCTGAAATAATTAATAACCATGGATACAGCAACTGAGGTTGAAAAACCTGGTTGCAATTAATGATAGAGGCAGGTTCCGATGAATCGACGTTTCTGTGTATGACAAAGAGTGATAAAACAGTAATTAATGTTATTTATTAATGATTAACAGCATGCTCAACATTTTAAATTTAAGTAAGATTGACAAAATTGTATCTACTATTGAAAATAATATTATTTGTTATTCTACGAATAGCTATTCGTGGGTTTAAGTTAACTATAAAGTGGCGTTTCGTCGATGTTAATCTCATCATGTCTCCGTAGCTCAGTGGTTAGAGCAATGGCGCATAAAGCCAGAGACCCGGGTTTGAATCCCGGCGAGAGCATGATGACAGCGATAGATTTTTCCTCATTAATTTGAGGTTATTTGTAGTTGATTCAAAGATTTAATTCACTTTAATGAGAGTATTTTTATTAAACAGTAGAGAACGTATTGTTCAGAATTGTAGCCATTCATTTTGTAAGGAACGAAGAAGGTATAAGCCATTTAAAAAATACTTTTGAGAAATGACATGGAACATGATGTTTCATGTGCAATTTCTTGCGTTATTATTACTAGAAAAAATTACAATTTTCTGTTGATAATTAAAATAATAATTATTTCTGTCATAGTTCGTCGCCCCTCAAACTTTCTGGGCGATTACTTCCCTTAGATAAACTACTAGTAAGAGTAAGACACTTTGAGTTTACTAAATATATGCGCAGTAGTAAATGAGACACATGAACTAAAAAAGATTTCAACAAAACCCTACTCTAAAGTTTCACTAGAAAGCATTTATGTTATAGTAAGCTTTGAAGAACATGTCAAATAAGTATACATTTTCTATATAATAATAAAAAGCAAAAAATGGGTGAATGTTTTGTATTACTTATATAATCAACAATCGCCTTTTTATTTAATCTTGTTATTTTTGGAAGTTATCCCCGAACTTTGAAATTCGCAGTAAATTGTACTTTCTTATTCTACTGCTCATTCCAATCCTTTCAAGGAACTTTTAATACCACGAGTATTAATTTATTCACTGACGTAAAATATTTTAATATGTTACGTGACTATAGGAAAATTGTTCTTGATTTGACAATAAACGATTCACTCATCAGCAACTTACAAAATACGAGCAATGCACTCAGACATTTAAATGAGATGCACTGATTAAGTTACAAATGTATTTTGTTGTATCCACAATAATTATTCCGTCTACACAGACGCTTCTTCATGTAATTCTCTGCGATTAATGAATTTCTGCAAATATTGTCGACTTTAAATTTTTTACACAAATCACCGCGTGATAAACTGGGGCACTTCAGTTCTTTCACAACTCTGTATCTATGAAATTTTGCATCTATAAAATCTTGTAGTACTAAATAAAGATAGACATTCAGAATCCGCCACATGTATGTATGTATCTCATATAACCTTGTCTCGATACAACTTATTCTTTCAAAAAAGTCTGCCGAGTTTCCTTTCGTTGTGAAATAGATTTACGACTGTTGTTTGATGATACAAAGATTTTCGGATTGAGCTATGGTCGTAGATTTATTCATGCCATTTTGCTGCTCATACTGACAGCACCTTCCGACGATTTCTAGAAATTGTCTTGCTGCCATACCATGGACGGTTTATTTTTGTACAATTTTTTTATTTTTGCGCATTTGTAATCAGAACGGTGAGTACCCAATTTGTAAGTAAAATGCCCATGTATAAAAGAAAGTTAAACGGTACGTTTCTGCTTTAAGCACTTCGTTTGTCAAATACAAGTAGTAAACAGACAAAGCCATTATTTGAGTTACTCGTAAAAAAATTATTTAAGCAATGTATATCCACCTTTTAAAAATTCTTGTTTGTGGTGGCGGGAAAAGAATCAGATGTTCTTCCGAATAGACATCACCTCCGATCGGGACGACACTGTAGGCTAATACGACATTACATTATACTGTTTGTATATAATAAACATGTTACGTTTGTGACCATAATTCCATTTATAACATCAGTCAGGTCCACTAGAAAATACTTTAGAATTTATCATTTGTAATGAATTAGCTGATATTTGATGGAAGTGTAACACATTTAATTGGAATGAAAACAAACACTTATACCACCTGGTACATTAGATTGAGACAGGTTTGTATCTCAGCAACCTTGCTATTTATAAACAAAAAGTTTATATGAAAGTTGTTTAGTATTTAGGGGGAAATAAGGTGGTGACATTGATTTTACAGTGTGGTATTCCTTTGATGGTTATTTCAAGGTAACTTCTCTGTTTTTAGTGGAAACGTATACTTTTTATTGCATAATAGAATTCTGCGAAAAAAAATAATTAACTTTTATTTAAAAAGACATTAATCCTATTGTAAATTTAGAAGATAGAACATAAAACATTATTCATTTATAATGTTGATGAATAGTGGACAATAAGGCAATTATTCATTAATCCTTTTATTTTAATAAACGGTGATCAACGGTCAAGAATATAGTTATTAATTTTCAATCCATTAATCTGTAGCGAACGAGTGTGCGTCGCTAACGTGAACAGGGTGCGTGCGCTGGTGGTTCTTAGAAGAACCGTTGTGATGCGGTTGTTTATGCCAGCATCCGAGATGTACCATCAATACCTTCTGCGGTATTAGGGTGAATACCTACTGCGGTATTGGAGAGGACAGAAGACGAGTCAGAGTTAGACTTAGACTAATTTTATTAGATAAATTACAGCTATTTATACAAGAATTATTTACACAGGTCTTATGGCAAAACGCATGGTCAACCGTTTACACTAGTATGTGTATTTGCGTGTTGACCTAATTTGACTATACACATTATGAAGAATAAGTTAAAATGAATAAGACCGGTAGAAAGGCAAGAAGTATTATTTATCCTTAATCAAACATAACAAAAACAGAAGGCAGCAATTTTAGCAATTAACCAGTAGCTAGATTCATAGCTCCGAACTGAAATTAACAAATACACTATGGGCTACTAAAAATTAGGTAGGTAGGTACACTTTACGCTAAAACCGTCGACTAGATACATGTCAACAGTGGCTTTGTCGTATTAGAGTGTACTTTCGCTTCCAAGACGAATAAAACACAGAACAATTCTATTATTTAAACTCTGAACGCTTTTTGTGACCAAATACAATTTACATTTTTAGTATTTTTCAAATTTACACACATTAATCTGTATCGCCGTAATTATTTTGAAAAAAATTAAATTACGAAAAACTGAAGGCTAAGTTGAAATTTCCATTCCACTTGCTTTAGAACTTTAGATGTTTCGAGATTTCCGTAGAACAATTCCCCCGCCCCGTTCCAAGTCACCTTTACGGACAGATTTTCCAAAAATCATCAAACTAAATGTATTTTTCATTTCAAACTGATACCTAATCTAAATACAATTTTCTACACATCTAGCGTTTTTGTTCCAAATTTGTATATCATATAGAATGTACCCTCTTTTTCATTCACCTAGACGGTGAAGTTTAAAGAATTCTGTCTTGGATAGTATTTACATCGAAGATGAATGAGTGTGTACCAAATTTCAAGATTATTGGCTTTACAATTCTGAAGATTATGTGAAGGGTTGGTGGGTGAAGGAGAGAATGGTACTCATCCCAGTTACCACTGAAGCTTCTCATCGCATACGCGTGCCGCCTACATTAAAACTGTAAGCAGAAACAACGTTTAGCGGGAACTAGAGTTAGTCTATTTTTAGCTTATGTATTCTTGTATCACAGGCATTACTCCCTATTGAGTGCTAGAACAATAAAATTTTCAACCTTACAGTGGTTTGAAATTCATGAAATCTAAAGGATGCTTTGTGTAGTAACATCTTACGGCATAATTTGAACCAGTAACGACACTAGTCAAGTCGATTGCTATCGAGAGCTACACAATTCGTCTCGCTTATGTTCACGCGAAACTGCATTACGAGAACATCTGATAATATGAAACAGTGAAACAACCATTAGGAGTAAAAGAAAGCACCTGTAACCATTGTCTTTAACTTACAATTAAACAATATGCAGGTCAAGTCAGGCTCTACATTTAATGATAATTTGATAGAAAGTAAAAAGCGGAATAATTTGCCTTATTATTGCCACCAATACTTACTTCACCTTAGTTTTCCACATTTACTGTTTGAAATGAAAAACGACTCCTTTCGCATACAAATGCAGACAATTTCTTTATTAGTTTTTAATTGATGTCAGCATAATGTGTCTTGTACGTATATGAATGCAATTTGTTAACGTATTGACCTACTGACGTCGTCGTTGATGTATGTATATGGTGACCACTGCGGATGCTTTTTCCATTTCCTTCGCCGCTTAAATGTTTCATAATTGTGGAATATAGCTTCGCTTGCGCTCAATTTTCGTCTTTTTTTACAACTAAGTAAGCATTATGATTTACTACCGATGACGTTTCAAATGAAGTCTTACAAGATTGCTTACTGAGGGGTTATGCATGCGCGTGATGAAAGAATTAACGAAGACTTAATAATCTTTATTTTGCAATACTCATAACGAGATGCTAGCAGGAGTGCAGTCAAGTGCAGTTACCGAACCTCTATCGTCTGTAGTACACAAGCAGGTATATTTCTGGGTACCAGCGTACATCAGCCCCGACCTGAAGGGTGATCACGTGATCACTGAGTGATGGGCGTATGTACAAAATTTTAAACCATTTGGTTTTCGTAGAAATGTACCTGAAGTATACTCTGGATACATTTATAAGGAATTGACGTTAAGCTTATCTCATAACGAGTTATGTAATCAATATAAATGCATAACGTTTATGTAGCACTAGAGATAACTTAGCATGTAGGAGTTTTTCGATGAATTGTTATATTTAGATTTGTAAGAGTTAGCATTTAAAAAGATATAAGTAGAAGTAAAACCATTGTTAGAGTCAGAGTACGCAGAGTAATCATTAACTACTTGTTTTAACCGATCGTTTACGTACATAGTATATTGCCTTGGTAAAACAAAGTGTACTCTCCGTTTTGTATCTTTGGATAAGAATTAAATTAAATAAATAATTTTTGAATTTAGATTGTTTTTAAAAAGTAATTCTCCGAAGTACAAACGTAAACTGGCGCAGTCGGAGCGGATTTTTCGCAGAACTTTCCCCAACAAAATAGTGCAAGCACCCCGTCGTTAACACCGATACGTGAGTGCGTCCTAGGTAAAACCCTAGATAAGTGCGAGGGTGAAAGTAGAAAAATCAGTGAATCAACGTGGCCTGAATTCAGGAGGTCTCCCGACAACAGATCGCAACGAGGAGCAACCCCCTAATCATAGGACACCCCACATCAGTACAGCCTTGACATTCAGGAGGTCTCCCGACAACAATTGCAACGAGGAGCAACCCCCTAATCGTAGGGCGTGGACACCAAAAATTGGATACCACCACTTCAAAGTAAGTGAAAATAGTACTTTTGTGTGTGAAATTTCGCGTTGGGTACGTCAATACGTCAACACGCCAACACGTCAACCCCCAAAATTTAGATTTAGGAAACAAGGAAACTAATTTTTGAAACAAAGAAAACATATGTAACCATTAATAAGAATTAAAATTTATCTTAATTAAAATAAGGTACATGAGTAACCTTAATAGTAATAATAAGCTAGAAAGAATTGAGGAAGAGAGAGTAGATATAGTAAACATAGAAGACTTAAATCAGTCGATAGGTTCAGTCAGATTAGGTGACGTATTTCCAGTAATTACTCAAAATCCAATAAATATGACTAATCAAACTCCAAGTACCGAACAATTAATTTCTACTGCCAAAAACTATGGCGATATTTTGCCTAAATTTGAAGGTAAAAATAACACTTTAGAATCTTTCATAATAAAGGTGGATAAATATTACGAGAAATACGGCGCAACAGCTGATAATACTTTAAATGAGTATGTATTTTGCTTAATTAGTAGTAAGTTAATAGGTGAGGCAAATGACTTTGTAACCTGCAGATCCGATATCAATAATTGGCCATCCCTTAAAACGGCCTTGAGAAATAAATTCGGTGACTTTACAGATAGAAAACTATTATCATATCAATTTAAAACATTGAAATTAAAACCTAACGAAAATCTTAATGAGTTCATAGAGAGGATTAAGGCAACACAAATTCAATTAGACACTAAAATCCAAATTGATGAAAATATAACCGCAGCACAGAAAGTTGTATATAAGGAAATACATGAACAAACGGCACTCGAGGTATTGTATAACAATTGTATAACAATGCTTCAAACAATTTTAGATGTTAAAGAATTCACCACTTTAACAGCAGCAACTAACACAGTTCTAAATTTCGTGACTAAACACCCACATGAAAAACCAAAGTCTTTTAATAAGTTCGATGTCGTTAACCCCCAAAAACAACAATTTAAACCATCTTTTAATCCAAAGGACCTAGTACAACCTTTCAACCAAATGCGAATACGAAGACCTTTTCCAAATCCTTCCAGACCACCTAACCCGCAGCCAAGATTCTCGCAGAATTTAGCGCAGCCCTATAGACAACAAAATGTAAATACACCAAATTTTTCTCAAAATTATCCCCAAAAACCTAAAACACACGAAAATACTAACCCCAATAATAATAGACCAAGTACATTTAATTCATCAGGAATGACCCGACCTTTCTATAACCAACAAAACACAAATTCTCAAAGAACAAATAATTCAAATAACTATCAAAGAACAGCTTTTAGACAATGGAGACAACCTCAAATTAATTGTGCGGAAGTCGAACAGCAAGAAGATTTTGATAATCCACATTATCAATACGACGATTATTACTCAGATAATCAAGTTGGACAAGAACAGGATTTTACGAACTATAACGAAAACTTTGAACCTTTAAACGAGTACTTTCAGACAGATACGTGTGAAAACGATAATTATGACCTAGACCAAAATTTTCAGGACATCACAAATTTTCAATTACCTGCCTCGGAAAAGAACTAGATATAGTAAGCTCAAGAAATTTTAATTCATTACCAGCTTTAATATTCAATATAGATGTAAATAAAACGTTAAGAATTTTAATCGACACTGGCGCGACAAATTCATTAATAAACCCCAAAATAGCCCATCATTATTTTCCAAATAATATTCAAGAAGAACATTTTGTTCTTAAAACAATCACGACTCAGACGTTACATAACGAACGGCTTCAGATAGATCTTTTTCAACAAAACCAAGATCTGAAATTTTTCTTAGTACCATCTCACAAAAATTTTGATATTCTATTAGGATCGGATAATTTAGAAATTATGAATGCTAAAATTGATTATGAAACTGGTTATATTATACTGAATGGTATGATGTATCCTTTAGTTAGATATGACACCGAAATTGCGACAAAATTAGAAAGGCATAAATTTGAAGTACCAATTAAAAAAGGACCAATTTTAGTACCGCAACAACAACTAAATGGAATAATGATCCCCGAAACTATCACAACAGCGGATAATTATCATTGTGAGGTTCCAATCATGTCGAAATTACCCAAAAACTTTAAAATTAAAGATACCAAAATTAAAGCTAGACATATCGACCAGGCTAGAGTAGATGTTTGTAATATATACGTTAATAATTCACCAGAAACCCTAATGGAAACGCTACCACTTGAACTTAATCATTTACCCGAAAAGAAAAAAATAATAGTTAGGAAATTATGCGAACAGTATAGAAACATATTTTATAGAGAAAACGATGTATTAACCTTTACCAATTCAATTAGACACAAAATCCCATTAAATTCAGAAACACCAGTTTATGCTAAACCATATAGATTTCCGAAAACACAACGGGACGAAATAGACAGACAGGTCGAAGAACTTAGGGAACAAAACATAATTACAGAGAGTGAATCGCCATACAATTCACCCATATTTTTAGTACCAAAGAAGCCCGATAAAAACGGTAAAGTTAACTGGCGTATGGTAGTGGATTTTAGGAAACTAAATCAAATTACAGTAGAGGACAAATGCCCAATACCAAATATTAGTAACATACTTGATTTATTAGGAAATTCTAATTATTTCTCGAAACTAGATTTGAAAAGCGGTTACCATCAGATCGAGATCGAACCGAAGGACAGGGCGAAAACAGCTTTTTCCACTGAACGCGGGCACTGGCAATTTTTGAGAATGCCTTTTGGTCTCAGGAATGCACCGGCATGTTTTGCCAGAGTCATGAACAATGTTTTGCAGGGCCTCATTAACAAAATTTGCTTAGTATATCTTGATGATATAATTATTTTAGGAAAAAATTTCACGGAACATCTTCAAAATTTAGAGACAGTCTTCAGCCGACTAAAACAACATAACTTTAAGGTTCAGCTAGAAAAGTCAGAGTTTTGTTTACGCGAAATAGAATATTTAGGACATCTTATAACCACGGACGGAATCAAACCAAATCCCAAATTAGTCGAAAAAAATCAAAAAGATTCCTTTACCAACTACTATGAAACAAATAAAATCTTTTCTCGGACTTTCAGGATACTATAGGCGGTTTATCAAAAATTATGCAACTATAACCAAACCTTTAACATCTTGTTTAAAAAAGAATTCCAAAATTGAACATACACCAGAGTTCGTTACCTCATTCAACGTAATCAAAAGAATAATTAGTAATCCACCTATATTAGCCTACCCAGACTTCGACAAACCATTTAATGTGACTTGCGACGCCTCTAATGTAGGTTTGGGCGCAATATTATCACAGGGTCCAATCGGGAAAGACAGACCTATAATGTACATAAGCCGAACCCTTAATGATGCCGAATTAAACTACGCGACTATTGAAAAAGAGTGTTTAGCGATAATATGGGCAACAAAACAATTTAGACCATACATTTACGGGCACAAATTTAATATCATAACGGACCATAAGCCACTTCAATGGCTTTTTAATTTAAAAGAACCCAATTCAAAATTGGTTAGATGGCGATTGCGACTCGAAGAGTTTGACTATACAATTATATATAAAAAGGGCAAACATAACACCAATGCCGATTTTCTATCTCGAATCGAAGCGCATCCTTTAGAAACAAAAGACGACCTATTATCGATGTTCAACAACCCCGGAGACGTTTCAGAGAGAGAAACTCTTGACGTAACAGATATAGACGAATATTTAGGGTTTGATCATAGAAAAACAAATGACAGAAATCAAAATTTAATTCCTGACAGTAAGGACAAACAAAACAAAAGTAAACCGGAAAACAGAAATAAAATTAAAATATTATCTGACATTAAAGTAATGCCACCTAGGAATGAACAACCAGAAAATATTTCAACAGAACCTATTTTATCTAAGTCTCCACAGAATTCGGAAACCATTACTCAGCATTCCCAGACAGAGAATGTGAATGCAACATTGCCAATAACAGAAAAACCCCTTAACCATTTTAAAATTCAATTTATATTTTCATTCTTTAGTAGACCAACCTTAAACGTCATATTACCATTTGGAAAGACACGATATTTGATACAAATTACTCGAGAGAATTATGCTAATGAAATTATTAATGTTCTAACCACCTACGGCAATCCAAAATTAATAAATGCTATTTATACCAAAAACAAAGATTTATATGAGGAAATTGCAACTATTATAAATCAAACTTTCGACAATACTATTAAATTCGTATTTTGCAATACAATGTTAAAGGACATTACTGATATTAAGGTCCAACAAGAAATCCTAAAAGATACACATTACCCCGATCATCGCGGATCCCAAGAATTAACAGCGGAAATAAATAGAAACTATTATTGGCCAGAAATAGCAAAAGGCGCACAAAGATATGTGGACGAGTGTAACATCTGTCAACAAGCAAAATTTGGCAAATTTCCACGAACCAGACGAGTATTATTCCTATGATAACGTACTTTTCACACAAACGATATCTATAGATTTTTACATAACCTCTGAACATATTGTTTTCCTACTGCATGTTCCTATTATCGATAAAACAGAATTCAATCTATACCATCTATATTCGATACCAACAAGCCTAAATACTACTGTGATACCACCCACATCCTACGTAACAATCGCAGACGAAAGTATTTATTATTTAAAAAATAAATGCAAGTATTTTCAACAACAGTACTTCTGTTCTATACAAGACATACAAAGAAACTATCAACAAGATACCTGCATAAGACAATTGCTACAAGTTCAACAACATCCAAAATGCAAACAAATACCTGTAAACATTAACGATTCTCTGGTATAAACAATAAATAGCGAAAAATATCTTATAGTAATGCCCGAGTATACCTTAGTTCATGTTAAATGCGGAACTGAAGAAGTTCATAATTTAAAAGGAACTTTTCTTATCATTTTGCCTTACGCCTGCTCTTTTATCACCAAAGATTTTACTTATATAAATTTAGAAGAAACTATTACAGAAGAACCAGTCTATTTACCACCCTTAATTGACGAAATTGCTAATGTTAAACCAACCCAATTAAATTTAAAATCCATTGATTTAGATCAACTTTCAAAATTGACTTTACAGGACAACGACCCAATTGTTTATCTAACAGACGAATTTCCAGGTTACAATGTAGCATATGTTATAGGTATAATAAGTATAATTTTATTAATAATTGTAATAGCGATTGTAATCTATCATAATAAAATAAATGTATGCATGTACAAGTACAGAAATAGGAACTCGAATTGTAAGGAACCAGGTGAATTGACCGAAGCAAAGGCTTTTCCGGTTCCACCCAGAAGACAGGAAAATTAGTATAAAAAAAAATGTTGGTGAAATTTTAAGTTTTTGAAAAGAAAACGTTAAAATTTCAACTACAGGAGGGAGGAGTTATGTAATCAATATAAATGCATAACGTTTATGTAGCACTAGAGATAACTTAGCATGTAGGAGTTTTTCGATGAATTGTTATATTTAGATTTGTATGAGTTAGCATTTAAAAAGATATAAGTAGAAGTGAAACCATTGTTAGAGTCAGAGTACGCAGAGTAATCATTAACTACTTGTTTTAACCGATCGTTTACGTACATAGTATATTGCCTTGGTAAAACAAAGTGTACTCTCCGTTTTGCATCTTTGGATAAGAATTAAATTAAATAAATAATTTTTGAATTTAGATTGTTTTTAAAAAGTAATTCTCCGAAGTACAAACGTTAACTAACGACCGTCATTAAGGTAATCACAACAGCAGTAAAAGTGAGCAACTGGAAGGAAAGTCTTGTTTACCCAGTGTTTACCTGCCGGTCGGCAGACAGGCCCGTATTTAAAAACATTGTAGACAATTCTAGCTAAAATAACAAGGCAATTTCTCAGTAGCTATAACTGCACTTTATTATAGGTATAATAAGTATAAAGTAATATAAAATACATCGATATATTAATTTTATTTTATAGTCATTTTGAAATAGGCAGAATCTGGGAAGAATATTGTTTGGAAATATGAAACTCCTGCATTTTAATGTGCATCTACCTACTTTCTTCTAAGTACGGCCCTACCAAATTTTTGCTTACCTACCGCTAGACAGACAGGGTCATAAATTTCCACAAAGTATGCCAGGTACTTTAAAGGTATTAACTTTAGTTTATGATTCCTAAAGTCAATTCCTTATAAATGTATCCAGAGTATAACTATATTTGATTTAACAATATTACATACATACATATATACATTTTACATACAAAAAAAAAATACAAATGTAAGAAAGATTTTAATTTTATGCTTATAATATTTACTAATGCTAAAAACAACGAATTTAACGAAGAGAATATTAAGCGACAAAATAACGTAGATATATTTTGGGTCGTTTTTGAGTCGAAAGGCACAACCAGGCGCCCATTAGTGTCAAAGAATGAATTAGTACTATTAGCGAATGTAGATCAGGGGGTGGAAGAGTGTAACGCACCCTTACTAAGTTGTCGCATTTCCCACGACTTATTCCAGATTTCAGTACGCAAGTGTAAGTGGTAGAGTGACCTGTTTCCTTGTAAGATTTGTGTTTTACTGGATTATCCGTTAAATTGATTATTGTCAATCGATTCCCGTAAGGTGAGTTTTCTCACTGAATGTTCTGTTGTCTTGTTTTACTATTAATTTTAATTATTTATTTATATTAGTTTTTCCATATCTCATTATCATTGGACAGTACTCACAGTTTCAAATATTGGTAAGGGATAAATTAGAAACAGACCAGAAGAATTGCACTCTCATTTTTGTCTAAGTTATCATAAGAAATGCACCAAACGTAATTTAATATATAATGAACAACTTTGCTGGCCTTTTACAATAATATCAGAATCTTCATAATAATTGTCTAAATTATTCATAACCAAGACCTTTGTGGTCATTATCAACGGGACCTTTGTGGCCAAGACCTTTGTGGTCATTATCAAGGGGACCTTTGTGGCCAAGACCTTTGTGGTCATTATCAACGGGACCTTTGTGGCCAAGACCTTTGTGGTCATTATCAACGGGACCTTTGTGGCCAAGACCTTTGTGGTCATTATCAACGGGACCTTTGTGGCCAAGACCTTTGTGGTCATAATCAACGGGACCTTTGTGGCCAAGACCTTTGTGGTCATTATCAACGGGACCTTTGTGGCCAAGTACTTTGTGGTCATTAACAACGGGACCTTTGTGGCCAAGACCTTTGTGGTCATTAACAACGGGACCTTTGTGGCCAAGACCTTTGTGGTCATTATCAACGGGACCTTTGTGGCCAAGACCTTTGTGGTCATTATCAACGGGACCTTTGTGGCCAAGACCTTTGTGGTCATTATCAACGGGACCTTTGTGGCCAAGACCTTTGTGGTCATTATCAACGGGACCTTTGTGGCCAAGACCTTTGTGGTCATTATCAACGGGACCTTTGTGGCCAAGACCTTTGTGGTCATTATCAACGGGACCTTTGTGGCCAAGACCTTTGTGGTCATAATCAACGGGACCTTTGTGGCCAAGACCTTTGTGGTCATAATCAACGGGACCTTTGTGGCCAAGACCTTTGTGGTCATTATCAACGGGACCTTTGTGGCCAAGTACTTTGTGGTCATTAACAACGGGAACTTTTATGGCCAAGACCTTTGTGGTCATTAACAACGGGACCTTTGTGGCCAAGACCTTTGTGGTCATTCTCAACGGGACCTTTGTGGCCAATACCTTTGTGGTCATTATCAACGGGACCTTTGTGGCCAAGTACTTTGTGGTCATTAACAACGGGACCTTTGTGGCCAAGACCTTTGTGGTCATTAACAACGGGAGCTTTGTGGCCAAGACCTTTGTGGTCATTATCAACGGGACCTTTGTGGCCAAGACCTTTGTGGTCATTATCAACGGGACCTTTGTGGCCAAGACCTTTGTGGTCATTATCAACGGGACCTTTGTGGCCAAGACCTTTGTGGTCATTATCAACGGGACCTTTGTGGCCAAGACCTTTGTGGTCATTATCAACGGGACCTTTGTGGCCAAGACCTTTGTGGTCATAATCAACGGGACCTTTGTGGCCAAGACCTTTGTGGTCATTATCAACGGGACCTTTGTGGCCAAGACCTTTGTGGTCATTAACAACGGGACCTTTGTGGCCAAGACCTTTGTGGTCATTAACAACGGTACCTTTGTGGCCAAGACCTTTGTGGTTATTATCTACGGGCTGTGGTGGCCAAGACCATTAGGGTCAGATTTATTTATTTAATTAATTACTTTGGCTTAATGAATTCTTTGTAATGATATTTCGACCAGTACTAGTTGTCCTACATGGCCAATTAGAGAATTTGTGCAATGTTGCTTCTTTACAATAGAGTGTTTTGTAAACTCCGTGCTATGTTGGCAGTTCCCGACAACGGAATATTCATGTGTATCTTTCTTTACTTTGCAGACGCCGTTCCAACCCTGCTCGTCCTTAACGCTCACCACATGTCCGCAACTAAGCCAAACTGACATAGTTTCGTATATACATTTTAATACAATACGTTTTCTTTTATATTTCTCATTTTATATTTTGTTTTTTTTTTTTTTTTAATTAATCCCGGCCTTACACAAAGAAAGTATACATATACATACGACATACAATAAACAGTTAAAACACGTAAAAGAAAATTTAACATTCATTAAAAAAAACAAATACATTAATAATGAATAGGGAAACTAAAGTAATCAGCGAATTGTACTTTTCTTTTTGGGCGGTTTTCTTTTGGTTCCTCTGGTATGTTTATAGATGTTTCGGTTTCTTTATTAGGTTTAAAGTGGAAAAATGATTTGAGGAATCGTCGTCTGCTATCACATACGCTGGCTTTAAGCGGTCTATTGATACGGTGGTGTTTTTACCTTTAATTGAAACGATAAATATTTTAGCACTCCAACTTACAACTTGAAAAGGTCCTTCATAAGGCTGTTGCAACGATTTACTGAAATTACTACGCACAAACACTTTTTCGCACTTAGAGAGTTCTTTGAAAACAAATGTGTGATGTTTTCCATGTTTTGTTCCGTCCATCGGTTTAAGATTGGAGAAGAATTGTCGAAGATCTTTAACGTAATCAGCGGTTTCCTCTAGCTGCGAATTTCTTCGCGGTGCAAGTAATTCATCTGGTAAGCGAATTGATTCTCCATAGACCAACTCGGCAGATGTTGCATTTAAATCTTCTCTCCATGCAGCTCGAATACCAAGTAATATCGCCGGTAGTACTTCAGTCCATCATGTTGTTTCGTGGGATTTGATAGCGTTTTTTAACTGCCTGTGAAGACGCTCTACCATTTCATTAGCTGCTGGGTGGTAAGAAGTTGTTTTTAAGTGAGTCGTGCCTAATAAATTATTTAACTCTTTAAAAAAACAACTCAAATTGGCGTCCGCGATCTGTGGTAATCCGAAGGGGTGTTCCAAATCGTGATACCCAACCTTCTAAAAGAGTTCTCGCTACCATGGCGGCTTCAATGTTGTCAATTGGCCATGCTTCCGGCCAACGAGTAAAACGGTCCACACATGTCATGCAATATCTGAATCCTCGGGAATATGGTAAAGGTCCGACGAGGTCAATATTAATACGTTCAAAACGGGATGATGGTGAGACGAAAGAACTAATTGGTGATGAGACATGTCTAGAAATTTTAGATCGTTGACAGGAAATACAACTGCGAGCCCAAGTTCTACAATCTGACTTTAACGATGCCCACACGTATCGTTGGGTTACTAATTTGACTGATGCTTTTATTCCGGGATGTGACAATTCATGTAATGAAGCGAAAGCTGCGCGTTGAAAAGGTGAAGTCAAAAAATGACGTGCAACTTGTGTTGTAACAACGCAATACACAGACGAATTAGTTCCAGGTATCTGCATGCGTTTTAATTCAAGTCTTGTATTTTTATTGTCGAGGAAAGACTGCAGTTCTTGATCATTTTCTTGGGATTTTGAGAATGCTTCGAAGTCGATTGCTGTAGACACCTCGTAAATCCTTGAAAGTACGTCGGCCACGATGTTATCTTTACCGGCGTCGTATCTACTTTAAAATACCAATTTTGTGGTAGAATTTGTGTCAAATTCTATATTTTCTTTATATAAAAATATTAGCCTATACAATTTGTAAGAGACATTATTTACATAAAACGACGAGTAGACAACAACTGAAAATTATTTAGTAATTAAACTAGCGACCCGCCCCGGCTTTGCACGGGTGCAATGCTGATACTACCGCCGCAACCGCTATGTCCCTCCATTTTAAATCTGTAAAATCTTCGAAAATATTCATTTAAATTACATGCTGTAAAGGGCCATATTGATCTATATTACATGCACAATGTATTTAAGGTACTTAATTGGATAAGGATTAATGCTGTATTGCTTAAAATCGCTTTTTCGTAAATAAGCCATTATTTTCTCGTAATAAGTAAAGGATAAAAAATGGTTATTGTGGGTTATCCCTAAGAGATAGACATATACCATCCCGGACTTTTTTGTAGACCTTTTTAATGTGTACAATACTGTAGCACATTATTTTGATCTATCTCGTAGGGTTCAACCACCGTTTGCAATGTGAGCGCAAAAAATGTGTTTATTTACGACCTTACATTAAAAGCCTCTAAAATTATCAGTGTTTCTCTACTATATTATGCATGTATTATAAATATAAACCTTCCTCATGAATCACCCTATCTATTAAAAAAAAACGCATCAAAATCCGTTAAGGAATTTTTAAAGATCTAAGCATACTTAGGAACAGACAGCGAGAAGCGACTTTGCTTTATACTATGTAGTGATGTATTGGTGTTTTATTACAAATCGCTACAATTAGGGGGATAAACTAATTCCCTACTTTACAATTTTAAATGTTAAAAAGTCCATCATGAATCAAAACTGCACTTTTCTTGCTTTTACCAGGGCAAAATCGGCGATGATATCCTTAAAATCAATCTGGGACGCAATGTCGTATTCTATATTCAGAATTGCTAAGTTTGTCAATCTGTTTTCAGATATACTTGATCTTAAATAGTTCTTGATCAGTTTTAACATGCTAAACGAAATAAAAATTTGAAGTCAGATGTAATTGAATGGTAAATGTTTGCTGTCTTGTCCATTTCACTTCTAATCCTATCAAACACAATAAAACATTCTCTCTCAAACGATTTTTCAGCAGTCAGCAAGTGGGATTCTTCTTCAGCCATTTCATCAGCCATTCTTTTGACTTTCTTCAGTCTTAACGGGACAACAACTTGTAATTTCCAAGGAATCACACGTAGCTTTGGCTTTTTCTGTGTATTTCCTAATTCCTTCTTTACGTAGGTCTTCCACTCTTTTAGCTAAACCTGTAAGCAAACTTGATGCAGCGTCGAGAGTAGTCGATTTTCCTTGTAGTGACTTGTTTGTGCAGTCAATACTAATTAAAACATCAGACCACAGCTCTAGCAAGCACATAAATTCGTAGTCAATATGGTTCAGAAGTTTTATAGCCCCAAATACTGTGTCGGCGTTCCAGTCGTTATTTCTATCAGCCATATTCTGTAAAATGTTGTGTACTACTAATAAGTTGTTCTGAAGAGCTGTCACAGCTTGAGGCCTGGAGGACCATCATGTATCGCAATGTCTCTTGAGGGTTGTTTTGACAGCTCCAAGCAAAGCCTCCCATCTTAAGGTAGAGTTACTAAAGAAGTGAAAAAATTCCGACACTTTTCCAAAAAAAACTTATCATCATGACTGACACTTCTGCGATGTGAACACCAACCAGGTTGAGACTGTGTGCTGTACAAGGCTCAAATTTAGCGACGTCATTAATTTGGGGTATATGAGTTTGAACACCCTCGTATTTTCCTGCCATATTTGAGCCGTTGTCAAATCCTTGACCGCGACAGTTTTGAATATCCAATTCGTCAGTATTAAGCTTCTGCAATATTTCTTGCGATAACCCTTTTCCGCTTTTCTGGTGACTTATAATGAAGTCTACAAAACTTTCTTCAACCGAGCATTTCCCATCCTTAATGGTAACATATCTGATTATTTCACTCATCTGCTCTAAATGCGCTGTGTCTGGGGTGCAGTCGAACATAATAGAAAAATACTTGGTACTTCTTACATTCTTCAATATTTGAGCTCGAACTTTATTTCCCATAAGGTCTTTGAGCTCATTTTTGAATTAGAGGTGAAAAATAGCTTGTTACATATTTCCCACTTTTAACATTTTCTGTGTTTCGACAGTTGTGGATTATAGTGACTGATAAGTTCCAATGTACTTAAAAATACACCACAGTTCTTGTCACTGATAGAATCGGAACCTCCTCTTAAAGGTAAGGTATTTTTGGCACAATGCAGAATCACATCCACAATACATTTAAGAACAGTGCGCCACTTTTCCGTTTCTGCTTGTATCAATTTTTGATGTTCTGCATCAACAGACCTACTAGTTTTAAGCCCAATCTCTAATTCCTTCCAAGAGACTAAAGAATTTCGGTGAGGTATCGATCTTTCGTGATTGACAATAGACGGGTTCCAATCACTAAACCCCTCTTCAATATTACAGAAAGCTGATTTATCCTTTTTATCGTGTTTTCAAAAGAGAAGGCAGGGGAAACAAAACAAAGCGTCCTTCGACTGACTATACAACAACCATTGCCTCTTTACTTTTTCCCCGTTTGGTAAAATTTTAAAAATCCATTTCAGAGAAAAGTGTCGTCCATCATCTGTACGGGGAAATTTGTAGCTATCTAAGTCAATTGTTTGAGGACCTCGTTCTACAAGGTTGCAACGAACTTTGTCTGATCGAAAATTGTTCGGCCATTTTTTGGGATCCTCGTAAATTATTTCTATTCCCATATCAGTAGCATTTAATGCATCATTTTCACTGAATGTGCAAGAAGTGCTGGCGCTGGGATCTGCAGGTTCCCAGGCCATGTCGTCGGTCTTGCTACTTTCTTTTTCATTTTCTAACACCTTTTCTTCTTCGTCATTTTCTATTTCTTCTTCTTGAGGTGCATTACTGTTACTGGAACGATTACTTTCATTTACTTCTTCTTCGTCATTTCGCAGCCAACTTCCAAGCGCTGATGCTAATTTTTTGTTCTCTTCTTCCTTTCGCTTTTTAATTTTTTTAAATGCACTTCCAGAAGGTTTTTTCGGACCTATTCCTGAAATGATTCAGTATCAATATGTAAACATTCAAACACTGTAATCAAACTGTGACACTGTGATTTTTATCAAGAAGAACAGTTAAAAAGTTAAAATACTGGGGTAGTAGACTGATGGGGCCGTTCAAGTTACGACTTGCTCGGTAACTAGCCAACTACACTGTTCGCAGTAATAGACATAATTACACACCACCTATGAACAGTACCTTTTGAAAATCTGGAATAACATTTATTCCATATACGTGAAATTTTTGTCCTTAACAAAATGGACTAATATAAAAAAAAACCTGACTGATTTTGCGCCCCCTGGTAACTTCGCCCTTGGCGGGCGCCCATCTCGCAACCGCCTAGATACGGCGCTGGTCCAAGTGTCTTGATTGGCGTGGTGAACATTTTTCCATTTTTTGTTGAAATGCATATGTAATTGGCTTGTGATCAGTAAAAATTGTGAAAACTTTGCCCTCGATCGTGTGCCGAAAATGCTTAATTGCTGCATATATGCCTAGTATATCGCGATCATATGCTTCATATTTTGTTTCTGCAGGGCTAAGTTTTCGCGAGAAAAATTCTAGTGGTTGCCATTCGTTGTCCATATATTGCTGCAACACGGCGCCAATTGCGAAGTCGGATGCATCGCTAATTAGAGCCAATGGGGCGTTGGGCTGTGGATAAGCCAGAAGTGTTGCTTCCCCAATGCTGTTTTTACATTTCGAAGACTGATAGTGCTTCCGGTGACCATTTAATTGGAGTTTTACCTTTGATATTTCCATGTAGTAATTCATGAAGTGGAGCCTGGGATCGTGCTGCGTTTGGAATGAAACGACGGTAGAAATTTAACATTCCTAGAAATTGTCGCAGTTGTTTTGCGGTTTCCGGCTTCGGGTAATTTGTGGTAGCTTACACTTTCTCTTCAAGGGAGCGTATACCTTCGTTCGACACTTCGTAGCCAAAAAATTTAACACTTGGTTGTCCAAAAACACATTTTGAAGGGTTTATTACAAGTTCGAGGTCTTGAAAACGTTGGAGTAACTGCTGAAGATGGTCTACATGTTAAAAAATCGTCGATGTATTTGATGACAAATTTCAAATCGCGAAATTTTTCGTCAACAAATCTCTGCATACTCTGACCTGCGTTGCGTAGTCCAAAGGACATGTAAAACATCTCGAAGAGACCGAAGGTCGTGGTTATTGCTGTTTTTGGTACATCCTCTGGTGCTACAGGTATGTGGTAAAATGCTCGGACCAAGTCGACGGTTGAAAAGATGGTTTTGTGGTGTAACTCCTGCGTAAAATCTTTTATAAGTGGTACCGGGTATCTATCGGGAATGGTCCTCGCGTTAAGGGCCCGATAATTACCACATTCGTCACCTTTTTTTGGAACCATATGAAGAGGTGACAACCAGCTACTCTTTGATGGCCTAGCGATTCCTGCATTGATAAGTGCTTCGAATTCGTTTTTCGCCGCACGTAGTTTGTCCGGTGCAAGTCTTCGGGGCTTGCTATATACCGGAGGTCCAGCGGTCGTTTAAATATGATGTTGGGTCGAGTGTTTGACAGGAGTTGGTGTGCCACTTGGTCGTATAACGTTCGGAAATTGCGCAAGCAGTGTATAGTAGCGCGAAGTTTCGCTTATTACTTTTATGCTGCTATATGTGGTATCCGTCCAACATTTTCCGGGCGTTGATAATGATATTAGACTGTCTACCAATTGATTGTTTCTTATATCAACTAGGAGTCCATAGTGATGCAGAAAATCAACTCCAATGATTGGTTTTGCTACATCAGCGACCACAAAACGCCATGTGAAATTGCGGCGCAAGCCGAAGTTCAAAGATAATGTAACATACCCGAATGTTGCAATCACTGTATCATTAGCAGCGTACAATTTATAATCTGTCTTTGTTGGCGGACCGCGAAGAAGTCGCGTACGCGGATAAACACACACATCTGCACCAGTATCTATTAAAAATGGCACTTTTGAGTTTCTGTCCGTTACAGATAGGCGGCGCGGGTTGGGGCTGGCGTCGCTTGCCGCCATTAGCGAGTGCCCGTCGCGTTTCCCGAATCATACGCACATGGTGCTGTACACTTGCGAGCATCGTTTCCGAATCGTACATGATACAACATACGCCACTATTGTTCGTTTGACGCTTCCAAAATGGCATCAGCTAATTCGGCCAATTTATCTAGAGGTGACTCACTTTGAGTAGCCAGAATAGCCTGGGTTGATTGAGGTAAACGTGACAACCATAGGGGTCGAAGGACATTATCTGGTGCCACGGATCCCGCGAGACTTCGAAGATGTCGCAAAAATTGAGTTGGTTTGCGATCAGCAATTTCTTCGTGCTCGAGCAGACGCTTAGTCTTCTGTTCTTGTGACGAACTCAATCTTCGAATAAGTTGCTCTTTTATTTTTGTATATTTACCCGTTGTAGGTGGACAGATAATGATGTCCCGAATTTCTTTAATTTGGTTTCGTCAGATGTTATGTGGCAAGCAGTAAATTGAAATTTAAAGTTTTAAAATTGGTGTAGTTAATATAAATTTCCATTCAACGCAAACCTTATGTTTTTTTTTTAAAGGTTATTTTGTAAAGGGGTCTTGATATCACCACATGTTTTTCATCCCCTAGCTAGGTACTTTTAATGTTATATCTAATTCTTAGTTTATCTGGCTATTAAATATTAATTAGTGTTCAATTATTATTTTTAGATTTTATCATATTTCACATTGAAAAAGATCACAAAGTTTGGTGTGTTAGCAAACTTGATATTTTAATCTCAAGATATTATATTTCTTCGTTTCTTGTATTCTGAAAAGGGCATATGGTATTTTTCTTTTATCGAAACATCTGCAAAATATAAATGCGTCCAGAATATAGGCGCTCATGTTCCTAACGTGGGAACGGGTCCTAATCTAGGCCTAAGACAGATTTATGGTGAACTGATACATGAAAATGATTTTTGGTATAATCCACATGCAACCCTGACCACCCAGTTTATGGGAAATATGTTTGGCATCATCCAGTTTGCTTTGTGTTTGCGTCGAAGTTGTTTCGGTCGAGAGTGCGTTCCCGTGGGTGTTTGTTTAGAACAATATTAGTGTTAATAAACTATCGAAAGGACAATTATTTTAATATATAAGTGTTTTGGATAACTTTTTCAACAATTGTTTGGTGAGTTGTTATTTCTCACTGAGTGCCGATTTATAGATACCTATTTATACCTATTTACGTATTTACACACATATTTCTTTAGTGAGCTGATATTTCTCACTGAGTACCTATTTACATATTTATTTGAATACTAATTGATATCATTTATTGAGTAGACATTGTAATTTGAGTATCTACTAATTAACAAGTAACTGAGCATGTTGATAATGTAATAACAAGTTGGTATTGCAAAACTTCTTGTACTTATTGTTCAGTACATACAGATCCTTCTTAAGATCATTATTAGTCGATAATTCGCAGAACAATGTTCTGGTGCATTCTGTTCGCACCGTCATTCCTTACTGTACCGTTCAAGGGTTATTTTCCCGATCCTGAACTGGTCGCATACAAAGTAATTGAAAGGTATGATATACCGAGTCTTCGTTCGAGTTCCGCCGAATACACTGCCCGTACAGCCCGCACAGAGCACGTTTGTTTTAGGTGCAGATGCTCCTGAATTGTTATAGATGCATCCGCCGTTACGAGCCCAGGTTTACATGTGGTACGCAATGTATATTGACCTGAAAGGGGTGAGGTAATTAGGCATTACATATATATAATTGGTGCATTATAATACACGCTAACGATCTTGGCGTTAGGCTGTTTTGTGATGTTCTAGGTGTCATCATTTTGCTTTACAGCTTGCCCTATGGGTCACTTTGTGTGATAACCAGACACCACCTTTAACCGTGTCATATGGGTCACTTTGTGTAATAACCAGACACCACCTTTAACCGTGTCCTATGGGTCACTTTGTGTGATAACCAGACACCACCTTTAATTGTGTCCTATGGGCTATCACGTGATAGTAACCAGACACGTGCCCTATGGGTCACCCAGTGGTGATAACCAGGCACAGTGCCATATGGACTAATCCGGATTAGGGACCAGGCACCGCGATTTCGTTTTACAGCTTTGGGGACTAGCTACCCCCGTATTTTGATATGTTGTATTATGTTATGTTATGACTTAATATGTTGTATATCTTGTGCTCTGGGTTGACGTGACACATATGTGGAATCGTGGGCTTTGTGTATATATGGCTCATCCATTTAAGCAGTACTATTGTATACCTTCTCTGGTATTATTTATGTACTTAGTACTGGTGAGGCTTTTCCCGAGGTTTATCCCTCTGGCCTTCTAATTGAACGTTGTTAAACTATTTAATAGTTGCGTAATGTACAAGTATTCGTCATAGTACACTTTCCCTATGCGCTCTGCTCAATCGCACTTTTGTATATTTTTGAATTGACCCCAACAGGTGATCGAAACGTCTGTAATTATTTTGCTATGATCTCTAATAAATGAATGGTTTAGATCGGTTAACAACTTATTTATCATCATAACCATTGAAATATTAAACTCCTTTTCACTTATAAATTATTATGCGTGAATTTATAAATCTAACTGATTAAAGACGAAAAGAGTATTTGGAAGTTTCAACTGTTTATTTTTTCACTCTGACAATTGTTTCAACCTGGCGGTCATTAACGAAGAGTAGTTTACAAATACTGTATTTATTTGTAATACAGTATTTATTTGTAATACAGTAGGTATACTCTTTTCGTCTTTATTAAAAATGTTTCATCAAGATTACACCGCTAACAGTGAGTCTATTATTAAACTGATTAGCTCTGATGTGTATTACTGCCTCTTTTGTACACGATTTTAAATCTTTTATATAATTACGTCATATTTATATTGTTGATATTTTTGCTTACAAGTAAATATTTAATTTAGTTCTTTGTTGAATCTGCTTATGATCTTATGAACGATTGAATCGATGAAGCTTTTAGATATTGTAACTCCATTTTAATGTAGAAAAACAAAAAACAATAAACTTATTTGTAACGTGTTTGTGTTTTTTGTTTTTCTATCTTATGAAATATTCTGCCTTGTCGTATCTATTAATAATTTCACGCGGGCAGGATATCAGATCTGCAGAGTATTCACGAAATTATTTTATATTTATGGGTCCCTTTCGGCTTGCTCTTTTGAGAGAGTGAGGCCCAGATCGTATCCTAATTTTCAACTGTACCTCGGTTGCCTCCTGTATAGGACATCAGAACCTTCTGGCTGTACCGGATAACTACTAACAAGGGCTCTTCAGTTTTGTTTGAAATTTGAGTGTAGGATTTGTGTGGGAAAATTAGGGAGATTTACAGTAGGTTTTTGATATATAAACTTTGCGCTTATTATAAATATCGTTTTTATTATGATATTTGAGTCACTATCTTGCCGGTTGAACTCATCAGAGTTGGGTTTTTATTTATTACTAGCGGTCCGTCCCGACTTCGCACGGATAGTAGTAAAGATCTCTAATTTTTTAGTAATAAATATATCATACTACCATCGTATAAATATTGACAAATATTGACATTAATATTTATACGATAATAACGTCACTCTATTGTTTTGCCTTCTTGACTTAAGTATTATTACGAATCTTGTATGGGAATATAGAAAAGTCTTGTTTTTATACTTTTTCAGGCAATTTTTTAAATTTTTCTCTCCGTAAGAACCATCCTCGTACTTCAAGGAATCTTATAAAAAAAAAGAATTAGAGAAATCGGTTCAGCTGCTCTCGAGGTTTGCGCTTTTCAACACATTCAGCGATTCATTTTTATATTATAGAAGATTATATGAATATTTATTTGTTTAACTTTTTCTTATTACTCACATTTTCCAATTATTTGTTATTTTCATGAAGTAAAACTCGTTTTTTTGTGTTTTAATGATCTTTTATTTGAATTTAAACATTCTCAAATTTTTACACAAACAACCTGTGCTACCGTCGGTTTTTTTGTTTAATTTGTTTTTCTTTTGCGACGTGGGTCCATCTCAAGTCGAAAATAATTTCTGAAGGTCTGTTATATTACAGAATTTGGTTGATTTTTGCTAAAAATTAACTTGTGATAGACAGCTTTTATTGTATGACCCTAGAGAGCTGGAATTACGATGTAAAAATTTAGGTAAAAAATCCTGTATCATTTTTTTATTAAATCTAATGCATACTTCTCATGTAATTTCATTTTATAAACTTTTGAAAAGTTGGTCTATATTTTTAATATATTCAGTTCCATAGCATTTTCTATTTTATCGAAAACGGATGCCAACCTTGCTATTGAAGATGTAATGGTATTTATATTTATTATATATTTACTACGAATTCGAATAAAATGAGAAATTTTAAGGTACGTTTGATAACCAACTTGTATTCGTAGGATTAACCATTTCCAATTTAATATATAGAAGAAAATTGGCTATTGCAACCCAAATAATAAAAAATAATAACTATCTATTAAAGACGAAAAGAGTATTTGGAAGTTTCAACTGTTTATTTTTTCACTCTAAAAATGTTTCATCAAGATTACACCGCTAACAGTGATTCTATTATAATAACTTTCACCAAAAATGACTATATACGAAAATTTTACCTGAGTATGAGAGAGTTCTGAAAAAAAAAGCAAAGTTTAAAAACGTGAATGACTTTATTTCTTCAAATGGCCATTCTATTTATAATAATTATAAAGTTTGGATCAACTTCCGGTATAACCTGGAAGTGCTACAAAATTGAAAATAATTTAAATATATAGATCATGTGTTAAAACTACTACATGATTATTGCAAAATTTTCCTACATTTAATTTTCTATAAACATTTTTGAGCCACCCTATATATTGGATGACAGGGTTTTGCAACTTAAATTTTAATTTTCAGTCGCGTGTGGCACATCTTGCAGTATTATTTCAGGACATCATGTATACACAACTGCAGGTATTAGTAACTTTAACCTTTAACTAGTGACGTATAGTCTCACAGGCGTCGCGAGTTCTGCAAATTCTTAGGATTTGCTACTTCCCCTCGCTTGCCGCGACCACGCGTCTTAGTAGCTTTTGATTTAGTGTCAAAAAGACCGTGGAAGCAGAGAGACCTGTCATCGGTTCTATAATACGTGAATAAAATTAACCAACAAATCGGACGTAGCCTGCCAGACTACATGTCCCTAATTGTCATAAAAAAATCTTCCGATTTTCAAACAATTATCTAATGATAAAATGGCAGAAAACGCTAAGAAACGTCAGCACCCAAATTCATTAAAGAAAAAAATATTATTTGAAGAGGAAATCAATGACCTAATGCAGGCTTCAGATCAATCTGATAGCGAAGATGTTCCATTTATTCTAGCAACCGTTGAACGTGAAGATGGCCAATGCTGGTGTCTACCTCATTGTGGATTTGAGCGGCATGAACGCTTATATATTATATAATATGCATCAACCTAAGATTACAGATAGAGATTTTCTAAAGTCATTAGCCCGTTCGCTGGTAATTCCCCTTATGCGAAGACGTGTTATCTGCAGTTAATTACCAAGGGAGTTACGGCTAGTTGTAAAGCGAGTTCTAGGTGACGATATGGTCGAAGAAGGCGTCCAAAGTCAAAACTATTCAGGGCATGCGAAGGGCATGTAGTATTTGTCCGCCTAAATTGCACAGAATGATAGCGTACACGTGTGTTGATTGTTGTAATCCAACATGCTTGCAATGTTCTCGCCCCCTGTGCAAAAATTGCCAATAATTTATGCCAAATTAAGTAGTTGTCAGAATTTTCATTTTTTATTTTTAGAAGTAATTATTATGCTATTTTGTTTTCTCCTACATTACATTTTAAGTAAAAAGTCCTAAATTTATTATATTACCTGTGTAAGGTCTACTGAAGGGCTAAAATATGGATCTCATGTCAATTAAGGCTGAAAAGTACCACTAAGTGTTAATTACAATTTTTTCCATATTTCATAATAAAATCTGATTGAATTTTCTTACAGGGTTTTTACTACATACCAATGGATAAATATCAACACATTTTTGAAACATTGAAATTAAATTTTATAACAAAAATTGACTTTGAAAGTAGTAGCCTGTGAGACGTCATGTCACTTATACAGTTACAAATTTGTCATGTCCCCAGTTAAAGGTTAACTTCATAGATATAGCTCATCGAGTCCTCTTAACATACCCCAAGTTTATTCAGTTAGTTATTGACTAGGTACTTAAAGTATTTGTAACAAACTAAACAACCTAAACCTTGATGCTCCGTCAGGACACATAAATTTTAGAGTATTCAATTTAAATTCGCCTTTGGCAAAGGATTACACGAAAATATTTATGTTGTTTATGTATCCCCGGAATTGCTATTGACCTAGTTTGCAATGTAGTGATATCTATCATACTGACTTGCTTGTTGGCGCCAATAAGATTTCAGGAGAACAAATTAAATTTTATCAAAAACGTAATAAAAGGGGCAACGAATTTAAAACGTGTTTTGAATTGGAACTTGTTTAATCAGTCGTACTTACGACATAAATAAAAATTTAAATTAAAGTAGCCAAGCATGTTGTTTTATTATTCCATCAGTAATGAATAGTTGAAAAGAACGATTCCGATTTGGCTCCCAAACGTAATATAGATATGAAATTTAGGTGGTCAAATTGTCTTCCAAGTACCTGTCAAGTTGTACACCTGCTGCGGTAATTACCTTAAATAAATAAACTACATTATTCGAAATGTTTAATAGTTAACTAACACACATATGAAAATGGTATTCTTGTTATCAGAGATGTGACTTATTTAAGATACAAGTATCTGAAATACAGATACAAGATACAAAATACGTATTTTCATTTTGTATATAAAATACTTTTTAAAAATTCATTTTGTATCTTGTATTTAAATACCTTTTGTTTAGTCTCTCAGTATTTTGTAAATACTATTTGCTAAAATACTTTTAGTAATAGCAATCTATTGTGGGGACACTCAGTACTTATTAAACTGCAAGAATTAGTACACTCTGTACTGTGGAATTTAAGTCTGCTGACAGAGAACATCGACAGTTCTGGCCACTAACTAGGTCAAAACAAAGACATACACCAGTGTAAACCGCTGACCATATACTCTCCATAAGAGTAATGTAAATACATAATAGTCGTATAAATAGCTGTATATAATTCAATAAAATTAGTCTAACTCTGACTCGCCTTTTCTTCACCACTGATACCGAAGAAGGTATCCTCCCTAAAATCGAAGAAGGTATTAATGGTTCACCACAGATGCTGACATAGACAACCGCATCTCAAACGGTTCTTCTTAGAACCACCACCACTACACGCACCCTATACATGTTAGCTACATACGCTGCACTATGAATTTCTTCACAAAATGTGACAAGATTTTATAGTGCCATTAATTTTAAATATCAATGTTACTATAGATAGAACTGAACGAACGGTTAAAACTTTATTCTGGGACCAACTTGATAGAATGTGATCAGCTATGAAGTCCCCCCCTCCACTGACTCGTCTTACTTACAATTATTCCGTATTTTTTTGTGTGGTATCAACAATATCGCCTTTGTGAGTTCGAGATCGCGAACATGGAAACGTAAGTTTTATTTTAACTGGTTTTACTTAAGTGTTCAATTAAAACTCTTAAAGTATAATATTTTTTCTTATCACATTTTCACGATCAATGCGATTTATTCTTAAATAATTCCCGTAAAAAGATAAACTTACGTTCAATAAATTAATCTTAATATACTTCAAAGTGTATAATAAATATCATTTATTGTCATTATTCCCTATCAATCAAATCACGAATTAAATATAAAGTTATCAACTTTCACAGTTTATCATATTTAATTTTCCTCTGAACCGCAGTAATTTTGATAACGAAGTAGGTAAATTTTATAAAATGTATAGCTCGCAACAACGAATATATTACTCTATTAATAAACAAAATGTTGTACCCAACAAACAGATACTCAGCCAGATTTTGTCATCCAGCTTACAAAACAATAAATTAACCCTTTTATTTGCTGCAGATTAAGAAACTTACATACTAATTTCAGTAGTAGCAATGAAAACACTTTAAAAACGGTAGTAGTAAATTTTAAAATTGATAAAATTTGGAAGTTGTTAAATAAAATATTCTGATTATGATGCGATTTATATAGGGCATACGAGATATAATTTTGAAGAAAACAATTGTTGACAAAAATCATCTTTTATGACAGTACAATTCATCAAGTTTGATGAATCTTCAAAGCGACGGCACTTTTTAGCATTTTAAGATCCATTTGGTCGTAACCTTTATCAATTCCAAATCGTGATTAACAATATGGAATACCTGTTCGCAAAGAATGTGCAATGTTTCTGATGTTTGTGTTGTATGAAAGACACTAACCTAACCCTAAAGTTGCTACCATAACAGCAAAAATTCCTTTGCCCAATAACCCTTTCAAAAATAAATAATACCTGATCGAAATTAGTTTCTATCAAAATATAGCTTTTGCTCAGACATATTATTTTCAAAAATCCAGTTTTATCACAATGGAACTTTTGAATGCAAAACTTTGTCCGTTTATTTATAAAGCATCATACTTGTAACCATTAAATTAAAACTAAATTAAATTATATAAAGAATGCGCCGTTGAGAAGTTGTTTGCATATCAAGATAAAGATCTTTTTCAAGGGTTTTAGAATTATTATATGAATGTGCTAAATGTGTAAGTCTTTGAGGAGATTATGTTGATAAAATATATTTTGTCCTCCTCGCAAGTTTAGTTAACCATTAAATAAACCGAATATTCTCCAATATGTAGTATATTTAATAAAAACACGACTCTCACCCATCTAATCGCTTATAAATTAATTAGAGGAACAGATAGAAATAGATTCAAGTCAACCAATACCATGCAGGCAATTCGACAATTTAAATATCGGACTAATTAACTTTGGGAATCAGTTGCAGTAATTTTAATTTTTTCTTTTTGAACAAATTACTAATTTAACACCTGTAATAACTTTAGTTTGCTAGTACTAGCACAGTAAGTGCAGCATTTAAGCACATCAGGTAATATGAAACAATGCTTTAAATAAAATATTTCATAAAACTGTTATGACACCAGGAAGTATTTTATTACGTGTATTCCGACACGGTTTAATTTTGTCAGGAAAATAGTTCTTTGAGGTCGTGAATGAAAGAGAGATATAACTACAGTAACTACACTTTATTTAATTATTTAGTTGCTTCCTTAGTCTATTGGCTAATTGACTATCTAACTCTAACTGACTGACTTGGTTGATGACTGACTGACTGAAACTCACTACTAATTATTAACTGACTTCTAGGTACTAACTGATTGCTGGGTACTAACTGACTATCAATCTGCTTCAAAGTCCTTTTTAAAGCTTCGTTGTTTGTGGGTTACACCCCCAAGCCAACGTTCGCGCCATATATGGGCATTTCGAGAGTCGGGTGTTCCAGAAGAATTAAGTAATAACACAAATGTTCGCATTTGGTCAGATACGAGGGTGGCTTTAATAAACAAAGGGGAAATTTAGGAGTGATTATGAATCTGATTTTGGAAAATAAACGAAAAAGCAAGAATTGTAGAAAAGATAACAGAGCAGATTGATAGTTTACAAAAAGGGCTTTTAGCAAAATATGGTTCCAAGCCATTGCGTTTAAGGAACAAGAAATGGCAAGATGTTTCTTATCATCAACAAATATAAACAAATATAAACGGATGCGTGTGGCAAATAGTACAAGATAGTATAAAGCATTAATGCTATTAATGAATAATCAGGTAGGTAGGTATCTAACAAAACCATTTAAATAAGTAGGACGCGTTTCTATAATTGAAGTGCCATCCTCAGTTGAAGATAAAGTAATTGTTAAATTTATAATAGGTATATTTAGCTAAGGTACCTACCGTTTAAGAAAATTCAAACAGAAATAAGACAAAAACATCAAATTTATTAACGAGAGGTCCGGTAGGGGTTTAGGATGTCATTAGGAAAATAAATTGCAGATTGGAATAGCACAGAATACCAAACGGAAAAAGAATAAGCTTTTTTGAATTTTTCCAATGTGGATTATTTGTGATCGAGTCTACTGTTACTGGGTTGAAATTCATGATATAAAATTAATAATGCACTGATGATTCTTTTTAACCATTTATTAAGATGACTTGACGATCGTTTCGCCAAACTGGCTTTTTCGGAAGTTTGTAGTCAACTTAAAACTATTTACAATAATTGGCCTTATATACTAGTTGAGGGGGTGGTCTCAGGGAACAAGTTTAACAGTGGGGAGTTATTTAAGTCTATCTGTTCATTAATTAATCTATTGGTTTTTTTAAATTTATTAATTTCTACTATTTCCAGGAATGATAATTTTTGTTTTTTGTTTTCAACATGCAAAATTTTGAAATTATCGTCGAAATGATGATTGTTACATATAACATAGTTGGCATAATTGGAATCTGTTTTTTTATTAATGAAAGATCTTTTATGTTCGTCAATTCTAGTTTTAAAATTTCTGCTATGTTACAAGTATTGCAATCTAATCTGTAAATTCCTGGTTTATATAATTTATTAGTTTTATCTTTGTTGTTCTTAATAAATTTACTTAAATTATTAGTAGTCCTATATGCTATATTACAATCGTTATTATTTAGTAAAGATGGAATTTTTTGAGTTGGTTTGCCTATGAAAGTTAATGTTGCATATCTTTGTTTATCTGTTTTTATATTTGGGTACATTAGTTTTATAGCCTTTTTGTATTTAATTTTTTTTAGTAATGAGTAATATGTTAACATTATAATTATTTTTAATAGCAATTTGTTTGATAATTGTAAGTTCTTTTTTATAATCTATTTCTGACATAGGGATATTTATTAATCTGTGTAACATGCTTGTGATGAATGGGATGGCAAGATTTATTATTTGTAACAATATCAGTATGAGTAGGTTTGTGGAAGATGGAAAAGTTATGTTTATTATCAAGTGTTTTGATATTTAAATCTTAAAAGTTTATTTGGTTATTTACTTCTATTTCCATAGTGAATTTAATGTTGGGGTGAAGATTGTTTAAAAAATTTAGAAAGTTGTTTAATTTAATAAAACCAAAATAAATGTTCACGAATTTATTCAAAAACCTCGACAATTGTTTCGGGCAATGCCCATTCTCAAGAGTAATTACGTACGTACCAATTGTCGAGGTTTTTGAATAAATTCGTGAACATTTATTTTGGTTTTATTAAATTAAGTTGTAATAATGTTTCACAAGATGTGCACCGTAGAAAGTTTAGAAAGTTGTTTAGTTGTCTGTTAGAGCCAGTAAAACTAATTAATATGTCGTCGACATATCTGAACCAATATAAGCATTTATTGAAATGGGTGGACTTTTTGATAATTGCCTATAAATTTGCCATAAACAGCTCGGCTAACAAGGGACTAAGGGGATTACCCATCGTTAAACCCTCGTTGCAGGCATAAACGTCGTTGTTGAATACGAAACAATTTTGGCCTAAACAAATATTGAGAAGTGAAATAATTTCGTTAGTAATGACTAGGTTAGTATTGCGGCGATCTAATGATTTTTTTATAATTTCCATTACTTCATCGGGTGTTACCGAAGGAAAGAGATTAGTAACATCAAATGAAATAAATTTGCTGTTATTTGGTAATTGAATATTAATGAGCTTTTGAATTAAATCTTGAGAATTCTTAATAGCAAATTCACTAGAACATGTAATATATTTATTTAAGATTTGGATTAATTCTTTGGATAATAAATACGATGGGGCTGTACAAAATGAAAGTACTGGTCTAATCGGTTTGTTATTTTTGTGTAATTTAATGAAAGAATATAGTTTAGGGGGTTTAGGGTTGCTGTTAATTACTTTATAATTCGCGGACTGGAAGAAAAAATTACAATTTGCTATTACTTCTTTTAATTGTTTCTGGTACTTGTCAGTTGGGTTCTTAATTTTAATAAATTTAAAATCTAATAAAAAGTCTTTTGTTTTTTGTAAATATGTATTTTTATCTATGGCAATTACTGTTTTTCCTTTATCTGCCCTGGTTATTATTATATTATTCGTATCAGTTTTGTTTTTTAATTATTTTAGCGTGTCGGGATTGTAATTAATACTTTTGGATTTTTTATTGGAAAGGCTATTTTTGATACATTTTACTGCTTGTTGTTTAACACTATAATCTTTATTTGATAATGCAATTTCAGTAACTACTGCTAAAACTTCTAACTGGTGTTTGTTAATTTGATGTAAGTTAAAATTAAAGCCTTTTTCCAACAAACTGATTTCATCTTTACTAAAAATGAAGCTACATGCTTTATTACAGAATAAAAGCGGTCCATTTAAGAAACCCAGTATGTTAATATATCGGCCCATATTTCGTATTTTCACTTATGCTTTTTTTTTAACACTTTTTATTTAATACTTTGAAACACTGCTATTGTTTTCAACAATTTAATTATAAACCGTTAACTATTCACTTGGTCACTTAATTATTGCTTGCTGATCACCTTCTTCTCTTCGTTTTCGCTCGCCTAATAATAAAATTAGTGGTACTGATGCTCCTACGATCTCGACGGATACTTATAATGGCTGGAATCGTTCTAGAAAGAGATCAGTCTCATGCTGTGACTCAATTGATACACACGCAGGGAGAGAGAGAGAGAGATAGATAGATAGATAGATAGATAGATAGTTTATTGATTGCACAGTATGTTGTACAATATTAAAAATACATAATTAAATTATGAAATACAAAATAAATTAGCATATTAGTATTTAAGAATTTTTGAAGAAATGTATAAAAATAATTTAACAAATTTACTAATTTAATAAAATTCAAAATGTTTGCTCTCACTCAAAATAAAGTCTATAGAAACTCTTGACGCCATTGTGTTGAGAAACACAGCCCAGAGGTGAAGCAGCTAGAGTCGCGCCTGTAACAGGGGAGTCGTTCCTCACTCATGTGATAGGAGATATGAATAAATGCGCTTTTTGAATAATGATAACGAGGAACACTCGCGCAGCACTGAAGGAACGGAATTCCAAAGGTAGGATGAAGTCACGTGGAAAGATTTTTGCAAAAATTCATGTCGAAAAGGTGGAATGCACAGTGGTGGTCTTTCACCCCTAACGGGGCGAGTACTCACATTCAAAACGAATCGATTTTTCAGGTAACCTGGCACCTTAGAGTTTTGCTGAAACAAACGGTATAAAAGAACAGCAGCGAAATAATCGCGTCTGCCTTTGGTAGTGAGCCATTCGAGTGAGGTTCTGAAGGGTGTTTTATGCTCTCTTTTCCTGATACCAAAGACATACCTAATGCCTGAATTAATGACCCTCTGCAGTTTAAGATTTAATTAATCTGAAATGTCACATAAAACGAGTGAACAGTAATCTACCAACGGAAAATGTAAAGCTTCAATAAGATGCTTGCGCAGTTTGAACGTGGTAGATTTCTTGAAAAAGTTAAGTCTATACAATAACGAATAGGCTCTATTACAGACAGAGGTAACTTGGTTCTTCCAATTTAACTTTGAGTCCAGTATAATGCCCAAACTTCACAATGAAGATTCAAAAGGAATGAACGAGGTGTCTACGAATAATCCTTTGATGGGCAGACAGCTAATTTATTTATATAAAAGTAGGAATCAATCACGATTGCCTTAGTCTTGGCAACATTAAGTTTAAGCTTATTTACTGTTGCCCATCGTAGGATCAATGTAGAGTGGGCGGAAAAGTGACATACAATTGTAAGTCATCGGCATAGATTAGATGAGAAACGTTAGCCCCAAAATCACTTGTGATGTCATTTATGTAAACCAAAAACAGCAAGGGCCCGAGAACAGAGCCCTGCGGTACTCCTTTGTTAAGTGGCGCAAAGGTAGAGGGATTACCATTACTATCAAGAACAGCTTGTTCCCTACCGGAGAGGTACGAAGCAAACCATTTCAACGCAGATACAGCAAAGCCGATAGCTTGTATTTTTTTAAGTAGAGTGACATGACAGACACTATCAAAGGCTTTACTAAAATCAAATAACAGAAGTAAGGTGACATGTTGTCGCTCCATTCCTACTCGAAGAGAGAGAGAGAGAGAGAGAGTGAGAGAGAGAGAGAGAGAGAGAGAGAGAGAGAGAGAGAGAGAGAGAGAGATACATTGAATTTTTTATTTATTTCATAAAAGGAAACACGAGAAAAGCACGGCAATTATGGTTGTTTTATTTATTACATTTACATTTTAATAATTCCGAACGTTGATGATGGTACTCCCTATCATTCGCCATTCGCAGGTTGTGCAATTCTGGAGATTGGCATATCGTTTCTTCTACGCGTTTTTAATTTAAGAGAAGTAGCCTTCTATCATAATCTGACATGTTCAGAGGTTATGTTAAGAACCTTATTCCCGCTTAAAGACTAGGTTTCGCGCTACTAAAAAAGATATTTAGTGGCCACTAAGCCTAGTACCCTACTAACTCTGACTATTAATACGATTTTTTTAATGTACTCTTAGTGGGTTGGTAGTAGTGACTACTATCGTCTATTAATAAAGCTGCAAAGTTTTTTGAGTGCAAAGTAGTATCCGACAGACGGGACGATATGGATCCTTTAGACGGAAGGTTAAGGCAAATTGTTCTTAGTTCGAGTAAAAATTTGACGAACTCCTAAAGTAAGACGTTTGTTCAGTATTTAGTAAGAATTAGTATTGAGATGAACGAGTGACTTTGCGTTTTGGAGTGTTTGGTAGCAAAACGTGTTGCTAGTGCGTGCAGTAAATACCATATCTAATGTACGATTATTGTGATCTAAATAATATTCGAGTTACATGTTTAAGAATCTATACTACATAATAATATTCTAGTGTATGGATGTCTGTCAAACACTCAGTTAGCCATGGAAAAAGTAGCGAAAATTGCACTTTTCTATTAACGATTGTCGAAAAACTGTAAAAGACTCGCAAAATGCCGTAAACGATATCGATTAAGATTAAAACGAAGTAGGGTTTTGCAAAATTTCATACAGATTTATTAAGCGGTTTAAAAGATATTAGCAAATGAAAATGGGAAAAAACGCGTTGTTGGTTAAAAGTCATAATTTTCAGATCTATCTCGTCCGAAGATAGGATAATCTGGAATTTTTCGACAATTAAAACGTCCAAGTTAAGGACCAAAAAGCTGAATAGGCCTATTTTCGAATCGGAAGGTGGTGTCGTTTAGTTAGAATTTGTAATTAAAAATCGTTAATTTTGACATGTCCGGATTCTAAGGAAACAACTGCTCAGAGGGATGGGCGGGGCTTATGTTGTTATTACTTGTCTTGTATACGTGTAGATTCTAACCTTGGAACTTTGACGTTTATTTTGACGTTTATCAAAGAACGTTTATGAGAAAATGAATGTAATTTATAAACAATCATGCAATAAAATTCATTGCAGTTTTCATGGTTAATATAAAAGCAAATAGATATAGACTCACAAGTCAAATCGGTTCGTAGCGTATTCGGTAGTGCACCGATCTCGCTGACGCCTTACTCCAGCAGTAGTTGGTTCAAATCCCATACGACAAATTCTTTTTTTTCTTTTTAATTTTACGCTTTTAACGGTAATGGTTTTATGAAGGTTAGCGATCATGTTAGAAAACATGGTAATTGTACGCTTTTATTTCCACCTCCCCGTTTCGATTCAAATATAAGTATGTTGTAGCATTTTTCGCCCCTAGCAAGATTATACATGTGTGTGTGCTGGGCGCAGCAACCATCCCTTCACATGGTTTTTCCACATTGAGAATTCAAAATCGAAACACTCTAAGATCTTCTTGTAGGATAAAAGAGGATGACGGTGGTGTCAGAGAAGGGACTGCTGAAGGAGGTAGTGTGATGGGGGGTTGTGTAGAGGGTGGTAAGGAAAGGGGGTGGTAAATATTGTAGATAAAATAGAAGTTTGGGATGGGTTCGAGGATGTGGTAGGGGGACAGTTCTTGACCCTCTTCAAACCCCCAACCCCTACAACCGCTACCCTTTGTAACTACCACCTAGGACGCACTCACTACTACCCCAACCAACCACCACAACAGTATTCTCAAATTTTATCAAGATGACAAGGGAGAAACGGTTACGATGGGGTGTGTGTCTCCGAGCATGTTTTTTGTCAAAGATAGGAATCGATTTATGGAAGGATTGAAGGAAGTTACGGAAGCGGGTGGGTGTACGCGTAAATATACATAGTATTCATTATGGCTTTCATGCTAGACATAGAAACATAAATATGTAAATCAAATAATATATACACAGTAAAATGCTAAATATTATTAACTTTTGCGCAAATAATTGAATAATAAGAAATATTTGAAGCAATAGAATGGTAAATGCATTATGTAGAATACGTTTTGGTATTTAAGGGCCTCTTTGAAATAATAAGATGTGCTCTACGTCATAATTACTAAAAGTTAAGTTGAAGTATTTTACGATTTTTAGATAAATCAAAATTAGAAAAATACATATGATTTTCGCCATGAACCGCCGATAGGTGCTATGCACTAATAGAAGAAGTGCTATGCACCAGTAAGATAAGTGCTATGCACCATTAGGGTAACTGCTACGCACCACCGTGAGGTTACAGTACAAAGCGGCCCCTCTGACTAAATTTGTTACAGTGCTATGCACCATCGTCCAAGCTTTGACGGATAGTATTCATAACAGTAAAAGACTGGATGTGTGGTGAAGGGAAGCAATCAGTTTAAATAGAATCTTTTACAACAATTTTCAGAGATATGTAACTTTTCTCAAAACAGCATAATTATTATATAGACGATTTAGAAAAAAGTTTGCAAAAAGCAACTGAGGTCATGATACTAAATTGTTAACCGGCGATAGGTTTTTACATTCATTAAATGCTATGCACCACCTTCCAAGTTTTGACGGGTAGTACACTATAACAGTAAAATATGGGGTGTGTTATTAAGGTTATCGATCAGGTTATGGTAATTGTACGCGTTTATAGCAAGATTATACATGTATGCTGGGCGCAGAAATCACCCCTTCACATGGTTTTCCGCTTTGAGAATTCAAATTCCAAACACTGAAAGTTGAGAATCATCTGGAAAACGTTTAAAAATACTGTTGTGGTGGGTAGTGGGGGTGGTAGTGAGTGCGTTTTAGGTGGTAGTTACAGAGGGTAGTGGTTGCAGTATTTGGGGGTTTCAAAAGGGGTCAAGAACTCCCCCTACGGCACCCTCGAACCAATCCCAGACTTTTATTTTATCCGTAATATTTTCCACCTCCTTCCCGTACCACTCCCTTCACAACCCCAACCCCAACCCCCCTTAACACCACCTCCTACGCCAGCCTCGCCTCTGCACTAATAGAAGTGCTATGCACCAGTAAGGTAAATGCTATGCACCATTAGGGTAAGTGCTACGCACCACCGTGAGGTTACGGTACAAAGCGGCCTCTCTGATCAAATTTGATACAGTGCTATGCACCACCGTCCAAGCTTTGACGGATGGTATTCATAACAGTAAAAGATTGGATGTGTGGTGAAGGGAAGCAATCAGTTTAAATAGAAACTTTTAAAACAATTTTCAAAGATGTGCAACTTTTCTTAAAACAGCATAATTATTATATAGACAATTTAGAAAAAAGTTTGCAAAAAGGAACTGAGGTCTTGATACTAAATTGTCAACCTGATTATGATTTCTTAAATGCTATGCACCACCGTCCAATGCTGGACGGGTTCAACTAGTTCATAATAATCAGTGAAAGACTTTTAACCATTAGTATTACATTAATAATTTTTGTTAGTTTTCATTAATTAATAAACCTTGTAAAAATGACTGTTGGTCTTATCATTTGAACTCCTACACAACACGAGACCGAAAGGTAAGGGACATCACTCTCTTTCCTTCAAAACAGCATATTTTTCTACAATAACAACAGGTTTATTTCATACAATTAAAATTATAATTATGCCGAAATTAAACATAAAGATAAATAATGTCATGTCCGTAACAAATATTAAACTCAAATCATGTTTTTCCTATTTCACTAACTGACAGCAGTTAAAACTCCATCTTAAACATTGCATAGATCCCTGATAAATACCTAAAATTATATTTGATAGAAACTTCAGCCAGCGATGTGAAAAACTGTTGTAGAAAGTATTTAAAACAGAAACGGCAAAATGTAAAATGATCTAAAAAATTTAGAGTTCATAGCAGGTATTCTCTAAATGCTTTTCAAAAAAAAAAAAATGTTTTTATTCGCAAAATAAATCACTAAAATAAAAAGATTGATACTAATATTACACCTCAGTAACAATAAGATAAACACAAAAAAATAATAATGTCGCATCCACGTTCTCTCTTTTTGAGACCAACTTAGTGGTGTTTTAAAAAAAAATACGTGTGGCACTCGGGAACTGCCGCGGTAAAGCTATTGCATAGTTTATCAACTTATGCAATTATTTGGATTAGATGTGAAGATTCACCGAGTGAATTATAGTGTAAACAATACAAAGTAGAAATAAAACGCCTATAAAGTAATTTTTTTGGTAAAAGCCAAATGCACATTTCGACTACGAAGTAGTCATTTTCAATGGTTTAATAGTAACTAAAATTAAACAACAAGATTTGTCCTATTTATACATATCTAAAATTAGGGGTAGTTATTGAGAAAACTCGAACAGAGGGTTGTTATTGAACGGTAAATCGAAATTCATTAGGGAATTCTTAAATTTTTGAATATACATACTTTCATAAATTCTTAGATCTTTATAATTATTACACTGTTTTAAAAGTTCAATGTTATGGTCGATGGCATGTCCAGTATTAATAGTATGAAAGGCAACTGCAGATTTCTCCGAATTATTATTTTTTAAATGGTATAAATGCTCTTTTAAACGTAAATTCCGTTTAGTTAAACCTATATAAAATTTATCGCATTCTAAGCAGTTAATTTTATAAATTCCAGGCTTTTACCAATAAATTTACTTTATAGTGTTATAAGGCGTTTTATTTCTACTTTGTATTATGCAATTATAATATTTATGCAATATTTTTTTTTCTTTGATATTAATATAATAATACACCTATATTATAATTTCTCACAAACAGCTACTTACGTATTCGTCCGATTTCGGATCAGCTCGTCTCGATCCCTGCGAGCTTCGTACAGTCTACATGCATACGTATAGTCGCACGCACACGCCGCACCGCTGTGCCGGTCGGAGTGGCGGGTGTTAGGTTTTTTCGTTACGAAATTTCTTGACTCGGTCGCCGCGCTCAAAGCCCGCGATAAAAGCTATGCAATAGCTTAAAAATTGCCATTGCTGGATTTTGAAATACCATAAATTAATGAAAAATATAGATATGATATACTCTTTTCACAAACTGTTGTGAATTTCTCAATTCCAGCAAAAATTAAAAAAATTGTATATATTTCAAATATTCCCAATTACAACTTTTGCAAATAGGAAATCCTTAAACAGTAATTTCCAATGTTTGGATCATGTTTCGCCACATCATCTGTCAACATTTTGTCCGAATCGGGAATTTATTTATTTACTACAAAAATACTGAGGGCATTAATTCGGAACTGGACTATTTGGAAACCTTTAATGAGCCTTTAATTACTGCGTAGCCATAAACACTATCTTACTTGCTTAGATATATTTCTTCACTCTTGTTCTGCTCAGTTAATGTTAAGCTAGCAGAACAGTAAATTTTGAAATTTCTTATTAGACCACTTAATTAGCCGTTTATGAACCTTTAATTGCCTATATGTCTGATTTTGCTCTTTCTGTTTAATAGACGTCAAAAGTTGGAATTTTCGAGTTTTTGAAATATATCCATGTCTTAGTGGTTTGATGAATTAGAGAAAACATTTTTCACGTTCTTCAAGCACTTTTTAAGGTAGAATAGAATGGAATCGAAAAAAGATCACACACTTTCGAGTAGCCATAGCATAAAGTTGTGTTTTTTTAAATAGGAATCATGTTTTAGTTAAAAAGATATTTTTTTGCTCTTTTCAAAAACATGCAACATGTGGGGATCCCTTTTAGTTGCGTATGCGCACAATAACAAAAATAATCTTCTTTCTTTCTGTTTTTTTATGTTTGTCATCTATATTCTTTTTTTATCTCAAAGCGTTAAATATTACCTCGCGGTTTCATAATACGCCCTGTTTAACTTTAAAAGTATTAAAACCATCGAAAAATACAGAAACGATGGAATATTAAAATGTGTTATTTTAATTTATCTAATATATCAAAAGCATATGCTTCATTTGTCAATCCAAAGGACGACAATTATATCGTATAGAGCTATTTTATATAAAGATCTCCTGAAATTTCATTAAAGAAAATGGCTGTTTAGATTAAAGGTTCTCATATAGATATCTATTTTTTCCGATTATATAGGAGGTAGACATTTAATATCTATTTTACCCATTATGTCTAGCCATGAAGAACATTTGGGGAAGGGAACAGTCCAATACGCCACTTGGACCGATACTAGATCTTTACCCAACGTGTTTTTGTACTCATTCCATCTTTGGTTAATTTATATACATACATATCAATTTTTCTTCTCCTGATTTGTTATTATTTTCCCACAATGTCCATTTCCTACTAACTTTCAAATTTAAAAGTTAAGGTCATTCTATCGAAAAGAAAGTCGAAGTAACTGCTTTAATAAACATTCCATTTTGTATTCTGAATGCTCAGATAGAGTTTTCACAAACAGAACAGTAGTCGCAATCGAACACATAAGATCTTGGCAAAGGTCGTCTGAAGCTAAAACTTGGCACATTTATTCCATTTTATATAGTACACGGCATTAGAAGTTCCAATCTCTTGTCTATGTGCTTGATATTCCAGACAATTGAACACCACCAACACCCCAGATACAGATATACAAGTTTCTTGGCTACAAAGTGACGTCAACATCATATTCTCTTTAAAAATTCTGAATTCTCTCTCTTATTCACATTAAAAATTTAAATCCAATAAGCTGAAAGAGCATCAGATTTACATAAACAATGATTTGACGAAAAATGAAAGAGAGACACAACGACAAATAAGAATTAAAGAGAAAGCTGAAAAGGGAACAGAGTTAAAGTAGGATATCTAAAGATGTTCATAAATGGAGCGAAATGAATTTGGAATAATCGAAGCAAATCATTGGATTTAATTCTAGGGGAACAACAACAACCAAAAAACTAAATAGAAAATTGTTTAGAGACAATACGACGACGACCAAGCTTGAAAACGGTGCAAAGAATATATATAAAAAACTTAGCAATAATTTATGGAATTTGGGGGTATGGAATGTTAAGAGTTTGAATGGCAAGGAAGTGGAATTGGAAGAAGAATTCGTAAAGGGAAATTTAGATGTTTTAGCTATAACAGAAACAAAGAAAAAAGGTCAGGGAGAAATGGAGTTACAGCAAGGCAGGATTCTGATATACTGTGGAGTAGATAAACAGCAAAGAGCTAAGACGGGAGTTGGGTGTCTATTAAATGAAAAATGGAAAAAGAAGATAAGAAAAAAGAACTATATAAATGAAAGAATCATTGCTCTAGAATTTGAAGAGGGTAAGGAATTTATGACAATAGTTATAGCGTACGGACCAAATGAGGATGACAAAGCAGAGAACAAAGACATTTTCTGGGAACAATTGTCAATAGTAGTGGAAACAAGTAAAGTAAAAATTTTTATTGTTGGGGACTTAAACAGCAGAGTAGGGAAAGACGAAAGAGGAACAAATGAAATATTGGGAAAATATGGAGAGGAAACCAGAAACAGCAACGGCACTAGATTATTAAATTTTTGTAAAGAAAATGAACTAATCATAGGAAATTCCTTTTTTCAACACAAAGATGTACATAAATTTACAAGAGAGGTGTCAAGTAGGAACGAAAGATCTATCATCGACTACATTTTGGTAGAAAGAAAACACAGAGCGATAATAAAGGACGTAAGAGTGCGAAGAGGTGCCGAGATAGGTAGCGATTACTATCTGCTAGTGGGAAAGATTAAGCAACAAAAACAGAACAGAGTAGAGATGAGAGGTAATCCCAAACCACAGAAATATGTATCCATCAGGATATATAAATTAAACGAACCAGAAATAGCGGCAACATTTAAAGAGAAATTGGAACATAAATTCATGCAGTATGATTGTATACACAGCGATACGGATATCGAAGGAAAGTGGAAAAGTTTCAAGGAGCTAATATTAAAGGCTAAACAAAGAGCATGGGAAGATTTTGGTGCGCGTATAGAAGACACCAGAAAAGGAAATCAGAAACTTTTCTACAACATAATGAAATCTTATAGAAAAGAGGACCAAAAAACCAGCCTAGATATTAAGGATGAGGAAGGGAACATTTTATCTAGGGAAAATGAGATAAAAGAAAGATGGAGGGAATATTTTAAGGAGCTGCTTTGCGCAAATAAAGAAGCGGCGGCGGCAGAAACAGGTATTGTAGAAACCCATGAGATCACTGAAGTGGGCGTAAGAGAAGAACAAGACGGTATAACGATAGAGGAGATCGAAGGGGCCATACGGAAAATGAAAAACGGGAGAGTAGCAGTACACGACTCTATCAGGACGGAAATGTTGAGAACAGTGGGAAGACAGGAAATGAGATTTCTCAAGAAGCTGTTTACAAAGATCTGGGATGAAGGGAGGATACCAGAGGATTGGGAGATATGGGGTGATAATACCAATCTTTAAACAGGGAGATAAAAAGGATTGCAAAAATTACCGGGGAGTAACGTTGATGTGCGTAGTAGCCAAAATCTATGAAAGAGTATTAGAGACAAAATTAAAGAGGAAAATAGAGAAAGAACTAGTAGACTCTTAAAGTGGTTTTAGAAAAGGATTTAGTATACAAGATCATATATTTACAATAAAACAGTTAACTGGGAAAATACTGGAACAAGACAGGCAAGCGTGTATAGTATTTTTGGACTTTTGATAGAGTGGATAGAAACAAATTATGGAAAATACTCGAAGAAAGGAAAGTAAGCAAGAAGTTGTTAGAAGCTATAAAAAGTATGTATAGAGTATGTAGAAATGTGGTCAGAACACGAAACATTGTAACAGAAGAATTTACCACGGTACAAGGATTGAAACAGGGGAGTGTACTAAGTCCTCTTCTGTTTATAATAATCATGGATGAAGTTATTAAAGAAACAAGAGTATCGGTGAAAGGGTTGGAGATAGGATACAGAAATATGGATAAAATAGAAATAACGGAATGCGCGTTTGCCGACGACCTAGCTATTTTTGCGAAGAGTGAAAAGGACATGCAGCATAATATCAACGTTTGGCATAGAGCCTTAGAAAGAATGTCCATGAAGATCAACGAAGAGAAAACTAAACTAATGTACATTGGTAACAGAAACAGAAACCTGACAATAAAAATCGAAGGAACACCAATTCAGCAAGTCAGAGAATTTAAATATTTGGGCAGTACCCTTAATGCAGAAGGAACCCAGGAAACAGAAGTTTACGAGAGGGCAACATCAGCTGCAAAGATTTACGGCGCATTGAATAAAAATTTTATAAGAAAGAAAGAGGTATCGAATAAAACAAAAATCGACGTTTTTAAGACCGTATCTAGGCCTGTTCTCACATTCGGGTCTGAATCGTGGGTTCTATCGGGGAAACAAAGAAGCAACATCCAGGCGATGGAAATGAAGTACCTAAGAGGAGTCCTAGGAATATCCCGAATGGACAAAATAAGAAATGTAGACATTCGACAGGAATTGGGCGTTAAGCCAGCCTTAATGGTAATGGAGGAAAATCAGATGAGATGGTTCGGGCACATAAGTAGATTAGATCGAGAAAGACAAGTAAGAAGAGTATGGGAAGCTGGCACTATAAAAAAGGAAAAGAGAGGAAGATCAAAGAATACGTGGTCCAGCGAGATAGGAAAAATCCTGGACAGAACGCAGATCACGGTACAGCAGGGAAAGAAGCTAGCACAACATAAGAAAGAGTGGAAAAATTTAGTTAATAGTATCACAGAAATATAGACATAAGGAAAACCGTAAAATTTAAACCAGATTCGATTGTAAGTGCAAGTACAAGTAATAATAAGTAATAGCCTTACACCATAAGGTAGAAAGGCTTATTAATAATATATATATATATATATATATAAGATGAATAAAAATGCAACTCGAAGGAAGCTAATGTTACCAATAGCTAACAATTATTCGATATTACTTTAATTATGCGACGTTTCCTATACAGCAAACCTTTGTGTTTAATCTTATTGACAAAGTATTAAAACTGTCGGAAAATAATTATCAAGATTCCAACATTCACAAAATTAGGGAAATTTGTTTAACTAATGACTATCCAAAATAGTTCATTAATATAACACTTCGACAAATAACATAACTACAAAAAAAAATAAAACTGAAAATAACTGATGATTTTCATACCATAATTCAATCATACAACTTCAAGTATAACTAAAATTGTAAAAAGGTTAAATAGTTATGTAAAAACAAAAAAAAAAACGTGAAGGAAAATCAAACCAATGTAGTTTACCAACGTAATTGCTGGGGTACAAATTATAAAAGCATCTATATAAGCCCGACAAAACGAAAATTTTGACGAGGGTAAAACAATAGCAGTATACCCAGAGGTCGGAAATATTATAAAGTAGTAACTGAAATATGATCATGAATTTAATTGGGATAAATCCAAAATACATTAATGAATTAAATCTTTATCTCTATGTACAAATTATCTCAAATTAATGAGGAAAAATCTAATGCTGTCATCATGCCCCCGTCGGGATTCTAACCCGGGTCTCTGGCTTTACGCGCCATTGCTGTAACTAATAAGCTACAGAGACATTCCAAAATTATTAAAAAAAGAAAACAATTTACGTAAATAATTGATAGTCGAAATGATGTATATAGAGAATCTTTGGACTAAAATTTTTTATTTTAATTTTTAATCTACTATTAAAATTCGTTGTATTCTTGATGATGATCGAATTTGACGGTCGAAACGTCGCATAGTTAACGTAATTTTTAATAAGAAAAGAATCCAATGTTTAAAAACTTCAAGCACGAATAATTTTTAAAAAAATTTGAGGAATTTTGGATATTTAAAATAGATAATTTCATTAATTTTGGCATCATAATGTGGCTTGGTCAATTGACAACTAACTACAATCAAAGCAAAATAACAATAAAAACCTTTTTTCCGATTAATTTACATTACAGATGTTCGAGAAAAATTGGAGTTTACTTTATCCTGACTTTTGTAAATAAATTAATATAAAGAAATGTTTTTAGCTTGACTTGGCGTTAGCTGTCAGTTGTATATGGCACACTCACCAAAATTATCGAAACTAGTTATTTAAAGTAAAAATTCAAAATTACTTGATATTTTTGAAATACAAGAATAAGATTCATCTCAATGGATCGAAAGAAAAAAAAAAGAGGAATCGAATGAAAAAAATAACTATGGAGGGTGCCACTTAAAAAACGAAATTTTTCGTGCGTGAAGTTTTTAAGTTTCTTAAATTTTCTTTTTCTATCTTTTTCGATAACAAAGAAACTCATATTTTAAAGAAAAAGTATCGTAAAAATTTGTCAAAAAAATTATTAGGATATTTCGTATGAGTAAGGTATAGGAAGTATTACAAAGTAAAGAAAAATAAATGTCGAAATCGGTTAAAAAATTCCTAAATATAGCTTACCATATCAGTTTAAAAATGCGAGGTTATGTTGGGAGTGGTGCTTATGTAGAAGTTGAAGGTTGGAGTTGCTATTGGGGTTGGGGTAGATGTTGGTAGTTAAGAATACGAATAAAATTAACCTCACCCTAGCATCTACCGTACCCTTAATACCAACACCCCACCCTCTACACCACTATCACTTCCAACGCTATCTCCACCTTGTGTCTCCTGATTTCAATTTTAGAAAGCTCGATTTAAATGTTACGAATTAGAATCTTCAAAATAAAAAAACCATGTGAAGGGATGATTTTCGCCCCCACGTATTTATATATAGTCGTTCAGCATGACCAACAAATTTCAAGGTCATGGAAGGTGTTGAGTTGATATTGATATAGGCAATTATCAAAGATTTTTTAACAAAGTACGACATACTGTTGCCGAGATACAGCCGCTCCGTTTGCTTAACGAAACAGTTTGCATATATAAAAAATAATGAAGCTTCATTACGCAACGAAGTTAACAAATTAAGTTAACATTATCAGATATCTGTCTAAATAGTAAAAATTATGAATTAGTCTGAATTTTCATTACTATTAGACCATTGCGATGTGGGATGTAGTCACTGAAGTGACCTTTTTGTATGAATTGTTATCAAAGTCTAAACATTTTTAGTAATTTCCTGTAATTCTTGTAGTAGTACTTCTAAATTTTTAGAAGTATTGTAATCTTTTCAGGAAGATCATTAATATTTTTGCGCGAAAAATAGCCGTCAGCAGTTTTTATCCCTTATGAAATATGTATGCGTAACATATGAGCGAACTTGATCAACACTTTTACATGTATATATATTACTGTTTATAATGTGCTTCATAATACATATATCTAAAAAACAAAGTGTTGGGAGATTGCGCTTATAAAAAAAATTCGAAAGCTTGAAAAATAATCAAAATTTGCAGAAATTCTCTAAGCTAGCCTAATTGAAACTACAATAAGAACGAAAACAATTATAAGAGGAAAGAAAAAGTGTCCCAAAAACACAGAATATATAGTGCAGTATTGAAGAAATGTATTAAGCGGGTTCTGTGATATTATTTTATACTTTTCCGTGATTTATAGAGGAATTTCTTAGGTTATTGACACTCATCCTTTGCGTTATGATATTTAATCGTTAGTACACTAAATCCGCTGAACTAAAACTATGGATGTTATTGATATAGATTAATATTATTTGAATAGCTTATAAGACACCTGCATGGTTTAGTGTTCACGCGAAAGAGTTATTTCCGTTGATCATTATGAATCCTGTCATGGCTGGTTACATAAAACATTACATGAACTCAAATATAACAGGTGAAAATATTCATTACAATAGTATAAAAGGCGGAATAGAAAACGGTGGACCTGTATAACCTTTAACAGCCATACATGAAGTAAATACGATGCTTTGGTTAAGATGGTTACCAATAATTGCAAACATTTTCAATTTGTTCTTTTACCACAAAATTTTTGGTTTTAGTCGCTTTAATATAGAGGTTGTTTAAAAATTTGGGAAAGCTCATAAGAACAGCTGAAAAGTCGAAAAATTCAAAATTAGTAATTTTGTATGGGACTCGCCACTTCAGATTGCTATTTTTAATAGATGGCTTTTGTGGTTAACCTATCGTCTATTCTCTATTGCCTTTGTACCTAACCCTAATATAATCTAACCTAAACTAACCACAAATTATAGAGTGACTCGAAGACTTAGTTTCAGATTTTCAATATTTTAAAATTCTCAAAGGAAAATTAACAGGTTTTGAGAGACTTTGAAATCAATTGGACTTGAAAGATTGATTAGGATTGATAATCACCAAGTCTTAAAAAAGGAATGTTTCAGTATAACATATTACATTCTAGACCTTAGAAAACGACCGATAAAATCTTTATTTAACCTTAATGATCCCTTGATAAAACTAATTGAATTACTGCCTTCATTCTATAAATAATATCGGCACCTACGCAATATCCTTCTAACAGGATTCGCAGTCATATATATCCGTGACTGATATTACGTGGGTATTCAGAAGGGTAAATTAAGGTGACATATAAAAAAGGGAGACTTTTTGATATCAAAGATAAATTACCCACCGGATGGATAAAATTAAGTTAAATTGTTGGATCACTAAGTGGAAGTAGAAATAGTATCCAAAAGGATAGTGTGAGAGTTCGTGGCCCTACATAGAGATAAATTATAACATCTTTTTAATATCAAAGTGACTCTAGACTCAAGATGGATTCGCATTTTGTAACATTTTTTTTTGGAAACCTTTACCCTGGGCTCATCTTCTATTTTTTTTTCCTTACGAGCCTCTTCATCTGATTTTGTCGATTTTGACTAATATTGGGCCCCATCCCTTGACGCACGCTAAATTTTGACGTTATATTCCACCCGATCTCACACGAAACAGCAAACTCTATCGTACCCTTCATCTATGATCGACGTGTGTTGATTTCGTAAATTTCTCCTTTGGTTTTGAATTTTAATTTATTGAGTGTGTAATCCCTGTATTTCTGACTGTGGGCATTTTTATGTGTTACAGGACATATATAATCAACAATTATTGACCAGCAATTATTAGCTATTAAAAAACGACTAAATATTTGTTGACAATAGTAAGAGCTTCCAGGAAAGGATTATGACTTGATTGTAAAAGAATAGTAAATACTAAAACGAGAACCAAGGGTTTCTAACCAATAATACATTGTTATGTGTTCAGTGGCGGTGTGAGTGAATGAGAGATGAAAAGTATCTGTGTAAGTGTTCATGTTGTAATTAAATTTATAGGATCTTCAAAAATATTTTAAGAAATATAAAACACTTTTCACTCACCTTTTTTAATTATGCTCTCTAAATATCACTGAATAATTAACAAAATTATTTAAAGTTAAAGACATTCATTTAATGAATATCAAAACAATAGATAAATAAAAAAAAATTAAGTTTTTTAAAAAGAACGAAATATTATATTGAAAATTATAATGTTGTTTAACTGTTTACAAAATTTTTAGATATGAAAACATGAAATTCTTATCTCAGATAGTGAGATAAAAAAAAAATAAATTTTAGAAATATTAACCAAAGTAAATATAATTAAAAATTAAATTAAATATTATGTTTAAAATACAAAACGAAAAAAAATAACAACAATATAACTAAACGTTTATAAAGTTTTTGAATTTTAAACTCACTTTGCTTTCATAGTCTTTCTCTTGATTCTGGTATTATTTCAATTTCTTTGGCGCTGCGAACAGGATGACACAGTAATCAGTTGGTATTGGTTTTTGACTCAGTTAGTAAATTTCAAGATATAGTTACACTCACTTTGGTAATTTTAATTATTATTGAATACATCAATTAATTATTATTTGTTGTTTAAAAAAAAAAATCTTTCATGATTTTAACTTCGGTGATTGGTATGTATTGACGTTGAATTATCTCGCTTTTAAATTAATATTTATTTTAAAGTGATAACTGATATTTTAAATTATTTTCGGAGCAGAATTAAATACGTCTTATCCAGACGAGACCAAAACACCTACTGTTGACCTACTGTTCTTTTGTAAATCTGTTTTGGATACCACAATAAATACAATTGTTTTTCCTAGATACTATGCAAAAATCCCAATGACTACCTGAATCCAAATGTCGAAATTAAATACAAAATATTGAATATTTTTTCAAAATTTTAGCAAAACTAGGAACAGTTTACATTAAATGAACTTATTATCGTGATTAAATTGAATAAGAATATTTAATACAGAATTCCTGAATTAATTTAGTAAATTCAAACTCTTTTACAGAGGAATTCCAAGCATCGGAAGACTAAAATATAGAACTCCTCGACATGACCAGAAAATATTCCCTGCAATGAATATAAAACGTCCAACTCTAGTGCCAAATGATAAATTTGAAGTGAACATATCTTTTTTCAAAATTATTACATTGAATCTACAAATTATATAAATTTAGAAAGGTGAGTAGTCATCGTTAAGTGTTAAATTAAATATTCAAGTGTCAAACAAAATTAATCTTTCTAAAACATAAAATTAGCTTGAATTCAATAATAAACAATTAAATAAGGAATATTAAATTGATTGCTAATAATTTAAATGGATTACATTTCAAAATTTAAGAAAATTCTATAAATTTTAGTAAGAATGTTATCATAAATGTCTGTATGTGTTTAAGTATGTGTGATCATAACCACATATACCTACACATCAAATTACGCCAAATATTGTTTCCTTATGCAATTAGTTTTAAAACAATTTATTTTAAAATAAATTCAAATATGTAATAGAAAATTTAAAGTGGAAACGATTACAACGCCAACGCTATCCTTTGGTTGGCATGCGTTAATTGGAGAAAATTTATTTTCTGAAAAATGTTCGTCATAAAACGACATGAATTGTGGAAACCTCACAAGAAAAACTGCGAGAACAAAGAAAAGGCGCGGAATGTAGGGATGTAACTTTCCTTCGTAAGAAAGGAAGATAAATATTTGCTGATTTATGAATGAAGTTTTTGCAAATAGTAGTAGGTATTTCTTTTTATGAAGTGAATTCTTAGCTCCCCAAGTAAACCATTTAAACAAAAGTGATATAATGTTAAAGTAAAACAAATGTCTTATTCAGTATCCAAAATGAGAACAAATAATAATAATTGGTATTTGTATTTTACTATTATAAGCGTACCTACTCATAATTTAATTTCACGGCCGATCTTCGTTAGGCGGTTGTAGAAAGCTTAGTTTTGTTTACTGCTTTACTAATTAAATATATGTCCTGTTCAGTTTCTTAAACCATTGTATATATTTCAGAATTTGATTCATTTGTGTATATTATTGGCTAGTGTAAGATATTTCCTTTGTATATATTTCTTGTAGTTTTAAGTAAGAAAATGTTTGTACAAAAGTCCAGTAGGTATATTAACAAGGATGGGCCTCTTTATGACACCCTGAACTAGCGAGCTGCAGATTCTTGGAATACAGAACCAACTTGTTCCTGTGCTGGCGATCTTTTCGGATGGTACGAATATCAACTACCTACAAGGGTGGACAGCTACTACTATGAGAGGTCATACCCATTTAGAGGCGTTGTCATTACAACCTATACCTACTTAAGTTCATGTAACAAGACGAAAGACAGATTTCGTCTCCGAACCTACCGATATACATAACCAATTTTAACCGATAATAATAAAACATTAAACCAAAGAATAGTTTTTTTCTATTATTTGAACTAACTACGTAAATTTAATTAATTAATGGATTACGTGCCATCATTACAAGACGGTACATGTCCCTTTATAAAATAAAATACAATGTTAATTTCCGCAATTTATATTTAGAATCTTTTAACAATTATTTCGTTGTGCTAACATGCAAGTTACTGATGAAGCCTTAGCAACATGAAAAAGGGAGCAACAACTGTGTCTCTAAATAAAGATAAAAATCCGAATTACGAGTTTTCACCAAGTAAGAAGAGGCACATACTAAGGTCATTGCGATTATTGTCCCAAGAATTGGAAATAGAAATAGTTATACTACTATCTGATTTATGTATACTTATATTCAGCATTAATTTATTAATAAAATAAAAAAATTTTTCCTTTTCGAAATTATGAACGTTATGAGATTCTAATGCTGGTATTCATAAACCGGCCTCAAGCTCGTGCTCAAGACGGGCTTGATCAAGCACGGACTCGAGCATGAGATTGTTGTATGTTTCATAAACCGAACTTCGGCAATTCGAAAAACGGGGGATTTCTAGTGACTTTTGTATTTGCAAGTTTTCTTGGACCAATTAGAAGAGAAACGACTTTTCTAGTTTAACTTATTTATTTAACGAATATTTATTTACAACTATTTATTTAACACTTAAACACTAATAGAATACTTAAACACTAATAACAATTCAACAACTTATTTATATGACCAGGAAAATGCGTATTTGTATCACTATATATCGTAGTTCGGTATTTATATTACTCTTTCGGAAGCTAACTGTGAACTACTGTCACTGACCACGTCCACAAGTATTTATACAGACGTAGAATATTCCCGAAAGATCAGGAAGGACCTACTAGAATTTACTCGTGTTCGTTTAATTTATGGCCTTGTTTATTGTCATCAAAGTGCCGACCAACGCCGGCATTCTTTGAACTCCGCCTATCTGCTCCCGGATCTCGTCGCCGCTCTCGCATACATACACGCTCATTACACTGCCCCCTCCTTAAGGGTGATCCGTCCCGGATCACATTCTGCCGTTCCTTCAAAGGATCATGCCGGTACTTGCAATTCTGTCCCCTAAGGCACCCAGTCGTCATATGGAAGTAGCAATCCACCGTCCTTGGCTGTGCGGGATCTCGTTGGGGATTGTTAGTGTATACCGTTATTTCGACGCCGCTCCACCGGAACAGGACCTTCGCAGCACTCTCCAGTTCAGTCCATCCAACCCACATCCTATTCTTGGCATGGATAATCTTGTGGTACCCGTGGATAGTAGTTGGTCTCTTAGTTTCACCAACGAATTCCATAACGAGCGGTAGGTGGGTTTTTCAGACGACGCCTCCTTAGTGACCAGGCAGTAAATGGATCGGTTCCCGTCCACCAGACTTAGCACTTTCTTTACATCTCCAAGTTGGTCCCGCAGCTCTGACAAGCGGCCAAACTTCTTCTTGGATACGGTGGTAATACCGCGATCCATCATCAAGTCTTTGGCCACACAATGAACCAGCGAGTCCGAAGCAGTAAACAAATCTTCGGATCTCTCGGAGGTGACACCGAATCTGGAGTTGGCACATAAGCTCGGCGTGGCCATAAACTCGTCATACTGCGGATCCGGAGAACGAGCTTGCATAAGCCTGATCCGTGCTTCTTCGTGATTGTCACCGGCATACGGTTAAAATGGACAACCTTCGGTTTTCCATTTGGTGTGCGTCGAATCCGGTAAATAACGTCATTTATTCTCTTGACGATTGTATATAGACCTTCCCAGTGCTGCTGTACCTTCGGCGAAAGACCTTTACGGGGCTGTGGATTGTATAACCACACCATGTCTCCCTCCTGGAAACCTCAATCAGTGGCCCGTATATCGTAGGTGTCCTTCATGCGGTCGCTAGCTATCTGCATCCGGGAACGTACTTTCTCATGGATATCGTCAAGTCTTCTGCGGAGATCACTAACGTAGTCTTCTCCGGCAACTTCCTCACCAGATTTGCAGCCAAATTTCAGGTCACATGGCAACCGTAGCTCCCGACCAAACAGTACTTTTGCTTGTGTTTGTCCAGTAGTTTCGTGAATCGATGATCGATATGCCATAAGAAACAGTGGCAGATGGCGATCCTAGTCTCTTTGGTGTTTGGAGACCACTTTGGACAAGTACTTGTTAATGGTCCTGTTCATTCGCTCTACCACGCCGTCTGATTGAGGATGCAGAGGTGTTGTCCGGGTTTTGTGAATGCCTAATATCTTGCAGATTTCATGGAACACGGCCGACTCAAAATTCTGACCCTGATCAGAATGAAGCTGCATGGGCTCGCCGAACCGGCTGATCAGGTGGTTTACGAACTCCTCCGCTACTGTGGTGGCTGTCTGATTTGGAAGTGCATACGCTTCAACCCATTTCGTGAAGTAGTCCATTGCCACCAGGATGTATTTATTGCCACCATCGGTCTTTGGAAACGGTCCTGCGATGTCTATGGCAATCCGTTCGAATTTCGACATTGTACTGGCGCATAGGAGCACGCCGTCGTCTTTGTAATCCCTTGCTGGCTGCACAAGTTGTGCACTTCTTGCGCCAGTCTTCAACGTCCTTTTTGCAATTGACCCAGTAAAACCGTTCACGGACTCTTCCAAGGGTCTTGTTAACACCAAAATGTCCCCCGGAAGCATCGTCATGGAGGCACTTCAAGACTTCCTTTACCAGGCTCTTTGGTACAAATAATTAACGTTTGCTCTCAGTACCATTCTGGTTTTCCACTATTCCCTTCAGGAGTCCATCTTCCTCAACAATAGAGTCCCATTGGGCCCACAACGATTTCACCTCCCCAGATTTAGCGGCGATCTCTTGCCAGGTCGGTCGTCTGCCTTCATTCATCCATCTTCGGAATGAGCTCAGGACCAGATCAGAACCCTGTTCCGTCTTGATGTTATCAGGATGCCATTGTTCATCCGTGACTCCGGACTCGTTTAGTTTATGGCCTTGTTTATTGTCTTCAAAGCGCCGACCGACGGCGGTATTCTTTGAACTCCGCTTATCTGCTCCCGAATCTCGTCGCCGCTCTCGCATTCATACACGCTCGTTACAGAAGCATAATAAGAGGTTACGTTGAAGTGGTTGAAGTTAGCGTCCCTTCCGTTGACAGTGAAGAAGTGATTTGCCGCGACTTTTTACTGTAATATTAATTTTTGTGAAAGTAAAATGTTAAAAATATCCTCCTAGCGCAGCTTATCAGAAACAATTCCATAATCTATATCTATATCTATACTATATAATAATGTTCTAGTGTATGGATGTCTGTCAAACACTCAGTTAGCCATGGAAAAAATTACACTTTTCGATTACCGATTGTCGAAAAACTGTAAAAGACTCGCAAAATGCCGTAAACGATATCGATTAAGACTAAAACGAAGTAGGGTTTTGCAAAATTTCATACAGATTTATTAAGGAGTTTCCTGATCGATTTCAAAACGATTGAAAATCAATGAAAATTTGGGATATTGTTCTTTTAAACTTAATAAGACACTACAGTAAATTTCAAATCGATTCACTGAACCGTTTATGAGTTATGATGTTTTTAATTTTCATTAATTTTACATGGGTTCTTATGGAAAATACATATCTCATTTAATATAAATATCAAATAAAGATAGAAAAAACGGTTGAGCTTCTTCCATTTTTTTTCTATATATAGTTTCAACTTAATAGAAAGTTCTCCTGAAATTTCATTGACCTTTGCTACTTCGTTTTTACGGGATTAATTATAATCAATTATAATTTCTAATAATTCGACGCTTTACGTGACATGCGGCTTTACCAAACAAAAAGATCTGGCAACGTCGAAATAGTAGTCACGTGATCACATATTTCTATCTTTGTCGCTGTCATTAACATTCGTTCTGTATGTTACTTTTTTGCAAATATTCAGAATTTTTTTCTTTTGCTTTAGGTCGAAATGAATATTTTCTGCTTTTTAATCCACACTGTTGTTGAGCAAGTCGCATTAAATAAGTCTTTTTGGTAACAAGTTTACCTTTCCAACGATAATTTGCTTTTAACATTGTATTAAGAGATCTGTCAACCTACCTCAATTTTCCTATACGCTATACTGTCTACATAACTATAGTTTGGAATCCTGCCAATTTAAGAAAAATAAAGAAATAATATTACAGCGTTGCCACGATCAACTCTTTTTTATGAAGGCTAAATTTTAGCGTTTACAATAAGACATTATTTATATTTTTAGTTTATATACTATACACTTACCTTCTTAATGATATATAAACAAAGTTTAATCATGTAAGTCAATCAATAATGTTAATAATTTAAAAAAAATTTAGTTTTATGAAGTTAGATTCAGGGCATATTCACTGTCAAAAGTTTTCTTTCTTAAAATAGAAAATTTGTGAATTTAATGTAAAAACGTCTATAAAGTTTAAAAATACTTAAAATTAAGTAAGTATTCAATGCAACTTATTGTCACTACCAATTTTATTCATGTTTTATATATGCAATACGTAGATATTTAAGATTTTAAATTTTTTTGTGCTTTTGCGTCCGATTGTACCTCAGGAAACTCCTTAAGCGGTTTAAAAGATATTAGCAAATGAAAATGGGAAAAAACGCGTTGTTGGTTAAAAGTCATAATTTTCAGATCTATCTCGTCCGAAGATAGGATAATCTGGAATTTTTCGACAATTAAAACGTCCAAGTTAAGGACCAAAAAGCTGAATAGGCCTATTTTCGAATCGGAAGGTGGTGTCGTTTAGTTAGAATTTGTAATTAAAAATCGTTAATTTTGACATGTCCGGATTCTAAGGAAACAACTGCTCAGAGGGATGGGCGGGGCTTATGTTGTTATTACTTGTCTTGTATACGTGTAGATTCTAACCTTGGAACTTTGACGTTTATTTTGACGTTTATCAAAGAACGTTTATGAGAAAATGAATGTAATTTATAAACAATCATGCAATAAAATTCATTGCAGTTTTCATGGTTAATATAAAAGCAAATAGATATAGACTCACAAGTCAAATCGGTTCGTAGCGTATTCGGTAGTGCACCGATCTCGCTGACGCCTTACTCCAGCAGTAGTTGGTTGAAATCCCATCCGACAAATTTCTTTTTTTCTTTTTAATTTTACGCTTTTAACGGTAATGGTGGACTTTAGCCCGCCAACTTAGATTACTTTAAGCTTGTAGTATGTTGTAGAGCATGTTAAGCTGAAAAGAGTATATAAATATACTGTAATGTTATGTGAGAGAATCGATTTTTTTAAATAGAAGCTTTTTTATTTAATTTAAATATTAAATTTATTAATCCGAGCATGAATATTTTTCTCAAAGGAAATTCCAAAAAATTAAATTAACATAACCATTTGTAGGTTATTCGAAACAAACAAAGACATCTGAATTTTGCCATGAACCGGCGATAGGTTACGGTAAAAATTGTTAAAGGCTATGCACCACCTTCCAAATTTTGACGGGTAGTACTACAACAGTAAAATATGGGGTGTGTTATGAAGGTTAGCGATCATGTTAGAAAACATGGTAATTGTACGCTTTTACTTCCACCTCCCCGTTTCGATTCAAATCTAGCATGAAAGCTATAATGAATACTATGTGAATTTACGCGTACACCCACCCGCTTCCGTAACTTCCTTCAACCCTTACATAATTTGATTCCCACCCTTGACAATATCCCCGCCTCTCAAAAAACATGCCCGGAGACAGACACACACACTAATATACACCCTATCATAACCGTTTCTGCCTTGTCATCTTGAAAAAATTTAAAAATACTGTTGTGGTGGGTGGTGGGAGTAGTAGTGAGTGCGTTCTAGGTGGTAGTTACAGAGTGTAGTGGTTGCAGTTGTTGGGGGTTTGAAGGGGGTCTAGAACTCCCCCTACGACACCCTCGAACCAATCCCGTACCACTCCCTATACAACCCCCAACCCCCGTCATACCACCTCCTACAGCAGCCCCGCCTCTGACGCCACCTTCATCCGCTTTTATCCTGCTAGAAGTTCGCCATAAACCGCCGATAGGTGCTATGCACTAATAAGAGAAGTGCTATGCACCAGTAAGGTAAATGCTATGCACCATTAGGGTAAGCGCTACGCACTACCGTGAGGTTACGGTACAAAGCGGCCCCTCTGATTAAATTTGTTACAGTGCTATGCACCACCGTCCATACTTTGACGGATGGTATTCATAACACTAAAAAATTGGATGTGTGGTGAAGGGAAAGCAATCAGTTTAAATAAAAACTTTTACAACAATTTTCAGAGATGTGTAACTTTTCTTAAAACAGCATGATTATTATATAGACGATTTAGAAAAAAGTTTGCAAAAAGCAACTGAGGTCTTGATACTCAATTGTCAACCTGATTATGATTTCTTAAATGCTATGCACCACCGTCCAATGCTGGACGGGTTCAACTAGTAGAAAGTAAAAGAACAGGTGGTACCTTATTATCCGATAAAAAAGAGGCTTGGGAAGTGGTTGGAATTATTATGACCTGGCTCAACATACAGCTTCTTCGTTGTGTTTTACGTTGCACGGAGGTTTCAGCGATTTAATTGATTATGTAGACAGAGTGAAGGATTATTATGCTTTTATTTAATAAAACGCTGATTTTTCTTGTTTTCGATATTACTTTATTATTTTTGAGCTAGGTGATTCCTGTAGACTACATTTCATTCATTTCCGTAGTTGTAGTTGTTAGTTGCAATACTTGCCGGTTATGTGTCAAAATACAAAAAGTACAATTGTGAATGTTGCAATGAAACAAGTTGATCAAAAAATAAATAAATATTGATTAGTAACTTTTCTTTTATAAGTAATCCAAAAACACAAATTTATTTAATATGTATTTTGTAATTTATTATTAAACTAAAAAAAGAATACATTTTATATGTAAATGGGAAAAAACGAAATTCGCGGTCGTTAAAAAATTCAAGCCGGTTCGCAGCATCTTCTTGGCACACGTTCTTCCATTTGTTCTTGAACTACATCGATGTACCTATTCTAAAAAATTGTTTAACTCGTCAAACACTTTTGTAAACACAAACACCAGCAGTTGTCTCCCAAATGTCAACCTTTATATTTTTCACAACTTTTGTAGGTTATATTACTACGCGCGCCGTCAAACACGATCTTGGGTCTTGCTCAAGTCTACAAAATCGTTGCCTTAAGATCGCCTAAGGATTCTCGTGATGTGATTGGCTGGCCAACAGAAGCTCAGCTTGAGGTCGGTTTATGAAACGCAAATTAACTCCGACTCAGACTTGAGTGTCGACTTTTGACTCGGTCCAAAGTACGGTTTATTAATACGAGCATAAGTGTACGATTAACTTTAATTGTTTTTTTTTCAGTTTTTTTTAACATTGATTGCTGCAATAGATGTTTAATTTTAATTAATCATCATGCAATCTGTCATATCTTAAGAAAAATTAATGCTGCGATATGTAACGCAATCTAAATAATTATATTAATATTTAGATTTTCCATTTTCTCTTGCCTCCTCCCCACTTACAATGGATGCTGGATCTTCTTTATCGTAGTAATAACATACTCAGTTCGATTTTTGGATTATCCTACAACTGTATCAATTTACTCTCAACAGTCACATAGAAACGCGTTTAAGCTCCGAAACGGTATTTGAGAAAGAAAACTTACACATACATTTTTCTATAGTAATAATCTAAGTATCATCCTCCTTTCTCTAAATGCTTCCTACCCACACTTTTTTTTTCATTTATCTCTCTTTAATTTATTTTTGATTTTTATGTATTCTTTGAGTAAGCTGCTTCCTTCATTTTTAGTTATGCTCCTTTCATACGTTATTACTCTCGTCCCGGCTTTTATAGCCAGCTTTTTCCTTTCTGCTTCTAACGTGTAGTATCTATCCGGGCGTTGTTCTATCTAATTTCAATGTCGATTTGTTGTATCTTTCTTGCACCTTTTCTATTTCTTCATAGTGTTGGCCACCCTAGATCTCCACTCCTTATATTGAAATGTTTACTAGAAGAACGTCAAGAATATATATCCTTTTTCCACTGATCTTTGAAGTACCACTCAGCTATGATCGACACACTCCCTAAGAAAACCACTCCTTTTTCCTATAGATACTTTATATACTTTTCATTTCCATTGTTTCGTTATAGAATATATCCTAAACAATTAGGTATCATCTTTAAGGTATTTTGAGATGATTCATTATGAAACATTTTGTTACTAGTTTTCATTAAAAATAAAATGTTTAAAAATTATATTTTACGACAAAAAGAAGGAGAGAGTTAGTGAGAGTAGGTCGCAGTTTACTTATTCTGTGTTTTAAAATAACGTTATTACCGAAATTTAATTAGGTTTTGAATTTAGTTTTAGATTATTTCATTATGTACAATAATTGTTCAAGGAAATCTAATGTAGGACCTTATTTTTCGTGATGTAATAGATCGATTTTTTTAGGTGTAGCGGATGGTTTTTTGTTAAACACTGAAAGGTCGTTCCAGTATACTTTGTTTTTAATAGAATATTCCCGGTACTTTAATCTGACCGAAATGCTTTTCTTGAACCTATCCAACGTATGTTGCCTCACGGTCTCTACAATATATTTTTTTAATTTTATTGTCGATTAAATCTTTCTTATTGATTGAGTTTTTTAATTGAAATATTATTTTTTTTGGCCTAAATCCTTTTCTTTATTACAAATTCTGATTTTAGGGTGGTAGTTAATAATGCCGTAACCTTTTTCTCTAAAGTAGCAAGGTGTGTAAAATTTTTTGTTACAAATCTGCGTATTTTATTATTTAGCTTGTCATCTATTAGGGATGTCTTTTATCCATTTATTAGTGATTTGTTTGATGGGGGACAGTTCTTTGTCAAACTTATATTTACTCAGGGAATAACTGAGTAAACCATGTAGCTTGCTGTGGAATGATGCAGTTTTTATCTGTTGCAGTTAGTAGGGACAACTGCGTCTTTTCAAGTAGGTTTTCTGTATACACTCGTTAAAATCTACAGAATTGTTTATTTTTGAAATGAAATTGCATAATAAATTATACTTTATTATTCAATAAATTTAAGCAATTAAAAGATTCCTTTATACTGTTGAAGCTAATGTTCCAAATGAACGGGTTGTCAGACATAAATATTGCAGCTAAGAGTGGCGAAATAGGAGAATCCATTGATAGTCCATTAAATTGTTTGTAAAATTTGTGAAATTAAATATAGTTTTAATGTATACATATCTTTAGAACTGTTTTTAGTTCGTTCACTTTGGAAAGAATACCACCTACCAGACTAACACGATATTAGTAGCGCGTAAGCTGCTAGGCCTTCTATTCTCGATGGTTACGCAATTACGCACAAGTAGCGTGGTCTGTCGTGCTTGTAATTGCCATCTGAACTGCAAAAAGGTATGTGGCAGTCCAACGGTCACTGAGTGTGTCATTTAGAAACATTAGCTTATAAAATCGGCTCTCACCTTTTCAAGCATTAATACTCTGTAAATAAAAAGTTCAAGGTCACGCATACCTATAAGGCATTTAATTTATGGATAAATGATCACGAGGACTACACTCAGATCTTAAACCTGACAATAACCCTTGAAGGTGCCAGCCAAAACTGCCTGAAAACCTTGAAAGCACCACTCCAACCTAAAGACTAACTACAGAGAAAATTTTCAAGCTCATGCTTATCAAACCCGAATAATAGAGACGCGTCCTTAGTCGCGATTCAACACTCAACCGTTTTAACAACTTCACTTGATATAACCTTTCAGAAAATCGTTAAAGTTTTGTTTCTTGTACTAATCAAAAATCAAAGTACAAACGAAATCTGTTTTTTTTGTGGTCATTGCAGTTGTCCTCTTTTGAAAACCAAGCTCGACCTGGCAACACTATCGACATCCAAATCGATTTCCCATGTTAAATGTGCAATATCGTCACGTGTAAGCGGAGAACAAAGTAGAACGCTCTAGAACGTAGAGCATTCTCGAAACATCCAGAGCGACTGTACAGCTAATATAGACAGCCGTCGAGATCTTACAGGATGAGTAGTAGTAGTGATTACGTGGCGAGCGATAGTGAAGAGAACAAGAAGCCGAACCGAAAGTGGTAATTAGTGACCAAGTGAACAGTTAGAATTATAATTGTATTAAGTAAATTGTTGGAAATGATAGCAGTGTATGTATGCATGTTAAATAAAGGTGTTAAATAAGAATAGACTAGTAAATTCGCGACAATATCATAGACATACAGACAGACAACGCTTATGGAACTCTTGTTCATCTTTTTAAGGGTTAGTGTGATGGACTGATGAACAGGTTATAGTATTCGCGGCCAGATGAGTTCGATGTACGAGTTTGATGACGGTGATCTTCAATTTAGCTCTCTCATTCGCAAATTCTCGGATGGAGATTATACTTTTCAACGTTTTGCTGTGTGGTCTTACTGGCGTTCTTGCTACAATTGAAAAGTAATCGTCTGATATTTTTAAAGTTGGTATATGGTAATGAATAAATTAAGTACTCCGTAAATTTTCACGACTAAAGTGTATACGTTTTAGGGCTTTCAATGGAAGTTTTCCCAAGGTATGGTGGACATTTGCAAGAGTAGCGCGATGGTTTTTTTGTAGGAAAAGTATCGAAGAGCATTTGGTAGTCACTATTATTTGTGATAAAACTTATGCAGTTATTAGTTGTAAAGGTAAGGGCGGTCAACCACTCTAAAGACTGTCTCTAAAGACTGCTTGGATAAAGTAATGAATCGCATAAGTACGTAGTGATTTCAAAAACACTACATTTTGCAATTTGCTAGCATATGTACATAGCAGTTTCCTTACGTTTGCTTGAAAATTTTATAAACACTTCAAGCACTGAAAATTTTATTCAATTTGAAAGCAACGCTGCTAACTATATACCATAAGTACTAAACTTTATTCGCGTCGCTTCGAATGCACCAGTTCGTTCATAAAAGGCAGCAGGCGGCCCTCAACTTTGGTTGTTCTATTTAGAACTCCAGAAAATGTTTAAATTTTATAGTGGTTTAACAAACCCACGTACATTTAAAGTACAGTAGTTCTAAAATACTATAAGATAAAATAATAATGGTGCTTATTATTTTCAAGAAGAACACTTCAAGTTTATACCACCTTTCACCAACTCGGGAATTACAGATATAGTACAAACATAAAACTGAAAAATAAAGAAAACGGAATAAACATTTAAATTGTCTTTCAGTTATAAAAAAAGCGTAGTTTGTCAGGAATCTCTCAAAACCATCAGACGCGATTTCCAACTTATTGCTTCCCATCAACATGCCGTAGGCTGTTCTAACAGAATACCTCCATGCTAAACCACAAATGAGTGATGGAATTGGATAGGCCACTCTTTTTGGTACAATGTTTTTACTGACAACTATAGTAATGTCTCAAAAGTTAAGATATTTTCGTACGGATTTCTGCAGCATCTAAACACACATGCATACTAAATTATATTTAAAAAAACCAACACAAGCATGTATGGTTGGTATGGGTGTATTTTTGTTTGTATTTAATTTTTTTTTTAAATACCTGTTAAATTGTTTTCATGTCAGTGAGAAAAAATGGTATCTTACTTTAAAGACACCAGTCTTCCCCATGCGATGAAATCAATTTCGTAAATATTTAAGATAACAAAACAAAATTCTTAATTATTTTAAAATGTATTACAGATTCTATTGACAAAAATATAAGAGATGGTGCAGACAAACAATTAATATATTCATGCGTAAATGTTGATTAATTATTAATGGTACAAAGGATTTATTCAAAAGCAAATGTATAAAACTAGAAGAACACAATAAACTAGATATAAATAAAGATAACTTATCTCTATTTCATTCTCTAAAAACTCCCTTCCTAAAACAACTCTTAGAGCAGCAATTGGCAAAAAAATTAAACTCTACAGGATTTATAACAATTTAACATATGATAATAAATGTGACTGCAAATAAATGTCTGCTATATTTAATGTTGGGAGATGTACAGTTTCAATTTCCCTGATGCATTGAAACATATTTGTGAAATATGATCGTAACAGTTTTATTTATTTTTTAATTACATTCTTGGTGTTTTAAGACTTCATCCTCATTTTCACTATCGTAAAACTAAATTAACTTTCACAAAAGATATACACAATGCTTAGTTTAAACCACTAAATAAATATGCACTTAATTCTGATTTAATGAACTATACTAACACTCTTCAAAAACAAGATGGCCACATCAATAACGAAATTGGCGTTTTGCACAACGGTCTGAAATTTTGGGGAATTCTAGATTCATCATCAGTCCTTGTCATTGACATCAGAGTCAGCAGTAGTCAAATCACGGACTTATAACTTTCTTCCGAATTTGTAAAGAAAGTGCGCATAGCATGAGCTAAACCTCTTGCAGTTATCAGGCCCATGCCTCAAAGATTTTCTGATTACCTTACCTTTGAAACATCGTATACGTATATAAATGGAACATATTTTTTATTTACAAAAATTTTTTGGACCCGGCAAAGTCACAACAAGTATCCCCTATAGAAATTTGTCCGATAAGGTTACCAGATAATTTGTAATATTTTTATAAAACCGTCAGCTGTTGGGACTTAAATTTGTGACGTCAGACGAAAGTTATAACTTGCCAATTTTCGGAAATTATAACGGCGTAACCTTTAGTACCACAAGAGCTGGCTTATTATATTTAGGGTGTCGGACAATAGATAATATCCCTAATGAAAATATTGCAAATTAACGGATAACATTGTCGCCAAATTTCTATTGGGGATATTATTTATTGTCCGACGCCCTAAATATTTTGCGAGGCTCCCAAACGGAACCCCTCCCAAAACAAATCCTTGTAAATAAAAAATTGTTTTATTTAACAGAAAGAACAAATAGGCGAAGTTTCAACAGTGAAGCTATCACAAAATTTTTGAGGCATGGGCCCGAGGACTATTTCACGACCGGAATCCACAGCAGAACTAAGGTTCATGCTTGTAGGCCGTCGCTTCGTATGAACTCTTAGGTCCAGACATTCCATCGCTGCCGAAACTTTGAGATACAACCCTCGTTCTTGTTGTAAACAGAACTCTAACTGAAGATGTTAGCCACGGTTACCGATAGAAACGTCTGAACCTAATAAAAGCCTACAATCCTCAACTGTGGTTTTAGTATGGATTGTGGCCGTGAAAGCCTATCTTTCTTTTTGCCTATTTTCCTACATTTAATATAACTCTAAATTTATTTTTGCTATTGTAAATACTTCTTCAATGTAGAATTTCAATTTCCCTTCTTGTGCATGCCTTTGTTTCGTTTCTACCTAAATTCTATTGTTCTGTTTTTTATTCTTACCTAGTATTGCATCTTCAACGTTACCTGCGTGCACCTCTTACTTACATTAACCCAAATTTGATACCGTTCAAATTCTTCAATTTTATGTATTTTCAATGAACAAATGTCATGTCGATCAATACTTCTCTTTCTAAATTTTATTTCTATTTATGCGCTAACAATCCTGCCCCATGAATACCTCAAAATTTCCTATACAAAACAAGTATTATCTCTGTCGTATTATTGACCAGCTCACTATTCAGTAAGTCTTACCTGTCTATATTATTTTCTTGTTTACATTTGTTTTCTGTGGTCGCGTCTTTTCACAATTTAATTTTTTCCTTTTTTTTATCCCGTGTATATTTTATTTATTGTTGTGCTCTGTTTGTATATGTTACCAGCCAAATACGATTTCAAGATAAACTAGTTTTTCCTTGGCCAAATTAGTTTGTCTGAAGAGCGACAGGATGAACTATTTTGTCCTGGGAAAGTATTTGCATCAGTTTCCTGACCAAAGAAACTAGACCTTTTATGGCAGTACAAGAATAACCAAAGATTCTAATATACGTGGAGATATTGATAAGTATCTGGCCTACTATACAAAACGTAGCAGTACATATTTTAAAACAAAATTTAATGTATTCTACTTTGTAACGTTCTTTTTTCTTCCGGGCTTCCAGAAAATACGTTACGTCTAGCCCCGAAATTTACTTTTTATCTCCCCTTTGCAGGATTTAGAGGATTTGCGTTTGAGTTAGGACTGATCCTGTCTTTAAGCTTAAATACTGCTTTCTGTTAATCAGAATTAAAATCAATTATGTATTGGTAAATAATTCGGTGTCGACGAAAGAGCCGTAAATAAGTAATCCTATAAATAGGTACAGTGCAATGGTGCCTAATGGTAATTTTTAACATGAATAAATACCTGCAAATCCATAGGATGTATTCTGCTCTCCACAAAGAAGTTAAGTGTTATTGATATTGTCGCGACAGCGCTGTCGAGACTTCGAGGTATAATCTCCGCTTTCGTCAACACTTCCACTGAAGATGTCAGCCGCAGTTACTGACGAAACGTCTAGACTCAACAGTTCCTATAAACCATGGACTACAAGCCCGAACCCTAGTTTTTCTAATTTCCAAGTTATTAAATAAATTTTGTTTAAAAAAAGTTTTTAAAAAAATATTTATTATTAATTAAATATAATTAAGTATTTACGTTAATAAAATTATTAAAATTTTAAAATTGACAAAAAATTTAATTTTAATTTAAAAAATGGAAATAGAATTTTAGAAATCATTTTGAAAAGTCGCATTTTAAAATAATAATAATCATAATTGTATGAATTAAAAAAACATTTATTTAAAAGATACATGTAGTAGAAAATTTGTTTATATACAGGGTGTCCCCTCTCAATTGGAAAAAACTTCTAGGGCATATTGAGGAACCATAGACAAGCAGTTTGAGATATTAGACTGATGTCCGGAAGTGCATGGTTTTCAAAATACAGGGTGTCAAAGTTTTTTTCAAAAAACTTTTTTTTTATCAATATCTCAAAGGCACGTTGACCGATTTTCTTGAAATTCGCTGGTGATGTAAGCTTTAATAAGACGCTCAGTTAGCACTAATTAAATGGTAATTATTACTTCCAGTGGCGCCCCGGGGGACAGTGTCACGAAAACGGAGAGAGATACGAAAAAATATCAAGTGACAAAAAAGTTGTACTTTTAACTGAGCTTTCTAAAAAATATAAAATTTTCAAAAAAAGTCAGTGGCGTACATTTTTTTGTCATTTTTATTCGTGACACTGTCCCCCGGGGCGCCACTGGAAGTAGTAATTACCATTTAATTAGTGCTAACTGAGCGTCTTATTAAAGCTTACATCACCAGCGAATTTCAAGAAAATCGGTCAACGTGCCTTTGAGATATTGATAAAAAAAAAGTTTTTTGAAAAAAACTTTGACACCCTGTATTTTGAAAACCATGCACTTCCGGACATCAGTCTAATATCTCAAACTGCTTGTCTATGGTTCCTCAATATGCCCTAGAAGTTTTTTCCAATTGAGAGGGGACACCCTGTAGAATATAGAAGAGAACAGTGAAAAGAAAATAAATAAATAAATAAATAATTACTAGTTGCCAAAATTTATCATTAAAAAAAGGCAGAAGTGACTGAATTTTAGGCTTTTTAATTTAGTATGGACTTTTATAGATAAAAAATTTAATTTTAAAATTTTGTTAAAAATATTTAATTATTTTTTTTAAGAAATTAGATTAGTCTTAAAATAATGTTTAATTAGTTTTATATTAGTTAAAATTTTTAGAATATTTTTATTTAAATTAAATAGTTAATTTAATTTTTGGAACTTACACTGAGTAAATTATTCATGCTCTAGAATCTATTAAATTTAAATGTCCCTTTCTGTTTCTAATTGATGTCATATAGATATATACCACCTGATTGAATTTACCAGCCAATAAAAACAAACGGAAAAGTATTTTAGTCATGATGTAAATCATTGGTTATTGTTTTAAAAAAATTTAGGTTCGTAAATGGAGAATTTGAATAAAAACTGGAAAATTGAGCTATCGTTGCCTGGCGTTTAATAAATCAATAAGCTATAGCTCGTAGATATGTGTTTATACAGTTAATCACAATATCTATTGCAAAAGTATAATACATACTTCGGCTCACTCGTTAGGATAACGAACATTTGAAAACACACGTAACAAATAATCCCACGACTCAATCAATCAATTTCTACTGACACAGACGAAATTGCGGTTTTGCTGCGAACACGAAATTCAAGGTAATCTCTCCTCATGGAGTCATTTAGCCTTTCTTCGTTACGTCTTCCTTTTATAATCCAATGGAAGCTGTTTGGCAAGTATACACATATATTTTGCGAAATATAAATTACCTTTGATACGTAAAATAGGTAACTAGCTGAATATACAAGACGATAAATATGAATGCCTGTGGATCCTAGACAGTTTTTTTCTTAGATATTTCTTTGTTTGCCATTTAATTTTATGCCTCAAAGTTACTTCCTCAGAAATATATAGGTAAAGCGTTTAGGAGGGTGAACTGATTGTATAAAATTTACAATTGTCCAATACTTCATTTCTTTCACCAGTTACTTCCTCGTTTTACGAAAAATGTTTATATTTACTTCAGACACACGTATATTTTTATATGTCTTATCTTAAAATTGAATCCGGTATATAAGCGACACAACCAAAAGCAACACTGTCTGAAAAGTGAGGCATTAGCGACACTGCACCCTTAATTACGGTTTTACCTGATACCGATTTAATGACGGTAGGCCATAAGCGACACTCCGTATGTACTTACTTCAAACTTACTTTATGAACGCAAGTTAAATGCAACATAGTACATAATAATAATAATAATAATAATAATACCTAATAATAGTAATAAACAGACTTTTTACAGGCTAAGGACTGTATACTAGATGCCAGTTTTTCCTGCTAGGATAATTGTCAAAAGTTTCTGAAGACATTTGCCCAAGTCGTTATATTCCTCGAACTCTTGTAAAATATTTTCGATTCCGTTGATCCAACATTATATAACTGAGCTTCCTTCGTTTCTTTTCCTATTTTAAAAAGTGGCTATCATACAAATGGTCGTTATATTCGGACTCTCGTTTAAGACACCGACATAAGGAAAAAATGGTATTTAATAAAGATAGCAGGGTTAAAGTGCTTGTTATTAATTCTGTAAGGATTGTTTAGACCGGACGATCATTAACGCAGACTAATTATAAATAATTATAATAAAAGTACTTGTTACATTTTCTTGAAGTTCAATTACACATGCTACCTGTTATAGTGTTTACCAATATTGGTGATACTTTCCGAGATACATTTTACAATTCAAGTAAAACTTCTTTGTGTACTTATAATAACAAAAATTTTATTTTGTTAACAACCCACAATATTTATGAATGACATTTAAATGTCGCTAATGCCCAACCTAATTTTTACCCGTCTACCTGAACTGCTCTAGGAAACCTAATTTAAATCTAATGTCTCAATCTCGCTATTTTCCCGACACCCTTAAAATTAGTTTGTACATTTATACCTTCTTCAGTAACTTTTTGTAAATAAAAATTATTCCTCAATTGAATTTATTAAACCTTAATTCTCGTCTTTTGATCGATATCCATAAATATATATCTAATGAATAAAATATAAAAGTTAATTAATCAACATTGCAAAAAGAATTGCAGATATGTAGTTGTCTGTAAAAAAGGTACAGTTTTCTTCTACCAACTGAAGCTTTCGTTGGAACTTTATGAAGTAATATTTAGTCAAAAGTTAATTTTGAAAATTTCGCGTTTGTAATAATTCTACATGAAATTATAATGCAAAATACTTTCAGTTAAGTTTCACTTCCGGTTATACCGGAAATAGGCTCTAAGTTTATTATTTCAAACAAAAAGTCCTGCATATTATTATATATCATTGGAATTATCGCCTAATTTAGGTGGCAGTTATTTCATAAAATATAACCAAAAGTTGATAGCAGTGTATAAGTCAATAGACAGAAAGAAGGGTCTTTCTAAATACGGTTTATTCGTTGACCTAAAAAATATTATGAAATCAATATGATTTATTACCACAATTTTTCATTTGTTGAATTAGATCGTTTAACAGCATCGATTTTTTATCAAAATGGAATCACAATTGCAATATAGTATATTAATAGTTCATTATTTAATGCTACAAAAGATCAAAATGAAAAGTAATTATAAATGTTAGCAAAAAACGAACCTAATTGGTGAAATATTTTACTTTCAAATATAAAATATGTTTATAAATATAAAATATGTTTATATTTAAAAACGTATACTACTAACACATTTTTTTCAAATATCTGCGCAGTAAATGGAAAGCCTACAAGCATTTCTTTTGTGACTATTTTCATTTTGGTACTTTGGTAAATTAAGGAAAAATTATTATATTTGCAGTTATTTTTTATTTCAACTAAATACATATATAGGGAATAACTTTCACCAAGGTTACGGCAGAAATAAAACGATTTTCCGAACGTTAAAATAGACAAAAAAGTAATAGCCATTTTATTATTCGCATCGAAAACATGAAAAGGGCAAAAACAGTCAAAACAAAACTATAAATGTAAAAATTATTCTTATGCGCATATAAAATGACCCCCACAATATTTTTGAGACGAAGAAGTACGTATATGGTGAACTATTGTATGTATGATACATAATGTATGTACCTTTTACAGTGAAGTTTAAATAAGACAAATAAATTCTTTTTTAAAAGAAATTTCAGCAACGGGAATAAAAATATAAAAACTTACCAACAAAGAAGCTTTTACTACTCCAACACTATTATCATACACCACTAAAGTCAATAAATCTATTACTATTTGAGAAAGAGCAGTGAATAATTTACTTCCAAAGAGTCTAAAATTCAGTTTCACGAATTTTGAAATTAGCGAACTAAGACAATTTAAACGAATTTCACCGCGCACGTTAAGGGTTGATTGGAACTACGTCCTCAAGCATCGCCACGATGAAACTAGCTAGAATGAACGAAATTTGGTACAACCCTCGTGATGCGCGGACGCAAACGCTTTTATCAATGATTATCAATCGGGAAAGCTACATGACTCTGCAGACAATTCTTGGCTTGAAAATATTTTTACATTTTCTAAAATTACATCTTGAGTTGGGAATCAATCCACTTTGAGGAAATAAGAAAACAAGTAGCGAACAAATAAAAGAAAATGTGTGTGATCTATTCCAAAATGCTGAATTAAGAACAATGTTTTGTTTGAAACCTGACTTCTGACAGATTAATCTAAGTTTGTCGGCTGCTTTGTGTTACGATTCTTCAAATAAAAAAAAAAACTAGGACAGTCTTCCACAAAACACGAAAATAATTATGAGAACATAAAATTGAGAAGTTAATTTTCTAATTCAACAAAAGGTACAGTTAAGTTTTCCGTGAGACGAAGAAGTAACAATAAGCCCAGAAAATCGGTAAAAAACACGTAAGACCCTTTTCAAATAAAATACCTATTTCTGTAATCTACATAATCTGTATCTATTTTATTGTTACCAACAAAATTAACCCCAATGTCGTATTTCATACGAAGTAACTGGAGGTTTTTGATGTTTTTTATTTCATAAAAAATTTTGTGTTGATAGGATGCGCTCTATGATTAATGTTCAAAATATATTCAAAAATCGCAATTTTTCTCAAAAGTGGGCATTTAAACCCTTCTTTGTGGTGTAGTTAATGCTTTTAAAATACAATTTTTGTGTTAATTTACATTGTAGAGATAATATACGATTAAGAAGCAGGTTTCTTGTTTGAAAAGGGTTTTATTTGGTTTTTACTTAAATGAGTTGGGTTGGTTGAACTGCATAAAACAGACACTCCTATTCGACCCGTTGCAGCCTACCTTCAAGCCCCGTGTTCAAGACTTTCAAAATTTTTAATTCAAGAAATAATTAAACTAACTAAATTCGAGTCCACTTATTCTATCAAAAATTCGTTAGAGCTTATTAGCAAAATTTCCAAAGTAAATTTACCCGGTAATTGTAAACTAATTTCATTCGACGTTACAAACCTGTTCTCGAGTATTCCTCCGAAGGATGTCATTGAAATTGTCAACAACAAACTCATTTTAACAAAATCCAACCCGTTTATTGCCAAAGATATTATTAGATGTTTAGAGATTTGTCTGCAACAAAATTATGTTCATTTCAACGATAAATTTTACATTCAAAATGAAGGTTTAGCTATGGGAAATCCTCTCAGTCCGCTTTTATCAGAAATATTTATGAATCACTTAGAAAACAAAATAGCTTCCCATCATCTTTTTAAAAACTGTTTATATTGGCATAGGTATGTTGACGATATACTGGTGTGCTTTGTAGGTTCAGATAGATTACTTTCCAAATTTATTAACTTCATTAATAATTTACATGAAAACATAAAATTTACTTTAGAAGTAGAAAAAGAAAAATCATTAAACTTTTTAGATTTATCAATAAAAAGAGTAAACTCAAAACATGAATTCTCCATATACCATAAACCCACACACACAGATACCATAATTCACTATAAATCATTCCACCCGATATCACATAAATTAGCAGCTTTCAACTCGTTTATTCACAGACTTTTAAATGTCCCCTTAAAAAACAGAATAGTATAACTTGGAGTTAGAGAGAATCTATAAAATAGCGGTTAACAACGGTTAACAACGGTTACCCCCGTAATATAGTAGACCAAATTTTGAATAAAAAATTAAAACAAAAAGCAATCAATCGTATTTATCCTATCATAAAAAATAAACCTACCAAATTCAATTGCTTTACATACTTAGGTAATGTTTCCAACATAATAGGAAAACACACAAAATTTATTAATAATAGTTTCATTTCTTACAAAACTAATAACTCACTAGGCAGAAAAATACTTAACAACAAGTGTAAAACACCCAAGGGTACAAACTCAGGTGTTTATCTTTTAAATTGTAAAGACTGCGAAAAAGTCTATGTAGGTCAAACTGGGAGGGCATTTAACACTCGCATTCTTGAACATTATAAATGTTTTATGAATAAAAATATGGACTCTGCTTATGCAGAACATTTAATTAATTTCAATCATGATTTCAATAGTGAATTTAAAATATTACATATCCAAAATAAAGGCAAAAAATTAAATCTTTTGGAACAACTAGAAATTAACAGATATTATAAACAAAACATTATTTTAAACGACCAATTACAAGTAAACAATTCTCCTCTACTAAATTTAAACCTGTAAATTTAAACATGTAACCCCTACTACCACCTAATTATAGTTTAAGTATAAATACTTGTATGGATGTTTAACTTTGTATTATCTTCACCTGAAGAAGCTATAGTATAGCGAAACATTAATGTAGTGATACAAATAAATAATCTTGAAACTTACACTAGTTTTCTTTTGTGTTTTAATTTCATTATGAATAAGTTTCAACATGTGTCGACTTCAACAATCAAGAATGTCCTGTTTGTCCTATATAAACTTTTTCACAATCTAGACAATTTAGTAAATAAACACCTGACTTACAATGTTTGGGTGTTTTACATTTGTTGTTAAGTAAATTGAGGCCTAGAGTATTGTTCGTTTTAAATGATACATAAGTAACTGTCATTGATTTTTTGGATGCTTTTAGCAACAACAACTGAAATATTGCCTATATAAGTCACACAGTTGAATTTGTTTAAATTATTTTTTGTAGTAGGAAAAATGTAGTTTATAGTTTGTTGTTTAAGTTTATTATTTAGTATGTTATCAACTAGTTGAACAGTGTAACCATTATTCTGAGCTATTCTATAAATTCTTTGTAACTCCAAATCATAAAGGTCTTGTTTTAATGGTACCTATCGAAATTAAGCGATGAATAAACGAATTAAAAGCAGCTAATTTGTGAGAAGTAGGATGGAGGGATTTAGCGTGAATTACATGATCTGTGTGGGTAGGTTTATGATAGATTCCGAAAACGTGTTTAAAGCCTTCTCTTTTTATCGATAAATCCAAAAAATTTAAAGTTTTTTCTCCATTTTCAGTTTCCAAAGTGAATTTGATTTTATGATGTATACTGTTGATATAACTATGAAATTTAGATAGAAGCCTATCTGAACCGGTGAAGCAAATTAGTATGTCGTCAACATACCTGAACCAGTATTAACAATTTTTAAATAAAGGATGTGTAGCAATAATGTTTTCAAGATTATTCATAAAAAATTCAGCTAGCAGCGGGCTAAGGGGATTGCCCATGGCTAAACCCTCTTTTTGAAGATAACATTGGTCTTGAAAAATCAAATAGTTTTGGTTAAGACAGACTTCTAATAATTTTATAATGTCGTTAGTAATAAGTGGGTTGGAATTTAATTTAATGAGTTTATTTTTGATAATCTCGAAAACATCCGTAGGGGGTATACTCAAAAACAAATTGATTACGTCGAAAGATATAAGTTTGCAATTATGAGGTAATGTTAATTTGGAAATATTATTAACAAGTTCTACGGAATCTTTAATAGTGAATGTGGAAGTGAACTTGGTAATTTTTAAAATTTCTTTGATTAAAAATTTCGAGAGTTTCGAACAAATTGCTTAGAGTTAAGCTACTACCGGTCTGATCAGGGTATCTATTTTATGGAGTTTGACAAGACCTTATAATTTGGGAGCCAAAAGATTCATTACAGTTAAATGTTTTTTTGCAAAATCGTCAATAAAAAAGATGTTCGTAAGGATCAATTTCAATTGTTTTTGAAAACTAGTGGTAGGATCAGATCCATGTACATCTTCTTCCTTCATTCGGAACTGGCAAGTAAACTTCACAAATTAGAATTTAGTTTATTTTTAGAAAATATTAATTCTAGAGTGCACAATATAACTTTTAAGAAATTTTGTAGTCAAAGTAAAAAACTTGACAACCTTAGAGCTAACACTAAAATAGTTAATAACAAGACTATTAAAAATTTTGTTTTTTACGATAGATTCATAAACCTCACAGATGTACCTTTTGAAGATAAAGAAATTTACTTAACAAAGGTTTTAAATATAATATAAGACCAAATAGATTTAATACCAAGCAACTAGAAAACTTAGGGGTAGAATCAGAACTTTCCTTAAAAAACGCCAACCTGAGTGATAAATTTAAAATTAAACACATTATAGAAAATCACAAGGAAAACAACAAATTCATTTCAGAACACCAAACAGTAAAATCTTTAATTAAAAAAGCTGCAGTTAATAACATTACCTTCACCAAAGAAGATAAAGGTAATACGGTTATAGCCCTTTCACAGTCAACTTATAACAAAAAAGTTATTGAATTTCTAGAAAACAATTTCTTTGAAAAGATTAAATCTGATCCTACCACTAGTTTTCAAAAACAATTGAAATTAGTCCTTACGAACATCTTTTTTATTGACGATTTTGCAAAAAAATGTTTAACTGTAATGAATCCTTTGGCTCCCAAATTATATGGTCTTGTCAAACTCCATAAAATAGATACCCCGATCAGACCGGTAGTAGCTTATCTCCAAGCACCTTGTTCGAAACTCTCAAAATTTTTAATCAAAGAAATTTTAAAAATTACCAAGTTCACTTCTACATTCACTATTAAAAATTCCGTAGAACTTGTTAATAGGCTTTAAACACGTTTTCGGAATCTATCATAAACCTACCCACACAGATCATGTAATTCACGCTAAATCCCTCCATCCTACTTCTCACAAATTAGCTGCTTTTAATTCGTTTATTCATCGCTTAATTTCGATAGGTACCATTAAAACAAGACCTTTATGATTTGGAGTTACAAAGAATTTATAGAATAGCTCAGAATAATGGTTACACTGTTCAACTAGTTGATAACATACTAAATAATAAACTTAAACAACAAACTATAAACTACATTTTTCCTACTACAAAAAATAATTTAAACAAATTCAACTGTGTGACTTATATAGGCAATATTTCAGTTGTTGTTGCTAAAAGCATCCAAAAAATCAATGACAGTTACTTATGTATCATTTAAAACGAACAATACTCTAGGCCTCAATTTACTTAACAACAAATGTAAAACACCCAAACATTGTAAGTCAGGTGTTTATTTACTAAATTGTCTAGATTGTGAAAAAGTTTATATAGGACAAACAGGACATTCATTCAAGATACGCATTAACGAACATTACAAAGACTATGTTAACAAAAGAACCAATTCAGCTTATGCTGAACATTTATGGATGTTTAACTTTGTATTATCTTCACCTGAAGAAGCTATAGTATAGCGAAACATTAATGTAGTGATACAAATAAATAATCTTGAAACTTACACCAGTTTTCTTTTGTGTTTTAATTTCAACAGGACATTCATTCAAGATACGCATTAACGAACATTACAAAGACTATGTTAACAAAAGAACCAATTCAGCTTATGCTGAACATTTAATCCAAAACAACCATAATTTTGACCATGAATATAAAATCGTACACACTGAAAACAAAAGCTTGAAATTAGATCTTTTAGAAAGCTTAGAGATTAATAGATTTAAAAAACAAAACAATATCTTGAATGATCAACTTGATTTTAAATATTCTCCATTGTTAAATTTAAATTTAATTGTACAACCACCCCCACCATGATTGGGTCTTATATATAACGGTAAGGTAGTAATAGTTTGTTAAATCTTCACCTGAAGAAGCTGTTGTACAGTGAAACAATTGTAGTGTCTACATAAATATATATTTCTTGAAACTTTTTATGTTATTTTATTTTAAATTATGGATCAGTTTCAACAAGTTAAGGCTTCCACAATCGAGCACTGTATATACATATAAAAAAAATTATGAACTTGTTTTAAATGACCAAAGAAACAAGGGATTCCCTTTTACTCTTTATTATAACATAATGTGTACAATACATAAACATATATGTAATTAATAGAAGCTTGTAAGTGAATAATTATATACATATATTTAGTAAACTAAAAATTCTATGAACGTTATTATTATTATTATTATTTATTATTTAGATAAGTTGTAACAATATATTACTTAATGGTTTTCTGAATTGTCCATAGAAAAATTATGTCGCCTGAGATGATGGGTTTTTACGCGTCTGTGTGTATACGTGTTTAGCGTCTGTGCACCGATGGGTGCATGCGCGCCCCTATGTACATTCGTCCTTGTTAGAGGTCAACTACGTTCTGCGTAGTAGCGAGCGGGCTGCAAGAGAAGGGTGGTGTCCGCCCGTGGATAAGGTACCTAGTAGTGTTAACAAACTATAAACCATAAATTTCCATAAATTGGAAATTTATATACAAAGATCGCAAATCAATAGGGATTGATTTATTGAATTGTCCACCGACAAATTGGACCACCGTTTATGACCCATCGCAGGAACCCTGCAAATCACCGTAGACTACCGAACAACAGTAGGATCCGCAACGAAAATTAAGTATTTTTATATACTATCTATTTTACTGTGAACAAGGTTTCTTTTTCTTTCATTTTATTATTTGAAAATTATTCTTTTAGTTAATACTTTATGTATATGTAGGAATAAACATATTTACACTGGTTGGCGATTTGATTATTTAATTAAATCAAAAGAATTCCGCGATCCTGAGAAATAAAATATAAGATCTTTTGAACCCGAAGAAAAAGAGAAACTCATAAATTGGCACCCAACGAGTCAGGCCAGTGTAAAAATGTTAAAATTAAACTGATTTTATTGGTACGTGTTGTACTATTAAGTAAGATAATTGCATTGCAAATTATAATAATGTCTCCACAAAAGAAAAACGTAGAGAATGTCAATGAATTAGAAAAACTGAAAGATGTGGTTAGCCAATTATCCAATAATTTAGCTCAAATGCAAGTAAGCATTCAGGAACACAAGTTCTGTAAAGATTACAAATAAAAAGGTTAGCGACGGTCTGTTGGTTCAAACTGAGTCGGTTGTCGCGAACACGGGAAACAAACTGTATATATTATAACGTGGAAGGATGTTGGGGGGTCAAATTTAAATTTTTATTCGAACGGTTCCCTACATCCCATCGGATTTTTGAATAAACTAATTAAATTGTTCGAGGAAGCGGGTATACCGGATCACGCTAAAACGAATCTGGTAACAAATTGTTTAAAGGATTCAGCTGCTGATTGGGCTGCAACCAAAGAAAAAAGCTTTAAAGTGTTTCAAGATTTTTTAAAATCGTGATTTGTTTTATGAATTAAAGTACGGCAGTTTCCGCGGAGGAAAGAGAGCGGATTACATGCTAAAAATGGCAAACAACCTTAATTATTTGACTGAACCAACATCTGAACAGAAAGGAGGGGTATCGATAAGCTAAGAAAAATGACCCCTCTGGAAATTTTTAAAAACTATGTTTTTTGAATAGCATGAGCCTTATACGTAAAGAAAATACAATTCATTTTCCAGAAATATCTTTTGTTCTTTTTTAGAACACAATTCAAATAAGGAAATAAGTATCCAACATTATAAGATATTTTGAATTTAACTTATGTTTGTAGGTTTAGCATGCAATAAATTAAAACTCACAAGAAAAATGAAACAAAATACTTAAAAAATTATATATATTATGCATCAGAATCATCTGACCACCCGCACTTGGAAGTGTTCACTGCTGCGTCCTGCACAAACTGACTGTAATGAATGTCACGCAGTACGTTGGTTTCATGTCTTTGATATGATAAATACCACAGTACTGATGTTATGTGAGCACAGCAACCAACAGTAGAAGATTAAAAAAGTTTTATTTTACTACGAGCGCATTATTTTAGCATGATGACTTTTTTATATGTTTTCTATAGACGTTAACAAATATATACACAAAAAATTTAAACTGCTAAAAAGATGCGCTCATGTCTGAAAAAAATTGATAATACAAAAAAAGGTACAATTTTCAAAAAAAAAAGCCATTTTGACCTCAGTTTGTTGATTTAGTTCGTGAGCAAAACTTTGGACTTTTTAATTTATTCTATCATAAAGTTAGTGTCCTGTATTTTACAAAAACAAAAAATGAAAAATATAAAAATACATATTATTAAATTTTTGGTCAAATTGGGGTCAATTTCCTTAGCTTATCGATACCCCTAAATCAACAAACTGAGGTCAAAATGGCTTTTTTTTTTTGGAAAATTGTACCTTTTTTTTTGCATTATCAATTTTTTTCAGACAGCGCATCTTTTTAGCAGTTTAATTTTTATGTGTAAATATTTGTTAACGTCTAAAGAACAACATATAAAAAAGTCATCATGCTAAAATAATGCGCTCGTAGTAAAATAAAACTTTTTTAATCTTTAATCAGTACCGTGGTATTTATCATATCAAAGACATGAAACCAACGTACTGCGTGACATTTATTACAGTCAGTTTGTGCAGGACGCAGCAGTGAACACTTCCAAGTGCGGGTGGTCAGATGATTCTGATGCATAATATATATAATTTTTTAAGTATTTTGTTTCATTTTTCTTGTGAGTTTTAATTTATTGCATGCTAAACCTACAAACATAAGTTAAATTCAAAATATCTTATAATGTTGGATACTTATTTGAATTGTGTTCTAAAAAAGAATAAAAGATATTTCTGGAAAATGAATTGTATTTTCTTTACGTATAAGGCTCATGCTATTCAAAAAACATAGTTTTTAAAATTTTCTAGAGGGGCCATTTTTCTTAGCTTATCGATACCCCTCCTTTATCGAATATATCAGCAAACACTTTTCCGCAGAAATAGAGAGAGGAATAATAATAACTGGCATAAAAACAATCGATAGCTTAGATGAATATCTTCAAAAAATTGACACAAATTACGCGGAGCGTGAAAATAACGAACGAAGGGTAGGTTGGCGTACCGAGAATCATAAAAACGTAGGGCGTGGAGTAGAGAATGACAGGCAACATGCAGTCAATAATAGTAATAACAGATCAGGTAACGATAGAAAAAATAGAAATGTGAATTTGGTGTATAAGTCGTTAGCGGAAGGAGAAGATTTATTAAGTGAAGTAGAGGAGGATATGAAGAGAAACAGTAGGGTGTGATAGCCGATTCTAAAACCTCCCCCGTCCTTGGGTATGATAGCCGATTCTAAAACGTCCCTCGTCCTTGTTCAGAACCAGCTACCTTCTCCCGGTTCTAAAACCTCCCCGTCCTTGTTTTAGAACCGGCTACCTTCTCACAGCGTTCTATAGGTAGATGTACATGTTTGAATACATGCTATTATAAAAATACAACAGCATACTCCCCCCTCCCCACTCCCAACCCAACCATTCGCTCCAGTTTACTGTATGTAGAATATTGTATTATATGTATTTACCTCTCCAGACGTTAGAATTTAATGGAAACGTTGTTAAATTTAACGATTCTTTATTTTGATATAAATAAAGTATGTAAGTGCTACAATTAAAATATTGAACAATAGGATTACATTAATACTGCTAACCACTTGTAGAAATAGGAAAGAATCTGTCAAGTAACCCGTTGTAACAATGTCTTTTCTGTTTTGATCACCACGAAGATGAATCCATCGGCTTTCGATGTATTTTCGTGATTGTCCATCTTTTTCGACAAACATAAATTTTACGGAGTGAAGGTTTTGCACGTTTTCAACAGTGAAGCCATTTGTTCCATTAACAGTTTTTAAAATAATTGATTCCCAATTTTTCATCCATACACAGGGCACATCAACATCTCTATTAGAATTTTTACATACATAGGCTAGGTCACCAACCGTATTGTCCGGTCGCGAAATGTAGAGAGTATTGTTATAGAAATATGTTAAAATCGGTAACGATGATACACTGATCATGATCAGCTTTTCCATTACAACTGAGATGGTTAATACGGGTAGCGTATTCTTATTACACAACCCCCTCTCCACAGTTACTTGTTTTAGTGGAAGGGGATTCTGCATAAGTTATGCGAATGAGCGAAGGAGCGGTAGATGTTTGTTTAGCAGAGTTGGGTGCGTTTTAGTCAGTAGAACATGGAAACCTTTATTGAAAAGTTTAATAGTGTACGGGTGGGTTATGAAGAAAAAGAAATACGTCCTCTAAAATCATTAGAACTGAATCAAACATATCCCGTGCAAAGCTTCAAAAAGGTGCATACAAAATGGGGACCACGCCTGTTAACCGATTTGTACAGCTTCGTTGCATTTCTTCCATGTAGACATGCAGAAGCCTTCACAGATACAGAGATCGAGGATATAAATGATAAAATTGATAACCAAGTGGGTGAACCATCGATTCGCCTCAAAGGATTTGTGGGAAAATCAGCTGATGTTGAAATTCAAATGTAGAATTTATAATGTTGTTTTAAGAGAATGAAAAACAATTTTTATATTGAATATGTTTTATTTATTCGAATAAAAAAATACAACGCATTTATGAGTGTAAAGACAATATTTTAATAGTAGAACATTTTTATAAGCACAAGTCGGTTCAAGATCTGTTTTAAATAAATAATAATAACACACCTTAACTTTAAAATCAGTTGCTAAATTTTAGAGAGATGGGCAACCGATGTCTTCGATGTTTACAAAGTTGATGTTAGGAAAGTATTCCATCAACCACACTTTCTTTTGTAATCCCTTAACATACACAACCGTTGACTCCATTAATATGGGATATATAGGATCATAAATCGTAGAGTACGGAAAATCACCATTATCCCAATATAAACCATGTAAATTTCTGGTTAACCAACGATTTTGACTCCTATAACGAACAGGAAGAGCGTGCCACGGAAATGGTGGTTCAAATGTGAAATGATGAAGTGGTTCTTCCTTGAGCGCAACAACAGCTACCTCTTTGAAAACAAATCGATTCTCATTACACTGAAAACCTTGAACGTCTAGCATGAAAGTCATAGTGCTCACCGTTCACCAACAATAAAGAAAGTAAAGTGGGGAAGTGGTAATTGGGTTTTATACTTCTTGAACCAAATTTGTAGAGGGATTGTAACGTATCATTCTGTCATGAATAATTAAACAGTAAGCTGCTGTTTTATCTGGTACATTCTGCTTAGTTTGAAATTCTAAACGAATATCGATACTACCAGATTTCACAATTCCATTCTGATAAGAACAGTCTACTATTACAAGAGGAGCAATCGTTAGAAATTCCTTAGGATCGAATAAGGGTTCACTTACATTACCGTAGTACGATTGTTGGAAGTTAACATACATTTCATATAAAACAGCGAATCTGGAAAGATCGAAATCTAAATTCAAATTATCATATGGGTACATAGTTGATCCTAAATGAACTTTAAAATTGGTTAAGTTGCAGTGATCGAAAACGCTCATATTTTTTGTAATATCATTACTTTTGTTGGTTTGAAAACCAAAAATAATGAAGCGAGGTTTTTCTAATTGTGATGTAGTTTTCACAGTCCAGTTGTGAGAATGCGATTTATTAAGTAAGGGATATTCATGTAGTTCCCAACTACGAAACGAAAGTTCCATATTTAAATTGCGATCAACGTAACGTAATAATTTCAAACGTTCGGTATCAGCAACAGATACATGAGGAATTTTCCAACATATCTAATCCAAATGTATAATTACCTCTTCAACCGGTGTTGCTGAGCAATAGAGATCATTATTATCAGTACTGCTGCGAACTAGAACCAATCCTTGTCGTATGTTAAGTATTATTTTTCGAAAGTCTTCTCCAAATCCCAAAATCATACCAAGAGGAATACAAACGTTGAAGTAACCGTTTGCATCAATTAGCTTTCTGCTATGAAGGGCAACTCCTTGTACAGCGCCTAAAGTAGGAGGCAACCATCCACTATTAATGAGACGTTTACTTTCATTGTTTTAGTCATACCAGCATTACGGACTCGGTCAATTACTTTTCCACCCAATTCATATCGAATTTCATCAAAAAGGTATAAAATTCCATTATTTATAAAATTAGTATTGGCAGATAGAGTTCCATCTTTTTTCAACTAACGGCCTTCTGTGTATACGAAACTGTTGCAAGGTAAGGTGTAAACGTCTTCATTTTCTATGGGAATGCGTATGGTGTCGTTGTTTTAGAATATTGAATTCGCATAAGACTGATGAGTATGTTTATCAGCGTTAACAATAGCGTTGTCGAATACCGCTTTCTCGGTGACATTAAGCATTTCTGCAACCATTTTAACTTTTCGTCTCTTTCAATCGCAATCCTAAGGATTTAAGGAACTGTTTATTGGAGGGTGTTATTCGCTTAAATGTTGTACGCGAAATAAACGTTTGCGAGCGCGGTATTTGTTTTATAGTGGTTGTCTTGTTTGAATATCTTTGGGTACAGTTATATCGCACAGCCATGTAATACTTTTCGTAAGTGAAGTCTTATGTAACACGCTCTCCACGGAAATTAACAAGATTACCGTCTTGATCAACTATTTTAAGGGAAATGTAATCGATGCCACGAGTGTTGATAGATAAATATGTAAGGCTTGTAGGATTCTCAACAATTTTAAATCCGGGAGGTACATTGGGAAAGAATTGATGTAGTATATGCCCATCTTGTCCTTTAGCACCATCATTAGTATGTATATAGGAGTTGGATACAAGGTTACACATTACTGATATCGCGTTTACCTTGAAAATGTCAGCTACATGATCGGACACTTCTTGAAACGTCGGAAGAAGCTTATTTTCAAAACCCAATATCTTTGCGGGAGAATCTGCCGGAGTAAAGTCAACTTTTTTAGTACTCTTTATACGACTTTTTAATGTAGTGTTATCTCCAGACAAGAGAATACTATCAGTAGTACCTCCCAATTTCTCTTGAAGATAATCATTAATATCGTTGATTTCATAGGATCCTTCTGGAAGAACTACGACTGGTTTCGTGGAACCTTCAAAATAGAACTTGTTGTTGTTTTCATCTATATTAGGAATACTGTTATACGCCTCAAAATTTAATAACGCTATTTGATATTCTTCATCATCGCTTAAAACAATCGGTGGACTTATTATTATTTGTAGCTCGGACTTTGTACTAGTCAAGGCGAATGTATAAGACATGTTTTCGTTTTAACGTTCTGTTTAATACAGAGAAATAAGTTTGATGTTTCCTTTTAAAAAAGGGTTTTCGTAATCCTTCGTAGGAATTGTAGAACTAAATGACCACAGTTAAAATTGGTGGGATTCTGAACACGATTATAGTTATAAGTGATAGCACAAGGTCCAGTAGATTGTAAATATTGGACTAGTTCTTTCGGTGGACGGAGATCACCAAAACTATCGAAGTAAATAGCTTTGCTGTTTCGTTTAACATACGCTGTCCAATGTGTACCACTACCCGTGTCTAAATTAACGATTCCACATTCACACCTTTTAACTTTTCTTGGTAATTCATTACGCATGAAACTTCCACGGAAATGTGGTATATGTAAATGATGAATATAATTATACAAATCTAAATCTGTCAGAGTATGATTAGGTAGCTTCATGAAAAATTTGGTGTTTTTTTTTTGTTGAAACGGTCTGAGGTATAAACCGGAACCGTTACGATTAGGTTGCACTGAAATATATTTTCCTAGAGCAATGGCTTCCATGGAAGTGTTATGACGCTTCGCATCTTCTAGTTGCTGCTGCGCTGATTTAGCGTCTTTTACAGCTTTAACTATCCCTGCAGCACCACCAGAGAGCGCTCCAAGTGCTGATAATCCAGCAAAAATAGGAATAAGCGGTAGAAAACCGCCTGTTTTCGGAATAGGAATGATTCTAGGATATTTGGAATGCTTTCCAAGTTTCCGAATTTGATTTAACGCAATTTTAGCAGCATCCAACAAAGGGAGCGGCTTATTTTTCTTAAGAGCAAGTTTCGCAGTTTTTACTAGTTCACTAAACGGTAGAACTCCTCCTTTTCTTATTCGTTTTCTCTTATTTATTCTCTTAAACGGAATCGAACCACCCTTTTTATGGTGACTTAGTCGATGCCTTCCTTTATGTCCCATTCCAAGTTTTGTCTTAGCCTTCATAGCGGAAGCGATTGTTAAAGCTGCTAAACGTTCACCTATAGACGCGTCCGATGACTTTAGTCTTTGTAAAGATTGTTGCACTAAAACCTTGTCTGCTTTTCGACGTTGTGGAATGTCAGACGAACTTGTGTATGGAATATCGTGTAATTTGCAATGTTCGTCGAGAGGATTTATACCAATATCACCTCGAGCTAATCGTTTGTTTGATCGTGTCCCTGGACCACAAAAGTTATAGCCTGGTTGATGTAATTCAAAAGGTAATCTATCTATAACATTATTCAGAACGCTACGTTTCATGTAACAGGTCTGGTGTGAGTGCTTTCACTATTACGAACCAACTGACTATATAAATAAGGGTAACACTAAATTTATATATCCGTGAACACAGCGAAATCGTTTAATATTAAATAAACATGCGGATAGTACAACATCCATCTGCTCTACCGATAACCAATCGTGACTTCAACATCCCTTCGAAGATAAATCGTCATGGTCCTTTATTAGCATCAACAATAAGATGTATCGTTGCAGGACCTTCAAATTGCGGAAAAATAAATGTGATTATGGGACTTTTGGAGCAACCAAACGGTTTACAGTTTGAAAATGTATATGTTTATTCTAAGTCATTGTATCAACCAAAATATAAGTATTTAGCAGAATTGTTGCAACCAATTGCTGGAAGAGGTTATTTTCCTTACAGAAACTCGGATGAAGTAATCGGTCCATCACAGGCAAGACCTAATTCTGTATTCATCTTTGATGATGTTGCGAATGATAATCAGAATAAGATAAGGGAATACATTAGGATGGGAAGACATAATTCAATCTACACATTATATTTGAATCAAACATATGCTCAGATACCTAAACATTTAATTAGAGATAACGCTAATTTAATTGTACTGTTTAAACACGACAAATTAAATCTCAAACACGTTTTTTCTGACCATCTTGCTGCAGACTTGACTTTCGATCAATTTAAAAGTATGTGTGGAGAATGCTGGAAAGAGAAGTTCGGATTTCTAGTGATAAACAAGGATTGTGGTATAAATGGGGGGAGATATCGCATAGGATTTGATAAATATATATTAACGTAAATGAAATCAGTTGTTAAAAGACAACCATGACAAGAGCATGGATGTAAAAGCAAAGAAAGAACTAATCAAAGTTAGGAAAGCGGTAAAGAGGAAATTGCAAATGTTAAAGGAATCGGCAGCAGGACAGAACCTCCTGTTGCAGCAAGCATATCAACCACTTACAAAATCGCTTCTTAACTTGAAATCTGAGCTGGCCGATGAGATCAAAAAAGAATTAAAGCCAGAAGTGAGTAATTGGTCGAAAGATGACGTTCCAGCTTCGTCAACACCAATAAAAATTAGAAAGCTTGACCCTTCGAATGCTCCAGGTACCTTACTACCAGGTGCTCCTTCATTCTTAAGGGAAGAAGGTGTATATGAAAGTGACCCAACAACGGGTCATGAAAACACAGACCAGGATAATGATGAGTTTGAACAATTAAAGAAAGCGTACATAGACTATATTAATAGCTCTCGATTTGCTGAATATTTGGAAGAATTCGATCCTCTACCTCGAGACTATATAGAAGGAATTATTAAAGACTATGAAGGAGGCACATTTAACACTGAAATTCTGAATCCCCGTCTTGATAAAGTTCGATATGAATGGGACACAAATAAATTTTTTATTGGTGATTCTGAACTGGATTTTGACGGACCAAACGTTGTAATCGATGGAAAATTTAAATACATAGGTACTGTGGGATTATACGAGCTACTCTTTAAATTACGTTCTGAATATCCTACGTCGATTAAAGAAAGGAACGACTACGCTGATATATTAAGACGTACGGGAGCAGTTTACAAGTTAAGACAACAAACATCGAAATTTTCTAAAGGTGGAGGATTGTCGTTGTTGACGTACAACGAAAAACCGATCGAATACAAATATTTTGATGATGTTAATGAGTTGTGTGATCGTTTAAAGTTATTGGTTGCTTCTCAACAAGCAGGCAACACAAATCATGAAAACGAAATTCTATCAATTTTAGAAGAGTTGCGTGAGTGCAATATAATCGTATAAAAAAATTATTGAGCTTATTAGTTAGACAATGACGGTTGATAAGTTCGGACGTGCGTTAGAAAAAAAACGATTGTTTTCACAAGTATTCAGCAATGTTCATGATTTCAATCATAACCGCTTAACAAGAATCGGTGATCCTCAGAAGGAGCATGATGCTGTGAATGTAAGATTTTTGGAGAAGAAGGTGCAACGTCTGTTATCGCAAGATGATGTAACCGATATTAGACAAGCATTCGATAAAGTGTTTTATTTCGTTGATGTGGCTAATAAGCGTATTACACATTTGAACGAGCCTACCGCCGGGTTTCATGCAGCTACTAAAATGTATGTAGATGAGAAAGATCGGTTAACAAAAGAGCATATCAGAATCGAGTGTAAAAAGGTAAAGGATCGTGCGGTCAGTGAAGGTGTCAGAAGGATGAAGGATTTACGAGAAGAATTGAAAACAGCTGTCTCCAAAAGTGGTGAAATGATGATGAAAACTTTTAGTAATAATATAGAGTTAGCGATTAAAAATTTGGAAAGAGAACTTGAAAAATATAATACTGATAAGGATAAATAAATAACAAACATTGCGAACGATATAATAGAAAAGAATGCTGTCGGAATCATGGACGTCTTTTCAACAAAAGTAAAACTAGAGGGTAAAGATGTAGAAGCGTTTGTTAGGAAAGGGGATGAAGAGGTATCGAAGAAATTGAAGACAGAAATTGTACAAGATATGGAAAATGATATAGATGCGAGTTTTGAATTAATCACGATTCAGGATGAGTGTAAAAAAGTTAAGGAATTTGCTGAGAAAGAAATTCAACGAACCAATAAAAAGAAAGATGAACTGAAAAACGAATTAGTGGTAATGGTGGAATTACTAAAAAAGGAAGCAAAGGAGCTGAAAGTAAGGCTAGATACTCTGCAACAACAAAGAGGAACAGGTAGTGCAAAATCGAGCAGTTCTAAACCAACAACAGCAGCTCCGTCCGTGTAGTTCTTCATTATAAGGAAAATGTTAAATGTGAAAGAAGAACTAGTGAAAGAACTGCATAAACCTGCGAGAATTAATTTTACACGTCGTAAAGTGATAGTGAAAGGATTAGATGATCTTCATCAAGCCGATTTAGTGGAAATGATTCCGTATGCGAGAAAAAATAAAGGTGTCAGATACATTTTGGTTGTAATAGACGTTTTTTCAAAATTCGTGTGGGCTCAAGCAGTAAAACGCAAAACAGGTGAATATGTTGGAAGGGCTTTACAGTTAATTTTCAAAAGAAGTAAACGTATTCCTAAGAATATGCAAACTGACTTGGGAAAATAATTTTACAACGAACAAGTGAAACGAGTTATGCAAAAATATAAAATTAACCATTACTCAACGTATAGCACCAAGAAAGCGTCAGTTGTGGAGCGGGTAAATCGAACACTAAAATCAAAAATGTGGCAACGCTTTAGTTTAGAAGGATCCTACAAATGGTTGAATATATTACAAGATATAGTAACCGAATACAAAAATAAAGTTCACAGAACTGTCGGAATGAAACCAAGCAAAGTTAATAGACGAAACAAATAAATACTTTTGGAGAAGGCTTACAACAATCCGAAAAAGGTGGATTTACGAAGAATTCGATTTAAAGTGGGAGACCGAGTACGAATAAGCAAATATCGTGAATTGTTTAACAAAGGTTATACACCGAATTGGTCTAACGAACTATTCACAATAACTCGTATAAAACTGTCTGATCCAATTATGTACTACCTAAAGGATGATAAAGGGGAAGACATAAAAGGAGGATTTTATGGTTTGGAATTACAGAAAGCTGCACATGCTGACATTTATTTAGTGGAGCGAGTATTAAGACGTAGAGGTGACAAGGTTTACGTGAAATGGTTAGGGTTGGACAAATCTCATAATAGCTGGATTCATAAGAAAAACATTTTGTAATTTGGTTACAAATTTTTAAATAAATAAGTAATGAAACATTTACGAATTTGTTTACCCCCCCTCCCACAAACAACTTTTGATAGCTTCTGAGTTAGAAAACGTGGTGCAAGAATTTGAGTTGAAAGGGGCATACGATAAACTTGTAATATCAGGCTATTTAGTAAACGAGGATAGCGACCCAGACGACTTAGAAATCGAATTTTTCTAAAAAATGGATTCCTTATCATATGAGTTGTATCAAGCGGAAAGGCAAGTCCTCGTTATCAATTTCCGCAGAGCAATATTATCCAATGATTTAGATCGAGTTAAAGTGGTGTGTTCGAAGTTGGGAGTAGAAGTTCCGAAGGAGGTGTTCAAATGTTTAACAATGTTGCAAGACCCATCGTTTGATGTTTTGTATTTCATTTTCGAAATAAAACGTCGGTGTGACACTTTCGTTGATGATTTTTTAAAAGCTTGCGGTGAAAAGGTGGAAATATTCGGCGATGAAGTTCAAGGGATTTTAAACAAAACGAGTTATAATTACACGCGGAATGATGTATATTTTCTAAGGGAAATGCTAACAAACGGATCAGTTCTAGCTAGGAGCAAAAGATTCTCCATCGTTAACATAAGGAAAACGTATACAACATTGTTAAAGTCTGTAGATGATTTAATAATGGATATAGCGTACAATTCACAACCGAAATTTTTGGAAAAGTGTATTAAGCTCATCAACTTGTTCCGGCTTGCATATTCCTTAAATCCAAATATTAACGGTTGTCACCAGACAGTGATGAGGTGGATAGAAGAAAATATTTTACGAGAAGGAACGGAAAAGGCTCCTGGTTGGCAAAGTGGTCCTGACTCTGGCAAATGGCCATCAACTAGTATTGAAGACTATAAGAAAACTTATTCATTGTTAATGTTATTGACTCAATAAATTGTAACAGCTAAAATATTCAGTGTTTTCTTTCCATGTTCAGGAAAAATGCAGTTTCTAAAACCAAAAAATTACAAAGCTGCGATATAAAGTTTTTATTTTATTTTTTAAACAGACATGTGGGTATAATTACTATTTGGTATAAACTTCTAAAATATAACATCGATACATTATTTACATATACACATATAATAAATACACCAACTGATTAATGTTATATAAGATGTTCATAAATAGTATCAATAGATTCGTCGTGAAGTGAGGAAGCCTGAAACAGTTTTTGAATAAAATATTCCCCAACGGTTAAGTTGTCGGTATACGGTTGATGAAAATTTTGGATTAATCGGTCGATTTTACTATCCTGCTTTGAAATCGAATTTTCCGATTTTTTTATATTATAATGCCCCCAAGGAAGCGTATTAGTTGTTTTCGGAATTAAGAAACGTTTATCGTCATTAGGGCAAAGAGCTACTCTAGTTTTCATTTGTGTGAACATAGTGTGGAGGTCGGAGACGAAAATATTCATACTTTTTAGAATGGTGGAATCGTCCCTAATAACGCGAAGATAATCGTCAATACCTAGATGTAACTTCATAACGTTTTTCTTAACACCTTTGGGTTTTTTAACGACTTGATGAACCGATTCGAGACAGTAAGCCTTAGCTCCGGTTCCATAAAATGCTTTAATGGGATTATTTGGGAACTCATCTTTAAATTTACCAACCACAGATGAGGTAACGGGAATATCGAAACTATTATCGCGCGGATAATTTGAAGTATCAAAGTGTTGAATATTTTCGATAATATCCAGATAAAAGTTTTCTGTGACTACTTTAAGAATGAAGGAATCGGTATCCATATACATCAAAGAAACGTTTTGTTGATATTTTTGTTTAAGAAACCTGTAGTAGAAGTCATACATAACAACTTTAGACAAATCCAAAATAGTAAAACCTACATAAAGAAGTTTATCGTAAACAATACGTAATTTATTCATCTGAATAGCAATGAAATTTTTTGTGAATATTTTAGAATTTTTGAAATTGGGTTTAGCTCTTAAATTCTCAGCTCCCAGGAAACGTCCTGAATTTTGCCAATGAGTAACCAGTTTCACATCGACTCGTTTATCAACGTTCTCCATCGTCTTTCCGAACGCGCTGTTATTCATTAATTTGAAGAACGATTTCCCAAATTTATTTTCAGACAAATTCCGTTTTCGGGTATTTAAATCAATGAAAGGTTTAAGCCAGTCAGACTGTTTAAACTGAATAACGCTGTGAACTTTAATTAATTTTAATCCATTATGTAGGGCTTGTTGCAACGGTAGGTAATGAACAATATATTTTGTCTTATTCATAAGGTTCGGAATGAGCTTTCTAACTCTGCGATTAAGATTAGGAGGAGAAATAATATTTTCAACTAAAAAGGGGAGATCAGCATGCAAATCATGTAGGTGTTGGGGATATTGAACATCGACTTCTAAGACATAGCCGTATTCTGAAGAAGCATCTAACGAGAGAACATTTAATTCATCAATTTCGGTTTCGGTTAGCCAACGAAAGTGTGAAAGAGGAAGCGGTTGACTCATACTATGTCCATACAAATTAGTAGCATCTAAATACATTAAATAAGAGGTGAGAATGGAGGCGTTGTAGTCGGGGAGGTGAGGGTTGTTAGCAAAATGCATTCTTTGAACGCATTGACTTATTCGTACCCCTTTTTGAAATTTTTTTAGCATGTATGAATTGGTTGTAATACGATTTCAAAGTCTGCACATACAACAAAGGGCACTTTGATACGTTTGTGATAGTTTTCAAATTTTAAAATGTGATTTGGGACGAACCTACCCATCTTATCCATCTTGAAATCTCCGTTAGGAAGGGTGCTGTAGACGTGCTTGCAGTCGTACTGTTGATGACGATGTAGCTGGACTAAAGTGGAAAAGTATTGTAAGCAACCGTCACATAAGAATTTGCGATGTCCTGTCTTGGAAAGCTGCTGAGAAAGTAAACGAGACATGTTCTTGATCCAACAGTAAGGAGTTTTGCCTTTATCATCATCGAGTAGCAGTAGATTGAAATGCAACCTCCGTTTGATGGATGTGTAGTATAAGGGACCAACTATCTCCCAGATCCACCTTTCGTCTTTCAAAACCGATTCAGTACCATAGACATTCACGGAACAGTGGTTCTTGGATTCAAATGTGGGAATATCTCTTAATTTCATAGGAAATTCGATACCGTCATAGTTCAAAGCACGAGAGTAATGTGGGTAGAAAGTTGTTCTGTGTGGGTTTGCTTGCACGGGGTATAAAGCTGACGTTATTGCCCACGCAAAGCAGGCTTGATCATCGTTTTGCACATTTACAACAGCCTTCTTCAGTAGAATTTGTTTAGGTAAAGGAATATACGACGAGGTTTTCAACGGATTGTACTTGTTGAAGTTGATTTCGAGGAAAAGAACCCTTTCTAAAATCCATCCTATAGAAAAGAGAAAAATTAGGTAGATTGTTTGTAACCGTGTTATTAATAGAAAGGTAATAGATGTAAAAAAGAATAATCACCTGACTCTCGTTCTTGAAACTCGGAAGCTTTGGTGTCGAGTATCTCAAAAAAGTTTTGGAAAATATTGGAAACATTGGTTGACTGAGTCACAACTTTGTTATTTGTGTTAAACGATTTATTTCTATCATTTGCTTAGTTTCGTGCACATAACGTAGTAGTGTAAGATGACCGGTCCTAATTCAGAGGAGGAGAGGTTACTTAAGGTCAAATTGACGGAAGGTCATTGACTTTAAACTTGTGTGTATGTAGTGGTCAAATGCTTCACAATGAATTGAAACATATGTACATGTATCGGTAATGTGAAACGAAATACGTCTGCAGTCGTCTGAAGTTTACGATTTTTATGACGGAAAGTTTTAAATACGTCTACAGCCGTTGAAGTGCCATTGCAATGTTATTAGAGGAATGATGTTAGGTATTTAGTTACACTTACACTGATTAATGCAATTGCAATTGTACGTGATTCATGTAGATATTGTGATGTGGAAGGATGGGAAAGAAGTGCAGTTGTAAGCAGGTAGACAATCGTTAAAGTAGTGAAAAGGAAGAGAAGGCAGAAGTAGTTGAGAAGATTGGTTTGAGAATGGATGTAAGAAGCAGTAATAAAGGTAGTAGTATCGATGAAGTTTGTGGTGGTACAAAAGAAGTAGAGTATTGGAATAATGCGGACCACATGGAAGGATTGAATGATGCGCAGCGTAACACTGTGTTACATAGAGGAGATTACGTAGACACAGAGGAGTATACTGTAAATAAAGCAAATAAGTATGTAAGTGATGTGAGCTCAATGAAAGGGTGGAACGTAGCTCGAAAACTCTTCAAATGTGAAACGAACTTCTCAGCATGTTCTGCGTACGTGCTGTACTGTGATAGGAATAATCTTCGCTACCTACCAATGTGTTGGAGCTGTCGATATGCGGGAAGTAATGGAATTGTGTCATTATATACACGAGTTCCGAATTTATGGATGTTGGAAGTGTATATCCATGACGAAGTTCACATTCATTGCGGATGGTGTGGTGAGATGTGTAGGTACGAGTTTGTTTGCAGTGAGAACCACCGTATCACAAATAAGACCGTATTTGAAGAAGGATATGTAATAGAAATAAGTAATAATCTTGGTTATGTAGAAGGAGCGTAGAACGTGTACATGTATATATTTGTGTTAAGAAATAAATAAACAGGCAAAAGGTAGTATAAGATATAAGATTAAGGTACAGTTTGGGGATAATAAGAAGTTATATGGAAAGTGTGTCAAGGTCACAAGTCTTTAAAAAGGAAAAGGAAGGTGTAGGAGAGGGGACAGGTAATGACATAGTAATTGAAAGGTAGGTTTATGAAAACATAATGGATCGGAAGAGTTGACGCCTTTGCTCGTAAGTATTGCAAAGAATACAGTACAGCGTGTGCGTATCATAGATCTCGTAAACAAAGCCCGACTTTTCGCAGAGGTACGATTGAGGCCCCTGACGACAAGGTCGGCAGCACAAGTTTACGACATCGCAATGATAAAATCTGCAGCTGTGGCAGAAAAGCAGAGGTCTGTTGTCAAAACATTCTTGACAGCAGAATCCTGTTTCAGCCGAACAGCTTTCACGCAGACGCCGACAATATCTGCATTGGAGGGAGGTGGTTTCATTAACAGTTTGCCTGAATGGTGAAAGGACAATAGATACACGAGAAAGGTCCATGTTAATTCATACGACCCTTCTGGTGAAGTGATGCTCTCTCAGGTTGATAAGGGTTTAAATAGGAAGGTGTGTGGTGGGGAAAGAGTGGGGAGAGTAGTCGGGAATAGTGGGGATGTAAAGAAAGAGGTATAGAGTAGTGTGGTAGCGAAGGTGATGGTGTAGCAATATTTTTTATAATGAGGTGGCATCGCAAGGTAGTAGTAATTTTTTAATTGATGAAGGAGTGGGATAATTGAAAGAGTACAAAAGGCGTAATATATGTTATTGAACCTGTTGTATTCGTTTATGAATTTTAATAGACAGTTGTCGGAGAAAAAATTTTTTGGTGAGAATAATGGTAAAAATTTTCTAAGTCCAGATAATGGTAAAAAGTCCAGAAATTAAAAAAAAATATATTTTGAGGGTAGGAAAAGAGTGGTATGAAAAATTAGTACATGAAAATATGGATAATGAGGTGTAGTATAAGAAGACAATGAAGTATTTAATGAAATACTTCAGCGTAAAAAATGATGGGGGTAAAAGTGTAAAAATGAAGCTTTAGAAATTTTTTTGAAGCAGAAGGAGTTGAAATTGGGTAATAACTTATGGTGTGGGAAGAAGGTCCCTAAGTCGAAGTACCTGAATCTGAAAAAATTTTTGAAAAAAAAAAATAAAGTTGACAAAAAGTTGACACCTTTAAGCTTAAAAAAAAAATAGAAGCAGTTAAAAAAAAAAGTGTTCCTCTTGGAAAATGTAAGTTGAACAGTGGGCTAAATGATCCCACCCTGAAAAGTCAAGAAATATTTTTTTAACGTGTTTCACCCTCATACTTTGACCCCCGAAAAGTGTATGAAGGGTAGATGATAGGGAGAAAATGTCTGAGTAAAAAATGTTTAGTGTTCCATGAAGAACAATTTGCTTCCAACGAAACTTGAAGGACGTCTGTAATGAGGGAAGTAATTTCTACCCTAAATTTCAAGAATTAATTAAAGGTATAAGGAGCGGTGCTAAAAAAAAAGGTGCCTCTCTCACTATTGATGTTGAAGGCTAAAGGTACCACTTGGCAATGGCAGAAGTATCAAATTCGGACAACTACCCCTCTCGGACTTAACGATTGAGTCCCCTGACGACAAGGTCGGCAGCACTGGTTTACGACATCGCAATGATAAATTCTGCAGCTGTGACAGAAAAGCAGAGGTCCGCTACATTGTAACATACATGACGTGATTGCTACCAAAAAGGTGCGCGTAGAGCCAGGGTGGTCCTGATAAGGACCGATGAATTGGAAGCGTGTTTCAGGATCCAATTATAAGCGAGTCAGGTCTAATCCTGACTGACTTTATTACAATAAATTACAGCTATTTATAAAAAGTTTATTTACATATGTCTTGTGGCAGAATGCGTCGTCAGCCATTTACGCTAGTGTGCGTATTTGCTTTTTATACAAAGTTTATTTGCATATGTCTTATGGTAGAATGCGTCGTCAGCCATTTACGCTAGTGTGCGTATTTGCTTTTTATACAAAGTTTATTACCTATTATGATTGTTATTGAAATATGCACAGTTTGGTTAGCAAAGTGCTGCTGGTATACAGGTGTTAATCAGAAAGTATCCACACCTCACTCTACAGCCATTTCCGCTAGTGTGCGTATTTGCTTTTTATAAAAAGTTTATTTACATATGTCTTGTGGTAGAATGCGTCGTCAGCCATACTTGACTTACAAAATATAAAACGATACAATATAACAGAATTTTATTTAATATAATATAATATAATATAAAACATCATTGAATTTTAATCATTAAATTTACTCAGTAAAGCAGACTTAAGGTTAGCCAGCTTATTTTCGATTTCTTGTACCTCCTTTCTCGTTTCAACTACCGATCTGGTGTGGGAAGAAGGTCCCCGAGTGGAAGTACCCGAATCTGAAAAAATTTTTGAAAAAATAGAGTTGACAAAAAGTTGTCTCCATTACGCATAAAAAAAATAGAAGCAGTTAAAAAAAAGTGTTCCTCTTGGAAAATTTAATTTGAACAGTGGGCTAAATGATCCTACCCTGAAAAGTCGAGAAATATTTTTTTAACGTGTTTCACCCTCACACTTTAACCCTCGAAAAGTGTATAAAGGGTAGATGATAGGGAGAAAATGTCTGAATAAAAAATTTTTAGTCTTCCATGAAGAACAATTTGCTTCCAACGAAACTTAGAGGACGTCTGTAATGGGAGAAGTTGTGGGAACACCCTGTATTATGTACAATTCGGAAAGTATCACACTCTGTACAGCAGAATCTAAATTCTGCTGACAGAGAATTGTAACAGTTCTAGCCGCTAAACTAAGTCAGAACACAAATACGCATACTAGCGTAAATGGCTGACGATGCATTCTACCATAAGACATATGTAAATGAACTTTGTATAAATAGTTGTAATTTATTAAACTAGGTCAGAACACAAATACGCATACTAGCGTAAATGGCTGATGATGCATTCTACCATAAGACATATGTAAATAAACTTTGTATAAATAACAAATACACACACTAGCGTAAATGTCTGAAGGCGCATTCTACCATAAGACATATGTTTGAATAAGCAATGGTTCACACCCTACATGAGCCATGTATCAGAACTTTTATGTATGTATGAGATGATACCAAGCACCATGTCTATCCGTAGGTTCATGACATTACTAAACATCTAACCTATTTCTATTTGCTGAATAAGCAATGGTTCATACCCTACATGAGCCATGTATCAGAACTTTTATGTATGTGCTGCTGGTATACAGGTGTTAATCAGAAAGTATCCACACCTCACTCTAACTTACATTGTCATTTATAGCTCAAACAACTTCTCTTTCTAGTTTTTCCTTCTTCGCACAAACACTTGTGCTGATCTTAACTTTACCCCACTCATATCCTCCTCCTCGAAATTGTATAAATACTCAAGTTTTCACAACGTTCAGCACAGACTGCTAACACTGTCTTAACAATAATACAACAAATACAACAACAAAAAAAATGGTTTACTATACAGTATTGTTTCTTGGCTCCGTGCCAACTGGTATCAATATAAGGGTGGACACCATAGTTTTCCAAAGTACCACTCCTGGAGGGTCGACGTTATGGAAGGTCTCCGACAGAAGACCGGTCGGAGCCTTCTGCGAACACTTTGAACAACAGCTCTTCTGGACCTCGTTCCAGGGAACATTAATCGTTTATGCCATGCACCACGGGGCAGCGGTCTACATTAAAATTTTTTATTGAATTTGTTTTTTATTATATATACCTAGCTGTACTGTTTTTTGTATACTAAAATAAATAAAATGTTTTTATTTATAATTTATATTCTCTTTTATTTCTTTAATTACAAAATATAAAACGATACAATATAAAAGAATTTTATTGAATATAATACAATATAATATAAAACATCATTGAATTTTAGTCATTAAATTTACTCAGTAAAGCAGACTTAAGATTAGCTAGCTTATGTTCGATTTCTTGTACCTCCTTTCTCGTTTCAACTACCGATCTCTTCAACTCCTCCAGCTCCTTCTCTTTCCGCTTCATGTACTCAGTCAATGAAGCGGCCTTTGTCTCTCTTTCATTCAGTACCATTTCTCGTCGCCGCTTTTCCTCCTTAACACTATTTATGGCTTCTTCTACTTGGTCCACTATCTTGGAATAATCGAATGGAGCAGCCGACAACCTTCGTGTGTACGATCGCTTCTTCGGCTTCATCGATATAGACTTCGATCCCGCCACCGCCATCGTAGAGGTGCTAGCCACAGGCTCCGCCATCGTTACCGTGGTAGCACCTCCAACACACCCCTCACCTTTAGCGGATGATGTGAAGGAATCGTTTGGAAAGAAGTTTTCCAATATATCAGCCAGCTCGGTTTCGTTCATATTTAGCTCAGCAGCTAAATCAACACCGTTACCCTGTTCTCTAGCACTCATCTTACCACACCGTACCCACTACAGTTTCAGTATATATTCCTTTCGCCCCTCTCCTTATGCCATCTCCACCTTACACATCCCTCCCCTTTTCCTATAGCTATTTATTGTCCCTCGCGTTCAGTATTCCTCAGTCGTTGTCGAGATATACCTCTTACCGCTAGCCGCTATGATCCCTTGTCCGGACTGTGATGCTTCCTTTACGCGATCTGATAATTTAAAAAGACATCGATTAACTTCTTGTCGGAAACGAGCACAGCTCCAACGTACATCGCCTCTACCGAAGAAAAAACTTAAAATTGCTACGCCTGCTGGTTCTTCTGACCGCTGGTGTGATACTTGTAACATTTACGTTCCACAACATTCCTACAACGGTCACCTTCGCAGCCTCAAGCATAAACAAACTTGCTGCTCTCCTCTTGAGGAAGGAATTACTTTCCTTTCGTCCGCGTTCGCTAACAGAATTGTGTCCTTTCGTATTTCATCCGCCAAGTTCTTCCTGTCGTATACCGACTTTTTCACCGAAGTTTTCGACAAATGCTTGCGTGTTATTCATAATCAGATACAACTGCATGACACGCTTAAACTAAATCTTGAACTTTTCGGACAATATGTGCACGATGCTAAACAATTGGTTGACGTGAAATCCTTCAACACCAATAACAAAGTTGTCACTCAGTCGACGGATCTTTCCAATATTCTCCAAAGCTTCTTCGACGTTCTTGAGGGTAAAGCTTCTGAGTTTCAAGAACGAGAGTCAGGTAATTTATCATTCTCTCTTTATATATATTTCACTTGTGTTTAATATTATTTCATTCTTACAGGATGGGCTTTGGAAAGAGTTCTTTTCCTAGAACTCAATTGCAACAAGTACAATCCTCTTAGAGCTTCATCTTACATTCCTCTACCTAAACAAATTGTACTTAAGAGAGCTGTTGTGAACGTACGAAACGATGACCAAGCCTGCTTTGCGTGGGCTATAACCTCAGCTTTGTATCCCGCCCAAGCCAACCCGCACAGAACGACTTACTATCCGCATTACTCCCGCACGATGGACTATGACGGTATCGATTTTCCTATTAAATTAAACGACATTCCCAAGTTTGAAACGAAGAACCATTGCTCTGTGAATGTTTACGGGACTGAATACGTTTTGAAGGATGGAAAATGGATCTGGGAAATTGTTGGTCCCCTCTACTACTCGTCCGTCAAACGAAGGCTGCACATCAATTTACTCTTGCTACACGATGATCGAGGAAATAATCATTACTGTTGGATTAAGGACATGTCTCGTTTGCTCTCTCAACAACTCTCCAAAACAGAACATCGCAAATTCCTATGTGACGGCTGCTTGCAATACTTCAGCTCTGTGGCTCACCTGCACCGTCATCAGCGGAATGATTGCAACCACGTTTACACGACGCTGCCAACTGCTGATCTCAAATTGGATAAGATGGGTAGGCTCATCCCTAATAACGTTTTAAAATTTCAAAACAACCACAAACGTATCAAAGTACCTTTTGTTGTTTATGCAGACTTCGAAACCATATTGCGACCCATTCATACATGCTTTTCCGATCCTAACAAGACCTCCACCACACCTACCCACGAACATCAACCGCACTCGTTTGCTTACTTGATTAAGTGCTCTTTTGACGATTCCCTTTCAATATTCAGAACTTATAGAGGACCTGATTGTGCTAATCAATTTGTTAAAACTCTTGATCAAGACGTTTCTGATATTTATCATCGATTTTTAAAGACCCCGGTTCCTATGATACCCTTGACTGATGAAGAAAAGCGACTTTTCTCTGAAACGTCGTCTTGTAATATTTGCGAAGGGCCCTTCCTAATCGATGATGTAAAGGTTCGCGATCATTGTCATTTGACTGGTAAAGTTCGATTAGGGGCCGCTCATTCCAGATGTAACTTAAACTACAAACTACCCAACTTTGTGCCTGTATTCTTCCACAACCTCTCCGGTTACGATTGTCATTTATTTTTAAAAGAAATGGCTGTCAAGTCAACGATGTTAAATTTAGCGTAATTGCTCAAAATAAAGAAAAATACGTTTCCTTTACCAAATTATTGCGAGTTGATACTGTTCCCGGTGTTTCAGATAACTCTACTCAAAACGTATTTGTTAACATTCGATTTCTCGATTCCTTTCGTTTTATGGCTTCCTCCATCGATAAACTGTCTGAAGAACTCGACCCTTCTCAATGCTTCCAAGTGAAGAAGTATTTTTCTGATCCTACACAATTTCAACTTGTGCGACGGAAAGGGGTTTTCCCTTACTCCTACGTCGACGATATTACTAAACTTGACCAATCAACGTTCCCTCTTAAAGACGATTTTTTCGATAAATTAACATCTCTACCCATTTCCGATGAAGATTATGAAAGAGCTGCCACCGTTTGGAAAACCTTTAACTGCTCCACTCTCGGAGAATATTCTGACCTCTACTTGAAAACCGATGTCCTACTGTTAGCTGACGTGTTCGAGAATTTCCGTGAAATATGTATTTCCACTTACGCCTTGGACCCCGCTCAGTATTACACCGCTCCCGGGCTAGCGTGGGATAGCATGTTAAAATTCACTCGCGTTAATTTAGAACTTCTAACTGACATCGATATGTTAAAGTTTTTCCAAAAAGGGGTACGCGGAGGAATAAGTCAGTGTGTTCAAAGAATGCATTTCGCCAATAACCCACACCTTCCTGATTATGACGCATCTGCTCCCACTTCCTACATTATGTATTTGGATGCTACCAATTTGTATGGACACAGCATGAGTCAATACCTTCCCATATCCCATTTTCGTTGGCTCACCGATGCTGAAATTGATGAATTAAATGTTCTCGATTTACATGCTTCTTCTGAATATGGTTATGTACTTGAAGTTGACGTTCAATATCCCCAAAACCTACACGATTTACATGCTGATCTTCCCTTTTTAGTTGAAAATATTATTTCTCCTGGTAATGCTAATGGTAGAGTCAAAAAATTGATTCCGAACCTTATAACTAAGACAAAGTATATTGTTCATTACCTACCGCTTAAACAAGCTCTCCAGAGCGGATTAAAATTACTTAAAGTGCATAGAGCTATTCAGTTTAAACAGTCACAATGGTTGAAACCTTTCATAGATTTGAATACTAGAAAACGTAATATGTGTAATAATAAGTTTGGGAAATCTTTCTTTAAATTGATGAAGAACAGTACTTTCGGAAAAACGATGGAGAACGTTGATAAACGAGTTGACGTCAAGTTAGTTACTCATTGGCAAAACGTTGGACGGTACCTTGGTGCTGAAAGTTTAATAGCTAAACCCAATTTCAGAAATTCAAAAATTTTCACGCCCCATTTCGTAGCTATTCAGATGAATAAATTACACATTGTTTACGATAAACCGCTCTATGTAGGTTTCACTATTTTGGATTTATCAGAAGTTGTTATGTATGACTTCTACTACGGCTTTCTTAAGCAAAAATATCAAGAAAATATTTCTTTGATGTATATGGATACTGATTCCTTCATTCTTAAAGTTTTCACCGAAAATTTCTACAGAGATATGATTGAAAATATTCATCACTTCGACACTTCCAATTATCCCCATGATAATAGTTTCAATATCCCTATTACCTCTTCTGTTATTGGTAAATTTAAAGACGAATTCCCTAATAATCCCATTAAAGCATTCTATGGAACCGGAGCAAAAGCTTACTGCGTTGAAGCCGTTGATCAAATTGTTAAAAAAGCGAAAGGTGTCAAGAAAAATGTCATTAAATTACATCTTCAAATCGATGATTACCTACGCGTCATTAGAGATGACGCCACCATTCTTAAATGTATGAATGTTTTCGTTTCCGATCTGCATACTATGTTTACCCATATGAAAACGAAAGTAGCCCTCTCTCCCAAAGATGATAAACGTTTCTTAATTCCGAAAACAACGAATACACTTCCTTGGGGACATTACAATATAAAAAACTCAAACAGTTCGCTTTCAAAGTTCGACGGTGCCGTTGATCGATTTATACAAAATTTTCATCAACCGTATACCGACGACTTAACGGTTGGAGAATACTTTATTAAAAGACATTTCGAAGCTTCGTCACTTCCACAGGAAGCCATTGATAATATTTATGAACACCCACTGTAATACCTACTTGGAGTTCTGTTTAAGTATAGCTTACGCTGAAATGTCACTCAATGTAAATATTTTATCCTTAATATTGGCTGTATTGTATAAATAATAATAACAAAACGTTACTACACAACTTGTTTGTTTACTATTTTTATTCTGCGAAATATATTCCTCAACTTTACAAATAACATGTGTACGATTTCTACTGTTACAATTTATTGTTTCAATAACATTAACAATGAATAAATTTTCTTATAATCTTCGATATTACTTGATGGCCATTTGCCTGAGTCAGGACCGCTCTGCCAGCCTGCAGCTTTTTCCGTTCCTTCTCTTAAAATATTTTCTTCTATCTATTGCAGCACTGTTTGATGACGACCGTTGATATTTGGACTTACTGTATACGGAAGCCGAAACAAGTTGATCAGTTTAATACACTTTTCCAAATTTTTCGGTTGTGCGTAGTATGTCACATCCAGTATTAAGTCATCCACACACTTTAACAATGTAACATACTTTTTCTTGACATTCATTACGGAGAACTTCTTATCCCGCATTAGAACTGATCCGTTTGTTAACATTTCCTTTAAAAAATATACGTCGTGTCGCATGAAATTATACTTTGTTTTATTTAAAATCATTTCAACATCATCAGCCGTTATTTCCACTGTTTCACAGCAACCTTTTAGAAATTCATCCACCAATTCGTCACACCTTTGCTTTCTTTCGAATATGAAGTATAAAATATCGAACGATGTCTCTTGTGTTACAGTTAACCATTGGAATGCTTCCTTTGGTACTGCAACTCCCAACTTCGACAACACAACTTTAACTCTATCTAAATCGTTTGATAGTATTGCTCTTCGAAGGTTGAGAATGAGGACTTGCTTTTCTGCTTGATACAACTCGTACGATAATGAATCCATTTTTATAAAAATTATACTTCAAAATCGTCAGGATCGCTCTCATCAACCACTAAGTAGCCTCCTATTACGATTTTATCGTATTCACCTTTTAATTCGAATTCTTCTGTCACGCTATCCAACTCTGACGCTACCAAATATCTTTTCAAAGATAATAAACCCTCTTTGTAAAATTTAACTTCAATTACGTAACTTTCAACCATTACTACGTCTTAAACGTTCAATGCAGCAACTAACGATTACAACTGATTAAACTCGTCACGTTTTATCTTATTTATAATCATACTTTGGGGAAGGGGTAAAGAAAATCATTATTAACATTACAGACTTTATTATCAGAAAAAAAAAAGCTGGGGATACATCACAAAACGTTCGTCTTATGAATCCAGCTGTTATGAGATTGGTTAAGCCCCAACCATTTGACGTAAACCATGTCACCTTTTCGTCTTAGTACACGTTCCACCAAATAAACATCTGGATATTTCGCTTTCTGTAGTTCCATACCATAAAATCCTCCTTTTATGTCTTCCCCTTTATCATCCTTTAAGTAATACATAATTGGATGTGACAATTTTATGTAGCTAATCGTAAATAATTCGTTAGACCAATTCGGGGTATAACCTTTGCTAAACAATTCACGATGTTTGCTTATTCGTACCCGGTCTCCAACTTTAAACTTAATTTCTCGTAAATCCACCTTCTTTGGATTGTTGTAAATACTTTTCAAAAGTGTTTCTTCGTTTCGTTTATTAACTTTGCTTGGTCTCATTCCGATAGTTCTGTGAACTGAATTGTTATATTCCTGTACTATATCTGGTAATAACTTCAACCATTTGTAGGATCCTTGCGAACTAAAGCGTTGCCACATTTTTGATTTTAGTGTTCGATTTACCCGCTCCACAACTGACGCTTTCTTGGTGCTATACGTTGAGTAATGGTTAATTTTATATTTTTGCATAACTCGTTTCACTTGTTCGTTGTAAAATTCTTTTCCCAAGTCAGTTTGCATATTCTTAGGAATACGTTTACTTCTTTTGAAAATTAACTGTAAAGCCCTTCCAACATATTCACCTGTTTTGCGTTTTACTGCTTGAGCCCACACAAATTTTGAAAAAACGTCTATTACAACCAAAATGTATCTGACACCTTTATTTTCTCTCGTATACGGAATCATTTCCACTAAATCGGCTTGATGAAGATCATCTAATCCTTTCACTATCACTTTACGACGTGTAAAATTAATTCTCACTGGTTTATGCAGTTCTTTCACTAGTTCTTCTTTCACATTTAACATTTTTCTTATAATGAAGAACTACATGGACGGAACTGTTGTTGTTGGTTTAGAACTGCTCGATTTCGCACTACCTGTTCCTCTTTGTTGTTGCAGAGTATCTAGCCTTACTTTCAGCTTCTTTGCTTCCTTTTTTAGTGATTCCACCATTACCACTAATTCGTTTTTCAGATCATCTTTCTTTTCTTTTCAGCTATTTCAGTACAACCTTTTCGTAAAGGTTTCGGTTTATACCTTAGACCTTATCAGCAAAAAAAAAAACGTAAAATTTTTCGTAAAGTTACCTAACCGTCCTTTGACAGATTTGGATTTAGTCAATTACATTAACTATTTACAAATTCAACATTTTCGGGGAATCTTTATGCGTAACGAATTAAGTACCCAGAAAAGTTAAAAGGTGTGAAAGTGGAATTGTTAATTTAGATTTAGACACAGGAACTGGTACACATTGGACAGCGTATGTAATACGAAATAACAAAGCTATGTACTTTGACAGTTTTGGAGATCTCCGTCCACCTAAAGAATTGGTTCAATATTAACAATCTTCCGGACCTTGTGCTATCACTTATAACTACAATCGTGTTCAGAACCCCTCAGATTTTAACTGCGGCCATTTAGTTGTCCAATTCCTTAATGAGACTACGCAAACCTTTTCTTAAAAACAAACCCTCAAACTAACTTCGTTGTAGTAGACAGAACGTCAAACCGAAAACATGTCTTACACATTTACCTTGATTAATACAAAGTCGGAGCTGCAAATGATAATAAGTCCACCAATTTTTTTAAGCGATGATGATGAAAATCAAATTGCTTTATTAAATTTTGAAGCATATAACAGTATTCCGAATATCGATGAAACTAACAATAAATTCTATTTTGAAGGTTCTACACCACCAGTCGTTGTTCTTCCGGAAGGATCCTATGAAATCGATGATATTAATCATTATCTTCGCGAGAAATTGCGACATACTGATGATGCTATTGAATTGTTTGGAGACAATACTACCTTAAAAAGCCATATAAAAAGCACCAAAAAAGTCAACTTCGCTCCTACAGATTCTCCCGCAAAGATATTGGGTTTTGAAAATAAGCTTCTACCATCACTTAAAGAGGTGTCTGATCATGTAGCTGACATTTTCAAAGTAAACACGATTTCAGTGATGTGTAACCTCGTAACTAACTCCTACATACATACCAGTGATGGTGTTAAAGGACTAGATGGACATATACTACATCAATTCTTTCCCAATGTACCCCCCGGATTTAAAATTGTTGAGAATCCTACGAATCTTATTTATTTATCAATCAACACTCGTGTCATCGACTACATTTCCCTTAAAATAGTTGATCAAGACGGTAATCTAGTTAATTTCCGTGGAGAGCGTGTCACAATACGACTGCACTTACGAAAAGCATAACATGGTAGTGCAATATAGCTGTCCCCAACGATATTCAAAGAAGAATAGTACTATAAAACAACTACCACAATCCCGAGTGCTTATTTCGCCTACAACCATTAAGCGATTAACACCGCTCAATAAACAGTTCCTTAAATCTTTGGGGTTGCGATTGAAAAAGAGGAAACGGTAAAATGGTAGCAGAAATACTGAATGTTACCGAAAAAGCAGTCTTCGATAACGCTATAGTTAACGCTGATAAACATACTCATCAACCTTATACGAACTCAACTTTCAAAAATAATGATACGATACGTATTCCAATAGAAAATGAAGATGTTTACACTTTGCCTTCTAGTAGTTTCCTATACATAGAAGGTCGTTTGCTTCTTAAAAAGGATGGAAAGGCAACTGCGAACACTTCTTTTATCCACAATGGAATTTTACACCTGTTTGATGAAATTCGTTATGAATTAGGCGGAAAAGTTATTGATCGAGTCCGTAATCCTGGCATGGTTACAACAATGAAAGGTTACGCATCTTACAACGAGAATGAAAGTAAACGTCTCAGCAACAGTGGATGGTTGCCTCCTGCTTTAAGCGATCTACAAGGAATTAAGCTTAATTCTGTAAAACTAGTAGATTCCAACGGTTACTTCAACGTTTGTATTCCACTACGTATGATTTTTGGATTTGCAGAAGACTTCCGAAAAATAATATTAAACGTTCGACAAGAATTAGTTCTAGTTCGCAGCAGCACTGACAATAATGCTTTATATTGCTCAGCAACGCCACTTGAAGATGTAGTTGTACATTTGGATCAGATTTCTTGGAAAATTCCTCATGTATCTGTAGCAGATGCTGAACGTTTGAAATTGTTGCGTTATGTTGATCGAAATTTAAATATGGAACTTTCATTTCGGAGTTGGGAACTACATGAATATCCGCTACTTCCCAAATCTTATTCTCACAACTGGAATGTGAAAACAACGTCACAATTGGAAAAGCCTCGCTTCATTATTTTCGGATTTCAAACAGATAAAAGTAATAATCTTGCAAAAAATATGAGTGCCTTCGATCACTGCAAACTAACCAATTTTAAAGTTCACTTAGGATCTACTATGTACCCGTATGATAATTTGAATTTAGATTTTGATACTTCTAGATTTGCCGTTTTATATGAAATGTATGCCAACTTTCAACAATCGTATTATGGTAATGTAAGTGAACCCTTATTCGATCCTAAACAATTTCTAGTCATCGCTCCTCTTGTAATAGTAGACTGTTCTTATCAGAATGAAACTGTTAAATCTGGTAGTATAGATATCCGTCTAGAGTTTCAAACTAAAGAAAATATACCAGACAAAACGGCAGCTTTCTGTTTAATAATACATGATCGTGTGATACGTTACAATCCGTCCACAAACTTAGTTCAAGAAGTATAAAACACAACGATTACTTCCACAATTTAGTTTTCTTACCGGTACTGAACAGTGAGCACGATGACTTTCTTATTGGACGTACAAGGTTTTCAGTGTAGTGAGAATCGATTTGTTTTTAAAGAAGTAGCTGTTGTTGCTCTAAAAGAAGAACCAGTTTATCGTTTCACATTTGAACCACCATTTCCATGGGACGCTCTCCCCGTTCGTTACAGAAGTCAAAATCGTTGGTTAACAAGCAATTTTCATGGGTTATATTGGGATAACGGCGATCTTCCGTACTCTACACTTTATGATAGAATTTACTCCATATTGATGGAGTCAACAATTGTATATGTTAAAGGATTACAAAAGATGATTTGGTTGCAGAAATCCTTTCCTACTGTTAACTTTGTTAACATTGAAGATATCGGATGTCCAGCTCTCTCCAAACTCCCAACTCATTTTAAAGTTAAAGTGTGTTCTTATCATTTATTTACAACCGCTGTTGAACAGAATTGTGCTTATAAAAATGTTCTTTTATTAAAATATTGGTTGTCTTTACACTCATAAATTGACTGTATTTTTTTCCTTTAAACAAATAAAACACGTTCATAATATAAATTAGATTTTTATTTTTTATATTCTTATACAATGTTATACATTTTACATATGTATTTCTAAATCAGCCGCTTTTCCAACAAATCCTTTAAGGCGAATTGATGGATGACCCACTTTATTAACAATTTTTTCGTTTATGTCCTCGATTTCTGCATCCGTAAAAGCTTCTGCGTGTCTGCACGAAAGAAATATGATAAAGCTGTATAAATCAGCTAATAGACGAGGTCCCCATTTTGTATTCACCTTTTTGAAGCGTTGCACGGGATACGTTTGATTCACTTCCAGTGATTTCAGAGCACGTATTTCTTTCTCTTCATAACCCACCCGCACATTATTAAACTTTTCGATAAAGGTTTCCATGTTATACTGACTTAAATACACTCAACTCTGTTATGCATCTACCGCTCCTTCACTCGTTCGCGTAACTTATGTAAAATCCCCTTCCACTACATAAGCTTCAGTGGAGGGGAACTTATTATACAAACCACGTTGCTCGTTTTAAATGTCTTAGTTGTTATGGAAAAAAGCAATCATGATCAGTGTGTCGTCGTTACTGATTTTAACATATTTGTATAACAATACCCTCTACATTTCCCGACCTGATAATACTATTGGAGATGAAGCCTATGTTTGTAAAAATTTTAATAAGGATATTGATATGTCTTGTACATGGAAGAAAAATTGGGATACTATTATTTTAAGAAATGTTAATGGAACAAATGTTTTTACAGTTGAGAACGTGCAGAACCTTCACTCTGTAAAACTAGCATTTATTGATAAACATGGACAGTTTCGAAGATATATTGAAAGCCGATGGATTCAGCTTAAGGATGATGAAAACAGAGACGTTATAACTAAGGGCTATATCACCGACTCTTTCGTATTTCTACAAGTTGTTAGTACTATTAATGTAATCTTATTGTTCAGTATTTTGATTGTATCACTTACATACTTCATTTATATCAAAATAAAGAATCGTTAACTATAACGACTTCACTTTTATTTCATATGTCTATACCCTACACTTTTCTCCACTTCCTCTACATTATCATGTAAACGTATTTAAGATTCGTAAACTTCAGACGACTGCAGACGTATTTAATTTTACATTACCGATACATGTACATATGTTTCAATTCATTGTGAAGCATTCGACCACTACATACACTCAAGTTTAAAGTCAATAACCTTCCATCAATTTGACCTTAAGTAACCTCTCCTCCTCTGAATTAGAACCGGTCATCTTACACTACTTAACGTCCAAAAACTTCAAGATTTATTTTAACCACATCGTGGAGATGGATCTGATTACGTACAACACGCAAACATTCGTCGAGGACATCATTAAAAAAGTCAGTATAAGACACGAAGTACTTCGTTGTCGTAATACGAAACGAAGCTATCCTGTTAGCGAAAGCAGAGGAGGGAAAACAGATTCCTTCCTCCAGAGGTGAGCAGCAAATTTGTTTATGTTGTAAGGTGCGCACATGACCGTTATTTGAATTTAATAGTATAATACAATGGGAGGGAGAAGGGGAATTTGAAAAAGGGTGAGGATCTTAAGAGAGGGGATAGAAGATATTTAAGAGAGAAATGTAGAAGTTGAGGTTAGGTAAAATGACTGAAAAGGTAGAGTGTGCTGTTGCCGAAGTGCCCGTCACTACCCTAGACGAGTCAGAGCTGTCGGCGATGTTGGAGCAGTTCTTCCCCAACGATGAGTTGATTGGTAAGACGTCATCGTCCGGTGGAAGAGAGACGAGTGTAGGAGATGTGGTATCGTAAAAGCCTGTCGCTAGTACATCGCGAACGGTGGCAGGGGGCGTTAAAGCTACGAAATGGAAGAAACGGACGTACAACAGAAGAATTTCGAGCGGTCCGTTGGATTATTCAAAGCTTGTGGACCAAGTTAGGGAAGTAGTGAAGACTCTTCAACGTGAAAAACGTAAACGTGAAGGAGAAATAAAGGAGCACCACACGAAGGACGCTCTACTGTTGGAGCAGATACATCGAAAAGAGAAGGAGTTGGAGGACTTGAAGAAAAGTCGTGAAAGCAGCAGCAAACTGGTGGTGGAAGGTAGAAAGCGAGTAGAAGAGGTGGAGCAGCAGTTAGTTAGTTTAAGCACACATTTATTGGATATATTTGAATGAAGTTTTGTAAAAGAAACATGGAATAAATGTATGTAATGTAGTGTAAATTTTATTTTAAATTGCGAAATAATACACATAAAATTATAAAATATTAAAATGTGACGCTACACATATATCATATGTCACATATTATGCTACACCGGAACCCTTAACCTCCAACAACCGAAGATGTTTCTCCAGTTCCAAAATGAAATCCACGGGAGGCATCTTGTCCTTGATAGTGAAAGTGGTGACCGTCCCTTCCGATGTCTCCCACTGTCGGTGTAGCAACACAAAAAACTTGTTGGGGTTTATTTCTACAGGTGTCCCGGTGAATACAATAAAATAATGCATGTTGTAGGTGATGTTGAAGTTCTAGGATGAAAGGGGTAATCGAACGGTGCAGTAGATAGTCAAACTGTCAGAGATTAAAAACAATAAACCAAACACTTACTTGGGTAGCACCAACAAAAATAAAGAAGAAAATAAATAGAGTAAACACCTGCCCATGCATCACCAAAAATACTTGCGAATTTTAATTATCAAACCTACATGTATGTACATATATTCATTTGGCATCATTATCTATCGTAATTTTATTATACAAACGACGACTACCTCTGCAAGACAGACTTCTCTGTCCAAGACTGAACTGAGGCTATCAATGGGTTAGATAACTGTACGACCGCAGCCCACAGTCCCCATTTCACCACAGCGCTTTAAAAACCTCAACCCCCAATATTGACTGTGTCACCGCAGTTTAACAGTCTAGGTAGCGTCCCTATCATAATTTGCTCAGAGCTCGATTTAATACCATTGTCATAATTAAATTATTACTAATTTACTCAATATCATCAAAAAGACAATAATATACTAAAACATGCAAACATACAAGGTGTTCAGTGAATAACTCACCTAATTTCAACTGTTCCTTGATTTTCAATGAACTCGCGATTCACGTTTTGTTCACTACAACAGAATGGTAAAAGATTATCGACACCTTACAAAGTTGCACTTATTTCGTCAACGAGAGGAAATCTTCTGCCGAACGAACGAAATTTGAGGGTATTTATATGATTCGGAGGAGGACATAAGCAGGCAACATTGGATTCGTTTGTAGAATATCGTGGTTCGATAACCATTCATTATCGAGATTGTTTAGTGATAAAGGAGTGGGTAGTATCGGAGCAGACGTGTGTGCAGAGGACTGGTCGGTCGCAATCTTGGCGATCAGGTCTAATTATTGGTTACATTATTTTTATCAGTTAACGATGAGATGTGCGAAAACAGCGACAAAATATTGGTAATTAAAAATATGAAAAAATGTGCGATTCCATTAAGCAGACAACAACTCGAAATGCAACGAATCAAATTAATTATCAATTTAATCGTACTGTCCAGGAACGTGAAGATCGCAATTAAGGATAAAAGAATAGGTCGAAACCGGTCGTAGAATTGGCTTGTGGTTCGTTGTACCTATTGTATAGGACGCGTTCCAAGTGTGGGATTTGTAATCCTTAATTATTTAGACGTAACAGGAATTTACCTGTCTTTTTAGATTATTTTATCTACGTCTAACATGTATGTACCTTCAGATTCAATAGTGTAATTCAATGCCGGTAGGGGTATTAGCCCGCGGAGTAGTTGTTTCTGTTGTTTCTAGTCAGTTTTGTTAAAAGAATTCGGTTAAGACGGACCCGTAAAGCGCGACCTTCGAATAATAACGATGCAAGTTTGAATCGAGCTGTTGTAGAATATCGTGGTTCGATAACCGTTCGTTACCGAGATTGTTTAGTCATAGAGGTCGGTCATAATTTATGGTCATAATCTTGACGGTCAGGTGTAATTATTGGTGACACTATTTTTATCAGTTAACGACGAGCTATGCGAACACAGCGAGAAAATATTAGTGGTCAATTATGAAAAAAATGTGCGGTTGCAAGCAGACAACAACCCGAAATCGTACTGCCCAGGAACGTGAAGATCGCAATGAATGTAAAAGAATTCGGTTAAGGCAGACCCGTAAAGCATGACATTCGAATAATAATGGTGCAAGTTTGAATCGAGAAATTGTCTGTGATAAAACTAAAAACCGGGTTATGTTAATGTTGCTGAATATTTTAATTATTAAACAGTTAAAGGTAAACATACACTAGTTAGGTTAGGTAACACACACTAATAGAATATACGAGAGAAATGCACATTTTTCATGAAATACTTACACCTACTATTAACAAATTAAATAAACAACCGAATCGTTTCGAATAATTAAATATTGTAGCGCAATTTACTTAATTTTTTTCTTCTAAATGCAATAAACCATAAATTTAATTTGTTATAACTACCACTCATATGTTTGGGTACGTTCATTTATACTGAATCTATTTACAGTGTTATTTCTAAACTGATCTAAAGGAAATAAGACATTTAAGCCTGGTAAAAATATAAAACTAGCACTATGGGTATTGAAATTCAGCAGTTATCGATACTTAGAATAGATGTTTAACTGCAAAAAGAATAAATTTTATACTTCATAAATTAATCAGATTGTTGAACATGGGTAGTATAAGTTGCAACGCTTCAGAAAACTGTAAGAGAACATTGTTCTAAATAAATCATAATGATCGCATTTTACTTTTGGTGAATTTATCTTTCCTGGGACAGGTTGTGTTTAGGTAAGGCGGGGTTGAAAACTGGGGTAAATATATAAATAATTTTTTTTCTCTTACACTTTTTACATCGAACCAACATTTTCTTCCTCTTTCATATACACTACATACCCCCACCTGAATCCCCACCATTCTCCCAACCCTCTTTCTCCCTATTTAAATAATTTACTATCTGTTCGCAACACTATTCCTTCTCCAACCTTCCTCATAGCAACATCATGTCTATGAACCAAGTACAAGGTACTCTCCTCCCAAACAACTACTCATTACCTGGACATGCTATCATTGCTGTACAACCGTTCCGACAGGTGGTTAAATCCTCTATCACCTTCAAGGTTACCACTAAGTTGCAGTGTCAGCAATATCTTCAGCTATGTCCTAGCACGAAAGGCTTCGTTTGCCTTTCATGTCGGTTTATGGAACCCTCTGAGTTTTGTACTGGCTGCAAAACTTACTCGGAGGATGTTGTAAACCGAACTTGTCCTAATTGCAGATCAGGATACCTCTGCGATAAGACTGGTTCAGTATCATACCTTGCAGTGCTGCATTTGTTGTTACAAGTTCGCAACGATCTAGAAAGTTATTCTACCGAAGAGTTTACACTCTCGTAGCTGTCTTATTTCTTTCTCATCCTTTCCGACCTGTTTCGACTGTAACACATTAGTTATGGCGCCGTCAGTTGTCTCCAGGTGTAATACGAAACGTACGCGCGGCGCCCGGCATCCTTTCTATCGCGTGGGAACAGCATAGTAAACATAAATGTGTAGGTAGCAATTAGGTTTAGAAAATAATAACTTCACTTCTGTACTAGTATTGATGCGCTGCATATCTCTCTGTACTAAGTCACTTTAATAAAAACATTTTTTTTTTTTTAAAACTAATATTGTGTTACCAATATCGTAACTGGCGCTGCGAACAGGATGGTCAAACGGTCCCTGTTCAATTGTTCCGGCGAATTTTAATTCTTTGTCGACCATCCAAAACAAGAACTTAGTGTGGAAGTGCCAACGTATTGAACTTTAAATCTAATAGGAGTTCGGCAATAAAGCATAGTGTTTGTGTTCTACTGAGGCCACTGTTGCTGTGAACGAATCCACTTGCCTGCACGATCCTCTCAAAAGAAAAAAAGGATTAAAGACACTAGAAAGGTCGCAACCCCTGGCTTAAACTGGAAGAATGATTTTGGTAACCAGCCTGTAAGTACTCATTTCATTCTTTCTTTTCCTTCAGCCTTCCTATTTTTGCGACCCTTATGACTGATAAAGCTAGTAGTAGTAAAAGTAAAACTCGATCGACTTATAATTCAGGAAAATTGAGAGTAGAATTAACACCCCCTAAATTAACTATTCCTTCTGACACAATGGCTAATTCAGAGTTCAAAATTCGTTTTGATTTGATGAAAGATACAATACCTGAATATTATGGTGGTTCAAAAGATTTGACCTACTTCATTTCACAAGTTGACAATTATATTAAGTTAATGACAACAACAGACACTTTTCTTAATGCAATAACAGTCGAACATATAAAATCTAAATTAAAACAAGAGGCAAGAGACTTATTAATTAATGATAACCCTCAAACTTGGAAAGATTTGAAAGATTTATTGTTGCAAACTTACGGTGACCCGCGATCAGAACAATTATCTTAGAAACATAGAACCTCTTACATTAGGCGATTGTTTAGATAACTGTCGAAAACTTGTGCTTATAAAAATGTTCTACTATTAAAATATTGTCTTTACACTCATAAATGCGTTGTATTTTTTTATTCGAATAAATAAAACATATTCAACATAAAAATTGTTTTTTATTCTCTTAAAACAACATTATAGATTTTACATTTGAATTTCAACATCAGCTGATTTTCCCACAACTCCTTTGAGGCGAATCGATGGTTCACCCACTTGGTTATCAATTTTATCATTTATATCCTCGATCTCTGTATCTGTGAAGGCTTCTGCATGTCTACATGGAAGAAATGCAACGAAGCTGTACAAATCGGTTAACAGGCGTGGTCCCCATTTTGTATGCACCTTTTTGAAGCTTTGCACGGGATATGTTTGATTCAGTTCTAATGATTTTAGAGGACGTATTTCTTTTTCTTCATAACCCACCCGTACACTATTAAACTTTTCAATAAAGGTTTCCATGTTCTACTGACTAAAACGCACCCAACTCTGCTAAACAAACATCTACCGCTCCTTCGCTCATTCGCATAACTTATGCAGAATCCCCTTCCACTAAAACAAGTAACTGTGGAGAGGGGGTTGTGTAATAAGAATACGCTACCCGTATTAACCATCTCAGTTGTAATGGAAAAGCTGATCATGATCAGTGTATCATCGTTACCGATTTTAACATATTTCTATAACAATACTCTCTACATTTCGCGACCGGACAATACGGTTGGTGACCTAGCCTATGTATGTAAAAATTCTAATAGAGATGTTGATGTGCCCTGTGTATGGATGAAAAATTGGGAATCAATTATTTTAAAAACTGTTAATGGAACAAATGGCTTCACTGTTGAAAACGTGCAAAACCTTCACTCCGTAAAATTTATGTTTGTCGAAAAAGATGGACAATCACGAAAATACATCGAAAGCCGATGGATTCATCTTCGTGGTGATCAAAACAGAAAAGACATTGTTACAACGGGTTACTTGACAGATTCTTTCCTATTTCTACAAGTGGTTAGCAGTATTAATGTAATCCTATTGTTCAATATTTTAATTGTAGCACTTACATACTTTATTTATATCAAAATAAAGAATCGTTAAATTTAACAACGTTTCCATTAAATTCTAACGTCTGGAGAGGTAAATACATATAATACAATATTCTACATACAGTAAACTGGAGCGAATGGTTGGGTTGGGAGTGGGGAGGGGGGAGTATGCTGTTGTATTTTTATAATAGCATGTATTCAAACATGTACATCTACCTATAGAACGCTGTGAGAAGGTAGCCGGTTCTAAAACAAGGACGGGGAGGTTTTAGAACCGGGAGAAGGTAGCTGGTTCTGAACAAGGACGAGGGACGTTTTAGAATCTTCTGTCATACCCTACTTCTATGTTATGATCTACATCAATTTTTTTTAAAATATTTTTTATTCTTGCATCTTGATTTTGATATATAAGTTTTCTTTTTTTTGTTTTGTAACTGACCGACCTCGCACAATTCAACTGCTTCGCTTGACTTTATGGTTTCTTTTTTTAATATTTCTAGTAGCGAAAAAATGTTTGGATATTTTGTTCCAACTTGTCGATTTAAACTACTATGCCACCCTCCCGCTACATTGTTGGTACGGTGTCTTAAGTTAAAGCAATTCCAAATGTCTATCGGTACTGAATCGTTTTCCAGCCATTGGTCGACAAAATTATTATTAAATTCAGTAATTTTGTCGTTCGTAGGAGATTGCTCCATTATTTTTAAAAAGCCATCTTCTGGTATATGGGCAAGCGCAGCTAACTGTCTTATGTGGAGTCGGGTCATTTCTTCTTTTCGGTAATTCTAAGTCAAGCCCAACGCTTGAACTTTCCTCCACATGGCTTGGTTGAAATGGTAGTTACATCCTTTTACTTTAGACAAAGAAAATAGCTTCTTGAGAACCTACATAAAATATGCAAACTTAGAAGTATAATTATAATTGTATTAATTAAAATATATAGTAAACGGCGCATAAGGAGATTCAGTAACGGTCAGATTGACAGGTAGGTAGGCGGAAACATTTAGTACAACAGTAAATGGAAGAGCGAATAATATCGTAGGACCGAAGTGATAGAGGGTTATTGCTCTGACCAAGTTGCAGTTCAGTGGCGCGTAGTCAACAAAATTTATTTCATGCTGACTAACCCCGCCCCGAGTGGGCTACTCTTTGGCACTGCGCATCTTATGATTTATTTATCTCCTTATGCGCCGTTTACTATACATACCTTTATAACTGCAGCCTCAAAGTCTACCATAAAATATTTAGGTAGCATATCTTCACAAAATGTTTTTAATAAATTGAACAACCTTTCGTAGGTTTTTTCAGTTTTGTCAGGGAGTAATGCAAACCAGAAAGGTGCAGCATTTGTATATGTGTTCGTGCTTCCCAAATCTGCGTGAATTGTATATAATTGGTAAAATTGTTTTGAACATGAACTAAATATTCCGTCTAAAAACAAAAGTATCTGAACATTTAATTGCTGACTTTAATGTAGGATGAGAAAAAACGAGTATTCGTTTTTCATCTTCGGTTGAATCATAAAATAAAAATCCGGTTTTGTTATTAAAGCTGATCAAATGTTCGGGTATACTGAATTCCGCTGTTGTAGGATTTTGGGGCACACCCAAACTCTGCCTTCGTATTTGATTAAAACTACCTTTTTTGTTCCCATACGAAGGTATATATATGGTTGTTAAAATGTCTAGGCCACGATCAAGACATTTTGCCATTTCTTCATTAAAAATTGTATGGACAGGAACATTCACTTCTTCTCTAACCCTTTTTTTGCAATTATCTAATTGTTTTTTAACATCAAGTCTTGCATCGTCGGGTAAACAAGTGTGATTCACTCACTCACTCCCCTTGTGTCACTAACACGAAAGGGCATTTATTTTTTTTTTCTTTCAAACAAACCTACGGTATAAAAAACCAATTAATAAAAAATTAAGTAATACTTTAAGAACATATTTTTAACCCATGTTGATGTTCCATTTTTATTCAGTCGCTTACGTCTATAAGAAAAACCGTCAAAATGTAGCGCATCTCTGTCGAACTTTGTTTTAAGTCATTCCATTTTTCAGTTTTCACACTAAATTAACAACAGCTATTCACTTAACAACAAAAGACTTACTATTCTTCCGAAGCACTTTTGCTACGCAGGTAAACAAGTATGACGTACAGCAACCAATAAGAATTCATCCCTTATCAACACTCTTACAAATTGCGTCTTAATTATTAATGTGTATTTCTAATGTAACCGTCGTAAGGGGGGTACCCTCACTTTCGTCAAAAATCGAGAAAAGAAAATAAACAAAATTAATCTTTTCAAAAATCTTTATTTATTTATTTAAATCGAAGAATTTGGCTGTGAATGTGAATCGTCTAGTGTTAGGACCTTTTACTTACGTTGTGTTAATAGAATGTAGTAACTTAGATTATTTTATGAGTTCCGTACAAGTTATATGTGCTGATAAAGAAATCACAAGAAATTTTAACCACATCGTTTATTAACATTTTGATACGTATATACAAACACCCTTGGCAATCATTGGCGGGGACAAGCACCTGGTAAACACATCGGGGAATTTAGGAGTGGTAACAAGGGTGGTATCAAAATTGAACTACCAAAAATTAGGGGTTGGAGCACAGTCCGAACTTCGTCAACACCGTGCACCAACAAATGGGGGCAGGCAAAACTTTAGCATGTTCGTCTTGAACTGGGAGAAGATAAGTCGTGCAAATCGTGACTATAACTGCGATTATAACCACAACTGCTGTAAGTCCATGGGCTACCTTGGTAGGCCATGTTCAAATATCTGTTGTTTGAAGTAGTCATTTGCACGGTAATTATATATATAGTTTGTTTGGGGTGGGGGGAAGGTATCGGGTACACCTGGTAACCACGAAACCTTTTATTTGTTTGGCGAGACACGACACCGTAGTGAACATAGCCTCTATTGGTTGGTCGAGACACGCCACGCTTAGTGGACATAGCCTCTATTTTATGACAGTTCAGAACAACAGTATATGTCAACTTACTCGACTATCTTCTCTCTGAATAAGGTTTCTTCAATAAAGAGTCGCCTTAATTTAGACAAAACTGTAAATATGATATTTTACTTCACACCTGTTACCAAGTCAAAACCTTGAGATGCTTAAACAGTGTTAGTGGTTCAAAAATTAAACCAAAACAGATACCTTCAATTGAAAGAATAGATACCGCCAAACTGGTTAATACGGTAGCTACACGTTCATCTGGATTAATCAGAGTGTAAAGGAGAGTGTTACTTCTAAATCCCTGCGTACAGTTCGTAACTCAGGTAGACTTAGTTATATCTACGTTTACTGAATTTTGTGGTAAACATACCAACGTTATTAGGAACCCATTCGAAAACAACTGGTCAAACTCTTAAGATAAATATTGATTAAACCAAATTAAAGTGCTTGTCGTTTACCTACTGAATTCCAAGAAGCGGTACAGGGATCTGTAAACAAAGGTGAACATGGTCCAGGATGGACTAGAGTATGTACAAGATTTTTAATATACCTAAGTATGTAAACGAAATCGAAATATTATAAAAATTGAAACCAAAGTGTAAATCTAAAATGATTTAAACCTTTATACCTAGAATGGGAGATCTAAAGAGCAACATAATTTTAACCTAAATCGTGAATTATAAGCCATGGTGGCAATGTCAAAGCAAAAGTCACGAGTGTTTTGATGAGGGATTATAACTAAGACCGACAGTGAAAAGTATCAAGTTACATCGACACATATATGGGTCAGTGGTTTACACGCACCTTCGCTCTGAATGTCGTCAATCTCGGGGACGTCTGGCTCGGGGGAATGGACATGGTACCGCTACCGGGGTTGGTGGCCAGGTGGGGTCGTATGGGCTGGCAGTGGTGAGCTTCCAGTGGCGTAACCAGATGGGTGTACCTCAGACGGGGTCGGAGGTGTTTGGGCGGGCAAGGCACTGTGGGAACACTCTGTACATATTAATTCCGACATAGTAGTTCACACAGTACAGCAGAGTTTAGACTCTGCTGACTAAGATATTGTCTTTTTGTACCACAAATTGGGTCAACCGCAAATACACACACAAGTTTTAACGGTTGACCACGCATTTATCCATAAGCTTAATGTAGTTACTTTTTGTATAAATACCCGTTTATTTTTCTAATAAAACCAGTCAAGTCTAATCCTGACTCGCTATTGATTGGATCCTGAAATACGCTTCCAATACCTTGATCCTTATCAGGACCCACACTTTGGATCCTGAAATACGCTTCCAATTTATCGGTCCTTATCAGGACCACGCTGTCTATGCACGCACCCTTCTGGTAGCCGTCACTTCCGCTACAGTACGTAGACGGACGACTCTAGGGCCTCTCACATACGGGCCTCTCACATACGGGCAGGGGGTGACGGCGACAGCACGGGAAGACGGGTCAGGGGCCAACCTCAGGACAGCAGGGGCAGCGGTGGCAAACTCTCGGCGTGGCAGTGGCAGTCACTCGGACGTGGCAGTGATGGCGGGGACAGAGACTCGGGGTTGGAAATGTAGTCAGCGACAGGTACAGCGGCGGGACAACCAATTTACAGGAACGGACCAAAACCAGATCTCGATGGACCGCACAACGGCAGTCTTAACACTCGTCAACGAGTTCAATCACTGCGACTACACTTATTGACCTCATGTACTGAGGGGCGAGCTAGGCCAATAAATGACCGGATCTCACCAACAGTCGAATCAACGTGTATTCGTTTAAAGTTGCTTATCGATTACTAACACTGAGGGACGAGCTAGGCCAATAAATGACCGGATCTCACCAACAGAAGAATCAAGCGAGCGTTCAAGGTGCTTTTCGATTGCTAACACTGAGGGACGAGCTAGGCCAATAAATGACCGGATCTCACCAACAGAGGAATCAAGCGTGCGTTCAAATGCCTTTTCGATTGCTAACACTGAGGCACGAGCTAGGCCAATAAATGACCGGATCTCACCAACAGAAGAATCAAGCGAGCGTTCAAGGTGCTTATCGATTACTAACACTGAGGGGCGAGCTAGGCCAATAAATGACCGGATCTAACCAACAGAAGAATCAAGCCTGCGTTCAAATGCCTTTTCGATTGCTAACACTGAGAGACGAGCTAGGCCAATAAACGACCGGATCTCACCAACAGAAGAATCAACGTGTATTCGTTTAAAGTTGCTTATCGATTACTAACACTGAGGGACGAGCTAGACCAATAAATGACCGGATCTCACCAATAGAAGAATCAAGCGAGCGTTCAAGGTGCTTTTCGATTGCTAACACTGAGGGACGAGCTAGGCCAATAAATGACTGGATCTCACCAGCAGCCGAATCCAGCAAAGATAGAGAGCCAACAATGACCAAACTCCCTATGAAATCCTGTAGAAACTCGCAGCCTTTTATACCAAAATTCTACCCTTTCCACCGCGCGAGTCTGCGTTTCGCGGTGTTCAAGCGCGCATATTCAGAAATTCCTATCTCTCTTGCTTACCTAGATCAAGCTAGTTCACTCGTTCTTTCCAACGTAGTTTGCATACCGAGTGGTCTCCCCTTTACTACATTCCAACCTAATCCACCCTGCGAACTGACTCAGGGGTGAAATAATATACCTAACTCACTTCTATACGTGGACAACCTATGAAACCTGTCTCTCTCACTTGTGGCTGACCGGATATGTGTGTCTAGACGAGACATTCCTGGTCGCTAAGTCGATGTTAAAATACTCGCTTTTACGAAGTTTTAAGTTCTCTTTCAAAAATTATTTTAAAATTTATTTAGTTTGCAATGACTTCTTTACTTTAATTTAGGTGATATTCAAGATTAAAATTTGTCAAACGAAATTATTATATACAGGAAAACTATTTACCACTTTGGAACAGGAAAGTACAAATTAATTAAATACTTCACTTAATAAATTAGAACTGAACAAAACAAAAATTACGATATAAAATAAATTAAATACCTGTAGTTTAGTTTAAAAAGAAATGAAAACATCAGTAGCGAGTTTTATAAGATGCATTAATAAAGTTCTAGGTCCCGAATTTGAAAACTTTTCGTTGGTTTATGTCGATGACATTTTGATATTTTCACAAAATTAAAAAGAACATATATCATATATTGAAACATTGTTAAGACAATTTCAAAAAGCAAACCTCATAATTAAACTGCTTAAGTGTGTTTTTGGACGTCGTAGTTTAACCTTCCTAGGTCATATTATTTCGGCAGAGGGAATGGAAATAGATAAGAACAGAGTACGTGCTATAAGGGAATATCCGCGTCCCAAAATATTAAGGAATTAAGAGGTTTTTTAGGTTTCGTAAATTACGAACGTCGATTTTGCGAGAAATATTCAAATTTAACTTTGCCGCTGTTAAAACTATTAAAAAAGAATGAAAAATGGTCGTGGGGTGAAACCGAAGAAAATTCATTTGAAGAAATCAAAAATGTTTTTCTAAAGAATACCGTGGTCGCTCATCCAAATTTTGAACTTCCCTTTTATATTCAAACTGATAATTCTGGCTATGGATTGGGTGGCTGTCTTTATCAGTTAAATGAAGAAAATAATGAGAGAAAAATTATCACTTTTGCTAGTAGAGTATTACGTGGCCCGGAGCTAATCTATACAGTTACAGAAAAAGAAGCTATAGCGATTATATTTGCTTTACGGCAATGGCGCACGCTTGTTTTAGGTAATTCTTTGACAATTGTAACAGATCATAAGGCATTATGTTTCCTAATCAGTTTTAAGTTAGGTACGTCTCGTTTATCGAGTTGGATACTGTACTTACAAGAATTTAACTTTTCATTATTGCACTGTAAGGGGATTGAAAACTGCCTGGCAGATTGTCTGTCGAGACAGCCTCTTGAGAGGGAAGAAATACTCTTAAATATGTTGGAGTATACGGGAGTTTTTGAAACATTAAAGGAAAAACTTGGTAATATAAAATCGGACCAGAGAAACGATAAGGATCTCAGCAGTAGTGGATCATCCAGGACAGTTAGTATGTTTAGATTTAATGGGACCGCTCCCTACATCACGTGGTAAGGTTACTCAGTTATTGGTGGTGATTGACGCATTTTCTCGATAAGTACATAAAATTATATGCTCTCATACATGCAACTGCACGCGCTATTCTAAATCGTTTGATAAACAATTATTTTAAAATTGTTGGATTTCCGGAAAATATTCTTACGGATAACGGGACCCAATTTCGTTGTAAGAAGAGTAAGACACTCTCAGAATTAGGTATTTAAGTGAAAACTACTTCGTTTTATTTTCCGCAGGGAAATATGACTGAAAGGGCAAATAAAGAAATAGGACGTTTATTACGGACCTTTTGTTTTGATAAGCATACTTCGTGGGCTTGTAAACTAAATGATGTGGAAGAATGTTTAAACAATGTAGTACATTCTGTTACGGGGTATACACCAAATTTCATCCAGTTTGGTACGATAAATAAAAATAATATTTTCAAGTTGATTCGGTATCCAGAAGTAGGCGTTAATGAGAAAGATAAAGAGTACGTTTTAGAATTGGAACGAGCCAAAATAAAGAGTAAAGTTGAAGAACGTAAATTAAAATACGCGAATAACAATAGATTGACAGAGTTTTCCGAAGGCGACGTAGTTTTGGTACGGTCTCTAAAGGTTATCGTAAACAGTAACGTAAAATACGTGCACAACAAACATAATTTATCTTCATATGACAGTAACGTAAAATACGTGCACAACATATTAAACTGAATTCTTCTAACAGCTTATATTTTTAAGAAAAGTAAAGGCATGGGTGACCAAAGTTATTACAGGAAATTGTGGCAACGGTTACTTAAATACCCACCCAACTAATATCTATAGTACATACATATCAATATATATATATGCCTACAAATGTGTAAAGTTCATACGTTTAAGCACGGAGATGTCGCTGGCCCTAAATTATCAAAAAAGAAAAAGAAAGAAAGAGAAAAAGTTTACACCCTGGAGTATTATACAACTATTCACATAAACAAAAAGCTCTAAGCTTAACAAGTGATTTAAAGTAGTAGTAGAATAATTTTGCCTCTTCATTGCTTGAAATCACTAGCATTTCGGGGAAGTCTTGTTCCTTGATTTTGCCACTGCCTGCGCACTGACAATAGTGGACACACTCCTTCAATAGATGCTTTAATGTTTCTGGGGACTGATAGTTGCACAACAAACATATGTCGGAATCACTTATTAATAGGCATAAATTACCATCCACCCTAATTCTGAGGAAGTTTCTACCTGATAACCTACACTGGGCAATAACTCTGATGAAATTTAAGCTTAGTTTAAATTTAAGATAGGCCTCACATTGTAGAGATTCCAACATTTTGATATTTTTGTACATTAGGCTGTAGTTAGACACAAGGGCTCTTTCTCTATCTAACATGAAGTTCTTTTCATCTATTTTGTGACTATTACATCTAGTTCACTTAGTATCGTTCTGCTATCAGAGTCTAGAACATGTACATAATTTATTGCCTCTAATTTACTTTTTAAACAGCTATACCAGTTGTATTTACATAAGTTTGTATCTGAAGAATGTTCCTTGAGTTTAACTATGCATCTCCGCGGGAAACGCTTTGTATCCATATTATAAATTTTAGCTAAATAGATTAGCGCCCTTTTAACTACCTTTGACTCTATTTTTGATCTTTCCGTTTCGAGACGCACTAGGTAGCCCGGAGTTGATTTCGGGAGCGTTAACAGCAATTTTAAAAAATACGTGTGAGTTTTTTCCAGTTCATCACAATAGTTTAGGGCCTGTCATGTATGGTATAAGTTTTAACAGTCTCCTCTAATGTGTTATATATCGCCGCCTATGGTTGGTTGCGTATCTGTAGCAGTATCTATGGGATGTGACAGATAATTAATAATGTTCTCGTTTATGCTTATGTAAATTGATTAAATAAATTTCATATAGTTAGAGTGTTCTTTATAATAAATAACTTATCAGAATTAACTGCACCGTTAAGAAATTTAATTAAAAATAAAACTCCGTTTATTTGGAATAAAGAACATGATGCGGCTTTTTTAAAAATTAAGAATAAACTCTGCGACAAACCTATTTTACAATTCTATGATGTCAATGTTGCATGTAAAATTTCTGTAGATGCAAGCAGTACTGGAGTTGGGGCAGTACTCTTGCAGAATGGTCTACCAGTTGCATTCGCCTCTCAAGCATTTACTAGCTGCCAGCAGTCTTGGGCACAAATTGAAAAAGAATGCTATGCAATTGTCTTTGGATGTGAGAGATTTCGTCAATATGTGATTGGCAAGTCTTTTGAAGTCGAATCAGATCACAAGCCTCTTATTCCAATACTAAAGAAAAATATTGCAGAGATACCGACAAGACTACAAAAACTCAGAATGAGACTTCAGCCATACGATTTAAATGTAACATATATACGTGGTAAGGAACTAGTGATTGCAGATGCACTCTCTAGAGCTCACGTAACAGAGACGCGAAGACGTGGATTCTAAAATGTACATATTAGACGTTACTCTGTCAAGTAACATGAGTGATCGGAAAAAACAAGAATACATCAAAGAAACTGCAGACGACAAAGAACTACAAACTTTGAGAAAACTCATTCAAATTGGATGGCCAGTAGAAATTAAAGATGTTCCGGATATTGTTAAGGCGTATCATACTTATCATTCTGGTATTTATGAATATAACGGATTGTTATTCAAAAATAATTGTTTAATCGTGCCAAAAAAATTAAGAAATGAGGTCCTGGAAAAATTACATTACAATCATCTTGGTATTGATAAAACCAAATCTAGAGCTCGAGAAGTTGTTTTCTGGCCGGGCATGAATCGAGAAATCCAAGAAAAAGTTTCAAACTGTAAAACTTGTCTCAAATTTGTGAGATCCAAACAAAAAGAGACCTTAATTCCTTGTGAAATACCAGATAGACCATGGGAAACAGTCGGGACTGATCTTTATTATTTATATGGAAATGTTTATTTAATGGTAATTGATTATTACTCTAAATATGTGGATGTTCTATATTTAAAAGATGAAACGAGCATCACTACCATAAAAGCACTAAAAACATGTTTTGCTCACTGGGGTATTCCAAAAATAGTAAGATCAGATGGAGGACCACAGTATAAGGGTGAAATTTTTGACAGGTTCAGCAACGAATGGAATTTTGAACACATCAAATCGAGTCCAACGTATGCTCTTAGCAATGGCATGGTAGAACGCCACATTCAAACAGTTAAAAGAACTTTGAAAAAGGCAATGGATGACAAAAAAGATATGTTCCTAGTGCTACTGGAACTAAACAATACTTCGATTGATAGCTTGCTAGGATCGCCAAACCAAATCCTTCAAGGGAGAAGAGTTCGTGGGGTCATGGCAGGTATTCCATTAAAGGAATGTGAACCAAATCTTCAAATAAAACATAGACTTCTGGAAAGGCAACTCAAACAGAAGAAATATCATGATCACCGAGCTAAAGATTTACCCAAATTTGAAGTTGGTCAAAACGTTAGATTCAAAAATAGAGAAGGTACCTGGAACAGAGCCATTATAATCGATAAAAATCCAAAACAAAGAGCATACCAAATTCAAACCGACAAAGGTAGACTACTTACCAGAAACCGTATCCATTTGAATCATGACAGCAATGAACCAATAAAAGTTGAAAAAGAACGAAGATATGATGAAATTCCTCTCGAAACACCTTCAAATAACAACAATAAACATGTTAATGTCGAACTACAGCATGAGACAGAAAAGCTGGAAGAAAGAGTGGAATCTTCAAATAACGTAATTCGAGGAGAAATAGAAAGCGCACCTCAAGAAGTTGTATTCACACGTAGTGGACGTGCTAGTGCAAAACCAAAATATCTAAAAGACTATAATTTATGTTGATTGCAATTTACACTTCTTAGAAAGAAATGTGTTCGATATTTAGTTTTGGAAAGTCTATGTACTATTTTATTTTGATTAAGGATATAACTTTTTATTGTCAAAACTAATCTTTGTTATACGATTATTACGAAGTTAAACTATTTGTTTTTCTAGAACGGAGATGTCATGTATGGTATAAGTTTTAACAGTCTCCTCTAATGTGTTATATATCGCCGCCTATGGTTGGTTGCGTATCTGTAGTAGTATCTATGGGATGTGACAGATAATTAATAATGTTCTCGTTTATGCTTATGTAAATTGATTAAATAAATTTCATATAGTTAGAGTGTTCTTTATAATAAATAACGATCAGAACACCATAAATATGACAGGGCCCAGACACCTGAAGCGTATAGGAGAGAGCTCTCCACTATAGCCTCAAAAAGCTTTATCCTGCTTTCCCAACAATCTACTTTTGCGCCCAAAAGAGTCTTCCAAATAGTGCCCACAGCGATCCTTGCTTTGCTTTCGTGATGTTTAACTGCCTGGTTAAAGACCAGAGGAGAAGAATGGGACCCCCAAATATTTGAATTCCCTTACTTTCTCAAGCTCTAAACCCTTGCATTTCATACCACGGATTTTCTTGTGCCTTCCTTTTCGCTTAAAAACCATTATCTTTGTTTTTTCTGTATTGATTTCTAGGCCATTTAACTCGCAGTGTCTTTCCAAGGTGCTTATCTTTCGCTGTAGGTCCAGAATATCGAACGCTAGAATCGCCATATCATCAAACATGAGGAGTTCCATTTCTGTTATAATCCTGTCGTGCTCACAGTCCAAGAAGAAGGAGTCTATGTCGTGTAAAAAAAGCGAAAACAATGTCGGGCTCAACGAATCCCCCTGGACGACGCCTTCCGTGACTTCGATTTCGCTTGTCCGATCTTCTGGCCCAACTCTGACCGTCATCTTGGCTTTCTCGTATAAACTCCTTATCGTTCTAATAAGGCATACACTAACCCCTGCTTCATAAAGTTTTTGCCAAAGTCGTGCATGAGATATGGAATCAAAAGCACGCCTAAAGTCAATAAATGCTGCATACAAGTTCCCATTATTCTTTTTGAAAGCGTTCTCAATTTTCATAGTGATCGTAAAAATGCAGTCTTCACAAGATCTGTTCCGTCTAAATCCCATTTGGCACTCCGGAAATATCCCTTGGTCTTCGCCCCAATTGTTCAATCTATTCGCGAGTAAAGCTGTGAAAATCTTTAATATCGTATTTGCAAAGGCTATCCCTCTATAATTCATAGGGTCGATTCGGTCCCCCTTTTTATATAGTAGAATCTGATCGAAACGCGCCTAACTGCTTGGTATTTCGCATTCCTCTAGTATCAGGTTAAACAAGTTTACCAGAAATGAAACCCCGTTGGTTGCAAAAGTTTTATAAAAAATGTTTTGAATTCCATCTGGGCCTGGAGCCGTACCGGGCTTGGTCTTACTGAGCACTAGCTTGAGATCGTCTATGTTAATACTTTGGTCAAGATAAAAATGCCGGGCGCCCATGAACATACTATTATCTAGTAGTCTTGGAGGAAAAAGATTGTCATAAAAGGTCTTTATTTGCGTAAGACCCAGTTCTATCTTCCTTTGCAGCTTAGGCGTAACTTTCTTGACTGTTTTCCAGAAGATGGCACTGTCCCGAACGTTACTTAACTTTTCTCTAAGATCTTCATAATATACTTTTTTTGCTTGCTTCACTGTTGCTACATGCAATTTTCTTGCCTCTATATAACGGCTTTGTACAGCTTCATCACCCTTAGAATTGACCCAACTCCTAAAGAGTTTTCTTGTATATTTCTTTGATTGTACGCAGTCCTGCGAGTACCAATTCTTGTTCCTTGGCGTATGCTTGCCTTTAGGATGGTGCTTTTTAAGCATTCCCGAATCTTTTGCAGACCCCGTTACGCTTGTCTGTAAAAATTCAGCAGCCATGTTCCCAGACACTGCTGGTACTCGAAGGTCTTGCTCCGTTATTTCTAAAAATTTTTCTTTTGCGGATGGATCCCATATTAATTTTTTCCACTACACACTTTTTATTCCAGTTCTCCCCGTTCGTATCCATTTTTTGGTAACTCATGCTAATAGCTATTGGTAGATGGTCTGATGTACCCATGTCCATTACTTCCAAATCCGTTAAAACCTTTAATCCTCTTATGTCCGTCCAGCCCAAATCTAAGGTACTTGATCCCCTCCCGTCAATGAATGTATAGCTGCCCCTAGAGTCCGATGTAGGGCGGCCATTTAAACAGAAGAGACCGATTTGCTCAAATGATTCACATAATAATTTTCCCATTTTATAGACCGTTTTATCCATGTTATTCCTATTGGCCTTAAAATTGGTCAAGTTCATAATTTCTTCATCATGTTTGTTGAGGTAGCCAATGCGCGAATTAAAGTCCCATACGACTATTATCAAACTATCATAAACTTCCTTTAGATCCTTAACAAAGTCATATAGCATTAGAATTCTTTCTGAACCGTACTTAGGTCTAATGTATACATTGACTATAATAATGTCACAGCCTTGTATTACCCCCTTAATTGCTATCCAAGATACAGATTTGTTTAATACTATTACATCTTTCACAGAATATTTGTCAAACATTGTACATAAACCACCGCTCGCCCTCCCTAGTTCTTTTTCTTTTACACCCTCCATATTCACGCTTATATAGTCCTTAAATACAGAAGGTAGAGTGATTTTCTCAAACCAATGCCAGGTTTCTGACAGGCATATTACACTATACCCCGACACTAATTCATAAATTTCGTCCGCACTTAGGTTATAAAAATTCTTGATCCCATGAACATTCCACTGGCATATTTTGTTTTTGAAGTTCAGATCATCTCGGTTAGTTACGAAAAAGATTGTTGTTCGTCTTAACGGGCTTCTCAGTCGGCATTGGCCGTTCCAAATTGGTCATACCACCATTGTCCTAGTAGATCTCTTCGGACAACCTGTCACCAACTTCGCATAGATTAGAATCAGAGAAACTCTCTACCGTGGCTCGATGGTGTTGCTCTTCTAGGCTGTTACTCACGTCATTCCATGTCCAAATTTCTTTCCCCACATATAATTTTTTATACGCTACATTAACCTTCTTGTCCAATTTTCTTTCCTCTTCGGCTAGTGATCTTATATGTTTTTGAATTCTATTTTCTTCTTTGGTGTAATCGTCGTTTATGAATAAACTTTGCCCACGGAGAGATTTTTTTCTTTTCAATAACTCTTTCTTCTCCGGCCAGCTGCCTAATTTGACTTTAATGACACTGGGCAAGTTCGCTATGTTTAATATTGTAACGACTTTTCTAGTAGAACTTATTTATTTAACGGATATTTATTTTACAACTATTTATTTAACACTTAAACACTAATAGAATACTTAAACACTAATAATAATTCAACGACTTATTTATATCACAAGGAAAATGCGTATTTATATCACTCGGTATATCGTAGTTCGGTATTTATATCACTCGTTCGGAAGCTCACTGTAAACTGACTGACTACTGGCCACGTCAACAGGTATTTATACTGATTAGGAACAATCCAGAAAGTTCCAGAATTACATACTAGACTTTACTGGAGTGCCTATTGTGTTCATCTAATTTATGGCCTTGTTTATCGTCATCAAAGCGCCGACCGACGCCGGCATTCTTTGAGCTCCGCTTATCTGCTGTCGGTTCTCGTCGCCGCTATCGCACACACACACGCTCGCCGCACTGCTCGCTCTCGTACACATATACGCTCGCTACACTGCCCACTCTCGCACACATACGCTCATTACACTGCCCCCTCCTTAAGGGTGATCCGTCCCGGATCACATCTTCCGTTCCTTCGAAGGATCATGCCGGTACTTGCAATTCTGTCCCCTAAGGCACCCAGTCGTCATATGGAAGTAGCAATCCACCGTCCTTGGCTGTGCGGGATCTCGTTGGGGATTATTGGTGTATACCGTTATTTCGACGCCGCTCCACCGGAACAGGACCTCCAACATGCTCCGCACCACTCTCCAGTTCAGTCCATCCAACCCACATCCTATCCTTGGCATGGCTAACCTTGTGGTACCTGTGGATAGCAGTTGGTCTCTTAGTTCCACCAACGAATTCCATAACGAGCGGTAGGTGGGCTTTTCAGACGACGCCTCCTTAGTAACCAGGTAGTAAATGGATCGGTGCCCGTCCACCAGACTTAGCACTTTCTTTCTATCTCCGAGTTGGTCCCGCAGCTCTAACAAGCGGCCAAACTTCTTCTTGAATACGGTGGCAATACCGCGATCCATCCTCAAGTCTTTGGCCACACAATGAACCAGCGAGTCCGAAGCAGAAAACAAATCTTCGGATCTCTCGGAGGTGACACCGAATCTGGAGTTGGCATATAAGCTCGGCGTGGCCATAAACTCGTCATACTGGGGATCCGGAGAACGAGCTTGCATAAGCCTGATCCGTGCTTCTTCGTGATTGTCACCGGCATATGGGGCCAAACGGTTAAAATGGACAACCTTCGGTTTTCCATTTGGTGTGCGTCGAATCCGGTAAATAACGTCATTTATTCTCTTGACGAATGTATATGGACCTTCCCAGTGCTGCTGTAGCTTCGGCGAAAGACCTTTACGGGGCTGTGGATTGTATAACCACACCATGTCTCCCTCCTGGAAACCTCCATCAGTGGCCCGTATATCGTAAGTGTCCTTCATGCGGTCGCTAGCTATCTGCATCCGGGAACGTACTTCCTCATGGATATCGTCAAGTCTTCTGCGAATATCACTAACGTAGTCTTCTTCGGCAACGTCCTCACCAGGTTTGCAGCCAAATTTCAGGTCACATGGTAACCGTAGCTCCCGACCAAACAGTACTTTTGCTGGTGTTTGTCCAGTAGTTTCGTGAATCGATGATCGATATGCCATAAGAAGCAGTGGCAGATGGCGATCCCAGTCTCTTTGGTGTTTGGCGACCACTTTGGACAAGTACTTGTTAATGGTCCTGTTCATTCGCTCTACCATGCCGTCTGATTGAGGATGCAGAGGTGTTGTCCGGGTTTTGTGAATGCCTAATGTCTTGCAGATTTCTTGGAACACGGCCGACTCAAAATTCCGACCCTGATCAGAATGAAGCTCCATGGGCACGCCGAACCGGCTGATCAGGTGGTTTACGAGCTCCTCCGCTACTGTGGTGGCTGTCTGATTTGGGAGTGCGTACGCTTCAACCCATTTCGTGAAGTAGTCCATTGCCACCAGGATGTATTTATTGCCACCATCGGTCTCTGGAAACGGTCCTGCGATGTCAATGGCAATCCGTTCGAATGGACTGCCGACATTGTACTGGCGCATAGGAGCACGCCGTCGTTTTTGTGGTCCCTTGCTGGCTGCACAAATTGTGCACTTCTTGCACCAGTCTTCAACGTCCTTTTTGCAATTGACCCAGTAAAACCGCTCACGGACTCTTCCAAGGGTCTTGTTAACACCAAAATGTCCCCCCGAAGCATCGCCATGGAGGCACTTCAAGACTTTCTTTACCAGGCTCTTCGGTACAAGCAATTGACGTTTGCTCTCAGTACCATCCTGGTTTTCCACTATTCGCTTCAGGAGTCCATCTTCCTCAACAATGGAGTCCCATTGGGCCCACAACGATTTTACCTCCCCAGATTTAGCGGCGATCTCTTGCCAGATCGGTCGGCTGCCTTCATTCTTCCATTTCCGAAACAAGCTCAGGACCGGATCAGAACCCTGTTCCGTCTTGATGTTATCAGGATGCCATTGTTCATCCGTGACGGTTATCCTCCGGACTTCTTCATGTTCCTCCAGGCGCTTGCAGTGCTTGCAGTTTTCGGAACATGGTCTTCTGGATAAGGCATCAGCGTTCTTATGGCTATTTCCAGCTCGATGTTGTATGTCGAAGTCGTACTCTTGGAGTTTTTCTATCCAACGCGCGACTTGACCCTCTGGATTCTTGAAACTCAGTAACCACCGTAAAGCAGCATGATCTGTTCGGAGCAGGAACTTCCTTCCATACAAGTACTTATAAAAGTGCTCCACGCTCTTTACTACTGCCAGAAGTTCTCGTCGGGTTACACAGTAGTTTCGTTCGGGCTTGGATAGGGTCTTGCTGAAATAGCCGATGACTTTTTCCTCTCCGTGTTGTATTTGTGAGAGTACTGCGCCTAACCCTACATTGCTAGCGTCGGTGTCCAGAACAAATTTCCCCTCTGGTATCGGATAACTCAACACGGGTGTGGAAACGAGAGCTTGCTTTAACTTTTCGAAGGCAGCTTGGCAGTCCGGTTCCCAGCAGAATGGTCTGCCACTTTCGGTTAGTCGAGTCAATGGCTTGGCAATATTGGCAAATCCAGGAACGAAGCGTCTATAGTAAGTACACAGGCCAAGGAAGCTTCTGACCTGATGTACGCCAGTAGGTACTGGCCATTCTCGTACGGCTGTGATCTTCTGCGGGTCGACTGAAACGCCGGTCTTCGTGACTACGTGCCCCAGGTAGTTCACTGTCTCCTGAAATAGCTGGCATTTCTTGGGGCTTAATTTCAGGTTGACATCACGCAGCCTTCGAAGTACCTCTTCCAAGTTTTTCAGGTGATCGTCGAAGTCTTTTCCGATCACGATTATGTCGTCAAGGTATACTAGGCAAGTTTTCCCAATCAAGCCGTTCAAGGCCGTCTCCATGAGTCGTTCAAATGTGGCTGGCGCATTACACAACCCGAACGGCATTACGTTGAACTGCCACAGCCCGGTTCCGATCGAAAATGCCGTCTTCTCTTTTGCCTCAGGATCCAGGTTTACTTGCCAGTATCCACTTTTAAGGTCTAGCGTTGAGAATATTGTCGACCCCGCAAGCGTGTCCAAGGTATCATCGATGCGTGGCAAGGGGTAGCTATCTTTCTTGGTGACATTATTTAGCTGGCGGTAGTCAACACAGAAGCGTGTAGATCCGTCCTTCTTCTTGACCAAAACTACCGGCGACGTCCATGGACTGGTCGATGGTTCTATTATTCCGTCCTTCCGCATGTCGCTTATAATCTTTTCGGCCTCTTCCTTTTTGGCCAGTGGTAGTCTCCTCGGTCTCTGACGGATGGGCTGCGCTTCGCCAGTGTTGATTTTATGGACGACGATGTTGGTTCGCCCTTTCTTGCCGCTGTCCTATGCGAACACGTCCTGGTACTTTACAAGGAGTTCCCCTATTCGACGTTGTTCAGGTTGATTACGGTTTTCACCCGCCTCCTTGTGCAGTTTTAACAACGCCTCCGGAATACCTTGAACTTTGCGCATCCCTGAACTCAATCTTTTAACTTGTGGCATGGCAGTGTCCTGGGCGTGTAACTGGAACGTTTCGCTGTTCAGTGTCACATTCTTTCTCCGGAAATTCAAGCAGAAGTCATATTTTCGGAGGACGTCCAAACCCAGTATTACATTGTCCTCTATTTCTGCCACTAACACGCAGTGTTTAAAAGACGTTCTTCCCATTTGGATGTTGACGTAACTTTCGCCCCTGACTACTACTTGTTCTCCAGTGGCGGTACGGAGCTTCCATTGCATTGGCAGAAGTTTACTGGGCTTGGTCAATATTCCGGGCCTTATGATTGTTCTGCTAGCTCCAGTATCCAGCAGAAATGAACACTGCTTCCTGTTTATGAGTCCAGTGAGAAAAAGGCTGTCAGTTCGATCTTTCATTGTCTTAGTCAGTGCTACTAAACCTGGGGCCTCGTGTCCCGGGACCGACGTTTGCCCCGCCGCGTCGTCCCTGATTAGTTTTCCGGAACGCGGGGCACGCGCTCTTGAGTAACCTCTTCGTTCTTGCAAGCGGTTCTTACGTGTCCCAATTTCCCGCAGTTCCAACATCGTATTGGTCTCGGTTTCTTGTTTAATCTTCCCACTATCCTGCTAACTATTTCTTCTAGTCTGTCTTCGTATCGACCGTCGGGCTCCTCCCTTAGCTCACGCACTCTACCTTGCCGTTGCGATGCCTGTTTAACGACGTCATACTCCAGTGCCCGAGCCAACGTGTCAGCGAGTGTCTTTGGCCTGTCTAATCGAAGTCGCTGTTGTATGTCGTCATCCCTTAACCCATCGATGAAAGAGTCGATAGCCAACTTTTCTAAAGTGTCGTCGGGAGTACCTGGATACGCGAGGCGGACCAGACGAGCGATATCAGCCTCGTATTCTTGCAGGTTTTCCCCTGCCTTCTGACGTCGGTTTCTTAACTGCACGTGACTGACGCTCGTCATATGTGCCTGACCATACCGCATCTCTAATTTCTTCACTAGGTGTTCATAGTCGTTCAATTTCTCGGGTGGTATGGTATCCAAAATTTCCTCGGCATTACCATGCAGCGCGCAAACCAGCTCGGAGGCTTTATTTTCCAATGTCCATCCGTTCGACTTCGCGGCCGTTTCAAATTTCTTAAGGAAAGTGGTCCATGATGTTTTTCCGTCGAACTTAGGTGGCTTCGTATATGCTTTCGATGAAACACCGTGCCCATTTTCCTGCTTTACACTTCTAGCATCATTATCGATCTGTTCGGACATTGTCGTACATAGAAACCTTTCTTCTATTTCTTTAATTCGTGAATCTATTTCTTGAAATTTTCCTGCAAAATTCTGTTCCGTTTCGGCCAATTTTGCGTTGAATTTCTCTAAATTTTCCTTCAGTTCTTTTGAATTTTCGGTTAATTTCTCTTCCAGGTTTTCCATTTTCTTTTCCAGATTTTCTTTCAATTTCCCTTCCAATTCCATTGAATTTTCCTTTAATTTCTTTTCCAGTTTCCCTTCCAATTCCATTGAATTTTCCTTTAATTTCTTTTCCAGATTTTCTTTCAGTTCTTCCAGATTTCCTTTTTGTTCCTTTGAATTTTCCTTTAATTTCTTTTCTAGTTCATCCTCAAATTCGTAGGTATTCGGATCGAAACCCTCTCGTATCAGAACTTCCTCTAGTCGCCCTTGTAAGGTGAGCTTGTTACCAGACGTATCTTCGTCTCACTCCTCGAGTTCACTTTTCAATTCGGCAACTTTCAGCTCCAACAACTTTTTCGGCATTTTGATTTATTTAACAATTTTTCTTCTACTAGAAAATTCTCTTCTTTGGGGGATCGATTGGCTGAGCACCCCACACCTGACACCAATGTAACGACTTTTCTAGTAGAACTTATTTATTTAACGGATATTTATTTTACAACTATTTATTTAACACTTAAACACTAATAGAATACTTAAACACTAATAATAATTCAACGACTTATTTATATCACAAGGAAAATGCGTATTTATATCACTCGGTATATCGTAGTTCGGTATTTATATCACTCGTTCGGAAGCTCACTGTAAACTGACTGACTACTGGCCACGTCAACAGGTATTTATACTGATTAGGAACAATCCAGAAAGTTCCAGAATTACATACTAGACTTTACTGGAGTGCCTATTGTGTTCATCTAATTTATGGCCTTGTTTATCGTCATCAAAGCGCCGACCGACGCCGGCATTCTTTGAGCTCCGCTTATCTGCTGTCGGTTCTCGTCGCCGCTATCGCACACACACACGCTCGCCGCACTGCTCGCTCTCGTACACATATACGCTCGCTACACTGCCCACTCTCGCACACATACGCTCATTACAATATGTAAACTTTTTTAATAGTACACTCAAACTGGAGCTTAGTTATGAAGAAATTTGTGACTACCCGGTGTATGTCGTCTTTTGGGTTAAATTTTAAGCCATGTATTAACACATTGTTTTTTCTTTCTTTTTTATCTCTAATTTCTTCTTTATGTTCTAGTTCTTTAAGCCTTCGGCAAAGGTGTTCCTTTTCCTTATTCCATGTTCCCTCCTTCTCAGTAATCCAACATTTGATTTGTTTAATTTCACTACTTATTTCTTTTTTGAGGTTTCTAAGTTCGCTCATTAATTCGGAGTTGCTGGCATTGCGTACTCTGTTACTTTCTTTGATTTCATTCGAGAGAAGATCAATTTTTTCAAGTATTTGATTTAAATTGTTGTTGGGTAGCTCACCGGTTGCTATTTCTTTGTCGTTGCACGATATACCAAGGAGTTCCGTAGTATTTTTCGCCGTCTTGCTCAACATACTAGATATCTTTCTTACTCCTTGATTTTCCTTCACTTCTAAAAGTATTTTGGGTGGTCTACCTCTGGTGCCCATTTTTGGATGTGACCAGGATATGACTCCAGTGGTTAATCAAAAAGTTAACCTCACTTATTTATAGTCTATGGTTTTCACACTTTGACCTCTTATTTTTTGCTCTCCAGCGTTTTAACTATGCAATTAATTGTTGCGAGAACACGAAATACTTAGAGTAATAACCCTGGGCAACCCACCCCTTAACACTCAACTAAGTACAATCCAATACCCAAAAGACAGTAGGAGCCCGCGAACACACTTCCTAACCGCATCAATTCCCCCTCCACCTCCTTTTCATGAGAATTATTAAAGAGTTCTTCACATTTTGCAATGGCCACACTGTCGGAAGAGTCAAATTCACAAATTATAGTATTAATTTTCTCAAAATGTTTTATTTATAAAAAGACATCCAGTTTAATCAAGTTCCCCATCTAGTGAGGACAGGTTCAGGAGGTAAAGGAACATCCGGGAGTTTTTTTCTTGTAAAATTGTACTCTCAGGGGAGCTTCAATAAACACTTTTTAATATTCGCAATCAATTTATTTACTACCGGATATTCTAACCTAACTGTTTCTGCGATTCTATTTACCCACTCGTGGGTAGCACATTGATATCTCGGGAAGTGGCGGACTCGCTGGTCTTTTACAATGTGCTCACACATATTTTGTTTCAAATTATTTTGTCTATACCAGCATACGAATCCACAGTAATGATATATGGGGAAAGGATTCTGGCAATTATTAGTACTTCGGAACTGTTACATTTCACCCAACATATGCAGCGATATCATGTATTGTAATTGCAGAATGAGCAGATGACGGCCCCATAAAAGGAACAGTGACAACCAATAACAAGGTTCTTGAGCGCACAATTTAAGATGGAATGTGTTCACTGGTATTTTTGCCCTAATTAGGTGCCTTTATTGTATTCTTGTTTTTGAGTGTTTTTGTGTAAATTAAGTATGGTGTCAGGCTTATTTTTGTTTCAATTTTGGAGCCATTCTTTGTTTTAGAATGGAGCCCTGTGTGTTGCGAATTTTGGTTCATTTTTGCCATGAGGGAGGATATTTTGGTCTGTGGAAGTTATTGCCTTATGGTGGTCGCTGAAGCCAATACTCTTCTAGAGTTATGTATTTCGTGGAAAAGATCCACATCTATATTTCGTGGAAAGATCGGCCCTTTTGATTCCGTAGTGGATGCCCATCCCTGGAATTTTGAATTCCCGTAAGGAAAGTCCACCTTTGGTGTTTATATAGGAGGACTCAGAAACCTCCAAAGGTAAGTCCTTTTTTTATTATAAAAGGTTACGCAATCTTGAGGGTGCGCTAGTTTTTGGGTGCCCATTTTTTTTTCTGAATTTAGATCTTAATTTATTGGTACCTCAACTACGTGATGTGTGACTTAATAATAATTACGTACTAAGAAATTTTCAATCTTTATTTTCCAGTAATAGTTTGTGTTATGCGTTGTAAATGATACTTTTATTTATTACTGGAGTATATATTTACTACCTAATGAAATACTTTGCTGGTTAGCTTTAGTAATTTAACTTTTTCAAATATTTTTTTATGTACAGGGCGGGCCAAATTGCACACTTTTAAAGGCAAACTATATTTTAAAGAGGAGATACACAAAAACCGATGTGGTGTCTGAAGCTCAATTTTTATGAGAAGTTAATTGCTGCAAACCGCGTCTCGTTATCTGTCACTGTTTCAGAGATACAGGGTGTATTTGGAAAATGTACGTCTTCGAAAAACCTCTGTAACCTTTTTCCTGGCAAATTTTTTTTATTTCTGTAGAAACATTCCTAAAGCTCTTTTTTACGTTGAATTCAATGATGGTGTAAGGTTAATTGTTGTAAAGTGAATAATTTAGCTGTAAACAACATAAACAGTATTTTTTTAAATGAAATACCCTGTATATTTTAACACGTTCTAAGAGTGCTCTAAATAACCGATTCTAATTTCGAATAAATTTTGTAATGTACTCGTGTGTGCATTGGCCCTGCCCGCTGTCGATAAATAAGCGGTAAGATGTTAATGTTTACTTTAGTTGTCTGATAAGAATACTGCTTTACTTTATATCCGTCTATTTTGAACAGCTCAATTGCTTGTTTCAATTTGTTGTAGATATCTACATTGCCCAATCACGCGCAGAACCGGCTTCGGATAGTAAAATTTTGCTTATTTTCTTAATAATAGATTGTCCCTGAATTACGCTGGTATAGTACATACTACGTCCAGTTGACACCCTCTGAAAATCTGTGCATATTTCATTTATAGCCTGTATATAGGGTAATTATTTTCAACGTTATGGCTTGTTCAATTACATGCAGCACTCAGAGCAGTTTCTTTTAATATATAATCATTATTAATGACAATTTTTGTCTGTGCTATTTTGTTATTTGGGTAGAGAACTTTGAGCTCTCATCTGTCAGATGTACTACCTTAAAACAATTTTCGATGTTTCTACTCCTAGACTAAGAAATAGATGTTCGACTCTCATAATTCCTTTTGGTCGACACTCAGCGCCATCTAACCTAGCCCCAGTCGTACTAGACTACACTTGAGATATATATATATATACATAGAAATGGCGAAGAAAACTTGTGGCGCAAGTGTTGTAATTCTTCGAATAAAATGCAGAACGCAGCGGTTTTGTAAAAGTATATTTAATTGTTAATAATAGTTAATAAGGACATGAACATGTGAACAATAAAAGAGTAAGATGATGACTGACTTTGGTTGCTAAACGTAACTGTAACAAAGGTATACAAGAGTTATATGTATGCGCAAAAGATTAAACCAACGAACAAAAACTGCTTTATAAATCCCTGAATTAATCATAATCGTAAACATACAACACAACGAATATTGATACAGTCACATGCATATAAAAGAATAAAACAAAACTAATATTGCGAATACAAACCTAACACTCCCACTTATTCGTAATTCGTTACAATTTGCAACTTGTTAACATTATTCTGAAACGTGTTCAAAGGAAGTGGTTTCGTTAGAAAATTGGCTAATTGATTTTTGGATTCTATGACTTCTAACGTAATGTTACCGTTTGCACATTCATCACGAACGAAATGATACTTCACGTCCACGTGTTTCGTTCTTCTATGAAATTCCGAGTTTCTTGCCAGTTTTATTGCAGATTGATTATCCACGAAGATTCGAACTGATCCGGGGTCTTGATCCAATTCGCATAGTAGATGTTTTAGCCATAATGCTTCCTTCACGGCCAAGGCTAAAGCTACATATTCAGCCTCTGTTGTTGATTGGGCGACGATGGATTGTTTTTGGCTAGACCATGTAACGGGAGAACCAAACATTGTAAAAATGTACCCACTCGTCGACTTTCGTGTATTAGTACATCCAGCATAATCAGCATCCGAATATCCCTCTAATCTGAATGTTTTTGATTTCTGATATCGCAGTCGATAATTGATTGTTTGTTTTAAATAGCGTAGAATACGTTTGACTGCTTTCCAATGAGTTTCATTCCAGTTGTTTATGAATCGACTAACTTGATTCACAGCGAAACAAATATCTGGTCGACTTACAGTCGATAGAAAAAGTAATGAGCCTACCGCTTCTCGATATTGTTCATTTTTTGATTCATTACTTCTATCGGACGGTGTTTGAAGATGTAATCCTGGTTCAGCAGGTGTTGATGATGGTTTTGCTTCTGACATGTTGAATTTTAGTAAGATTTGCTTGATATAAGGTATTTGGTGTATAGATATTTCACCACTAATTTGATTTCTTTCAATGTTGAGTCCAACAAATTGTTCTGCGTCATTGACAGTAATTTCGAAATGCTCTTCTAGATTGTTTATTAACGTTTCAATCGCGAGTTTTGACGATGAAAGCACCAGTCCGTCGTCAACATATAATGCTAGATATAAAGCATCATTGACAAATTGTCCACTAAACACGCACTGGTCGCTCTTTAATTGCTTGAAATTAAATTTTCTTAGGAAGTCAACGAATTTTTGATTCCATCCTCGCGACGCTTGTTTTAGACCGTACAAAGTTTTATTTAGTTTGCACACTTTTTCGCGATTTTCACTGTCTTCAAAACCTTTCGGCTGCTTCATGAAAATGTCTTCTTCGAGTTTACCATAAAGAAACGCTGTTTTAATGTCAAAATGTTTTAGTTTCAAGTCTTTTTCAACCGCTAAAGCGAGTAGCATACGCACGGAATCGTAACGCACTACTAGGGCAAAGGTTTCGTTGTAGTCTATGCCTTTTTGTTGTGAAAAACTCTTTGCAACGAGTCTAGCTTTGTAACGCGTCGGATTACCGTTTGAGTCTGTTTTGATCCGGAAAACCCATTTGTTGTCCACTAAGTTGACGTTTTCTGGCCTTGCTACTAGTTTCCATGTATTGTTTTTTAACAAAGCGTTCATCTCTTCTTGCATGGCTAATTTCCATTCGTTTGAATTTTCATCTTGAATAGCTTCTTCATAAGTGTTGGGAGAAATAGTCGAACAGTAAACTGCCGGTCCATAATAGTCGGGACGCTTAATAAGACTTCGATCTCTCAACTCTCGAATGTTTTCTTGATCTTCACGAATATCTTCGTCATTGTCTTCTGTTATTTCTAATTCTGTTTCTGAGTCTGTGTCAGCTTCGTAGTTACCAAATTTTATGGGAATATTTGCCAAATTCTCTTTATTTTCTTCTTGAAATGGCTTGCTTTCATTGAATGTTACATCTGAGCTTATTTCAATCCTTCTTTTGATTGGATCCCACAATCGATAAAGCTTTGATTCTTTTTCAAATCCCACAAACATTAATTTTTAGCTTTTCGGGCTCCATTTTCTTCTGAGCTGATTTGGAATTGATGCATAGGCGGTACAACCGAATAGTTTGCAATGTTGCACTTCTGGTTTTTGGTCAAACCATTTTTCAAACGCACTCATTTCCACTTCATCTTCTTGTTTTATTGGTAATGTTCTGTTTAAGATATATACAGCTGTGTTCACGGCTTCGGACCATAATTCAACGGGAACATTTCCATGGAGCAACATTGAACGCGCACTCTCCACTATTGTTCTCATTTCCCGTTCGGAAATACCATTTTGTTGCGGCGTGTAAGGAGCTGAGCGTTCGTGAATGATTCCTTTTTCCTTCAGAAAATTTTCAAAATCACCGTTGATGTATTCTGTACCGTTGTCCGTTCGTAAAAACCTTATTGAGTTTTTCGTTTGGTTTTCTACAGCTGCTTTGTATTCTTTGAATTTGCTCAATACTTCAGATTTGTGTCTTATAAAGTAAATTGTTCTGTACGCAGAAGCATCGTCTTTGAAAAGAACAAAATAACGGGAACCTCTTGGAGATTCTTTGCTCATCGGTCCACACACATCTGAATGAATTTTCTCACCTGGTTTCCATTTTGTCTTGTTGTGTATGGTTTTGTGTGTTTTTCTTGAATGTTTACCTAGTTGACATGCCTCACAAAAAATGTTTTCATCGTTATCAGTTATCTCTATTCCATTTACCATTTTCCTTTTTGCAATTTTTCTTAGTGACTTGAAATTTAAGTGGCCAAGTCTTTCATGCCATAACTTTAATGTTTCCTTTTTTACTAAATTGCACTCTTGGTTGGGCTTGATTCTGAATCTCATGAACCACAAACCGTTTTTTCGATAACCTTCACATGACAATTTTCCATCACTTGTACGAAATTCGCAACGATCACTGTACGCATGGTGAGTAAAGTTTTTGTTTGTCAATACTCCCACTGAAAATAAACTTCGTCGTAGTTCGGGAACAAATAACACATTGTTTATTTCACGATTTTGCCAGTGACCATGAACTAGAGCTTGAATTTCGATAATACCAATTCCGGCAGCTGGAATCGTCTTATCGTTTGCGACTTTTACTAGTAACGGCTCCTTCAAAGGTTTAATGTCAACAAACCAATCACGCTGATTAGTCATATGCATTGTGGCACCGGAATCACAAATCCATTCCTTTTGGTCGTCGTCTGAACTTGCCGTATACAGGGAGGACACATCACATGTATAGGCGTCTTCAGACTGATTTTGAATTGCCTTTCTTGTCGGTTTGCTCTTTTGCAATTCTTTTTCGACATTCTCTTGCCCAGTGGCCTTTCATTTTACAATAATTGAAAGTGGTCTTCTTCTTCAGTTCATTGATGACCACCTTCCCTTTGGGTTTTGACTTTTCAGCCAGCTTCACTTGGAGTGATTGGACTTCTAAGGCTAATCTCGAAGTCTCGTCGTCACTTTGGATTAAACGAGCTTCTTCTTTCAACAATCGCGCTGTTAAGTTGGCTAACGTTTGTTGTCCAGGTGCAACTGAGTCCCACGCAGTCTTGAATGCATTGTACTTGGCTGGTAAACTATTTATCACTTTTGATATTACTGCACTATCTGATAGAGTTTCTTGAGCATCCTTTAGCTGCCTTACGAGTGATTCTATCTTCGAAATGTGTGAAGCAATCTTATCGCCATCTTCCATTCGATAATCGTAGAACTTTTGCCAAATTAACTCTTTTGAGAACTCTGTTTTCTGCTCATAGACTGAGATTAATTTCTTCCACATTTCACTTGCATTTGAACAGTTGACGAGATATTGCATAACTTCCGGCGAAATTGTAGTTAGCAATATGACCTGGGCTCTTGAATTTTTGTCATCCCAAGCAATCCATTCGGATTTCGTGTGGTCAGCTGGTTCAGGAAGGGTTCCATCAACGATTGACATCAGTTTTTCGGCTTTGAGAAGAATCGACACACCGAATTTCCACAGCTGGAAATTTGAGCCATCAAACTTCGCGATTTGCACAAGTTCGCTTTTTGACGTTGACGCCATATTACGCAATAACTATTAATGCGGATACTTTCACAAAAAATTCAGCAACAATTTGGACTGTGGCCTGGGCCAATAACCTGTTGTAATTCTTCGAATAAAATGCAGAACGCAGCGGTTTTGTAAAAGTATATTTAATTGTTAATAATAGTTAATAAGGACATGAACATGTGAACAATAAAAGAGTAAGATGATGACTGACTTTGGTTGCTAAACGTAACTGTAACAAAGGTATACAAGAGTTATATGTATGCGCAAAAGATTAAACCAACGAACAAAAACTGCTTTATAAATCCCTGAATTAATCATAATCGTAAACATACAACACAACGAATATTGATACAGTCACATGCATATAAAAGAATAAAACAAAACTAATATTGCGAATACAAACCTAACAGCAAGTACTTTGCCCAAGCGCCGCCAGCGGAAGCAAGCGCTGGTGCCTTGTGCGGAGGCGATGCGAGATTTTCAAGGTAATCTCCGACACACCTCACGTGTGGCCAACGCTGCCATTGATATTTGCCAAAGTTAATCTATCTATCTATACTATATAATCTATCTATCATATATAATAATGTTCTAGTGTCCGGATGTTTGTTTGAGCCCCACTCAGTTAGCCATGAAAAAAAGCATCGAAAATTGCACTTTTCGGTAACAGATTGTCGAAAAACTGCAAAAGACGCGCGAAATGCCATCAACGATATCGATTAAGATTAAAACGAAGTAGGGTTTTGCAAAATTTCATTACGATTTATTAAGCGGTTTAAAAGATATTAGCAAATGAAAACGGGAAGAAACGCGTTGTTGGTTAAAAGGATAATCTGGAATTTGTCGACTATTAAAACATCTAATCTAAGGACCAATGGGTTACATAGGCCTATTTTTATCATCCATTATGTGTTCGTTTAATCAAAATTTGTAATTAAATATCGTTAATTTTGACAAGTTCGTATTCTAAGGAAACAATTGCTGACTGGATGGACGGGGCCTGTATTGTCATTACTCGGACGTGTAAATTCTAATCGTGGAAGTTTGACGTTTATATTGTCGTTCATCAAAGAACGTTTATTAAAGATACGAAATGACAAAAAAATGTAATTTATAAACAATTATGCAATAAAATTCATTGCAGTTTTCATGGTTAATATAAAAGCAAATAAATATAGGCTTACAAGTCAAATCGGTTCGTAGAGTGGTCGGTAATGCACCGGTCTCGCTAACGTTCAAATCCCATCCGACAAATTTCTTTTTTTTTTTTAATTTTACGCTTTTAACGGTAATAATGGTGGACTTTAGCCCACCAACTTAGATTACTTTGAGCTTGTAGTATGTTGTAGAGCATGTTAAGCTGAACAAGAAGATATAAACATTTGTGAGATAGAATACAATTTGTTTAAATAGAAATTATTTTATTTAATTTAAATATTAAATTTATTATTTCGAGCATGAATATTTTTCTCAAAGTGAGTTCCAAAAAATTATATTAGCAGAACCATTTGTAGGTTATTCGAAATGAAAAAAACACATCTGAATTTTGCCATGAACCGGCGATAGGTTACGGTAAATTCGTTGAAGGCTATACACCACCTTCCAAGTTTCGACGGGTAGTACTATTACCTACAGTAAAATATGGGGTGTGTTATTAAGGTTATCGATCAGGTTATGGTAATTGTACGCGTTTACTCTTACCTCCCCGATTCGATTTAAATATTAGTATGTTGTAGTATTTATGCTGGGCGCAGAAACCACCCCTTTACATGGCTTTTCCACTTTGAGAATCCAAAATCCAAACACCCTGAGAACTTCTTGCAGGATAAAAGAGGATAGAAGGTGGTGTCAGAGGAGGGGCTGCTGTAGGAGGTAGTGCGATGGGGGTTGGGGGTTGTGTAGAGGATGGTAAATATTGTAGATAAAATAAAAGTTTGGGATGGGTTCGAGGGTGTGGTAGGGGGACAGTTCTTGGCCCTCTTAAAACCCTCAACCCCTACAACCGCTACCCTTTGTAACTACCACCTAGAACGCACTCACTACTACTCCCACCACCCACCACAACAGTATTTTTAAATTTTTTCAAGATGACAAGGCAGAAACGGTTATGATAGGGTGTGTATGTGTGTGTGTGTGTCTGTCTCCGGGCATGTTTTTTGAGAGGCGGGGATATTGTCAAAGATGGGAATCAAATTATGTAATGGTTGAAGGAAGCTACGGAAGTGGGTGGGTGTACGCGTAAATATACGTAGTATTCATTATAGCTTTCATGCTAGACATAACATAAATATGTAAATCAAATAATATATTACACAGTAAAATGCTAAATATTATTAACTTTTGCGCAAATAATTGAATAATAATAAATATTTGAAGCAATGGAATGGTAAATGCATTATGTAGAATACGTTTTGGTATTTAAGGGCCTCTTTGAAATAATAAGATGTGCTCTACGTAATAAATACTAAAAGTTAGGTTAAAGTATTTTACGATTTTTAGATAAAACAAAATTAAAGAAACATGCAATTTTCGCCATGAACTGCCGATAGGTGCTATGCACTAATAGGGTAAGTGCAATGCACTAATAGGAGAAGTGCTATGCACCAGTAAGATGTGCTATGCACCATTAGGGTAAGTGCTATGCACCACCGTGAGGTTACGGTACAAAGCGGCCCTTCTGTTTAAATTTGTTACAGTGCTATGCACCATCGTCCAAGCTTTGACGGATAGTATTCATAACAGTAAAAAATGGGATGTGTGGTGAAGGGAATCAATCAGTTTAAATAGAAACGTTTGCAACAATTTTTAGAGATACGTAACTTTTCTCAAAACAGAATAATTAGTAGTATAAGATGTCCGGTTCTAATTCAGAGGAGGAGAGGTTACTTAAGGTCAAATTGACACAAGGTCATTGACTTTAAACTTGTGTGTATGAAGTGGTTGAATGCTTCACAATGAATACATATGTACATGTGTGGGTAATGTAAAATTAAATACGTCTGCAGTCGTCTAAAGTTTACGATTTTTATTACGGAAAGTTTTAAATACGTCTGCAGCCGTTGAAGTGTCATTGCAACGTTATTCGAGGAATGAAGTTAGGTATTTAGTTACACTTACACTGATTATTGCAATTGCAATTGTACGTGATTCATATAGATATTGTGATGGGGAAGGATGGGAAAGAAGTGCAGTTGTAAGCAGGTAGACAATCGTTAGAGTAGTGAAAAGGAAGAGAAGGCAGAAGTAGTTGAGAAGATTGGTATGAGAATGGATGTAAGAAGCAGTAGTAGAGGTAGTAGTATCGATAAAGTTTGTGGTGGTACAAAAGAAGTAGAGTATTGGAATAATGCGGACCACATGGAAGGATTGAATGATGCGCAGCGTAACACTGTTACATATAGGAGATTACATAGACACAGAGGAGTATACTGTAAATAAAGCAAAGAAGTATGTAAGTGATGTTAGCTCTATGAAAAAAAATCTGAAAAAATTTTTGAAAAAAAGAAATAAAAGTTGACAAAAAGTTGACACCTTTAAGCTTAAAAAAAAAAAGCAGTTAAAAAAAGTGTTCCTCTTGGAAAATGTAAGTTGAACAGTGGGCTAAATGATCCCACCCTGAAAATCCGAGAAATATTTTTTGAACGTGTTTCACCCCCATACTTTGACCCCCGAAAAGTGTATGAAGGGTAGATGATAGGCAGAAAATGTCTGAATAAAAAATGTTTAGTCTTCCATCAAGAACAATTTGCTTCCAACGAAACTTGGAGGACGTCTGTAATGGGGGAAGTAATTTGTACCCTTAATTTCAAGAATTAATTAAAGGTATAAGGAGCGGTGCTTAAAAAAAAGGTGTCTCTCACTATTGATGTCGAAGACTGAAGGTACCACTTGTCAATGTCAGAAGTATCAAATTCAGACAACTACCCTTCTCGGACTTAGGCCTCCCGACCCCCCTCCTCTCACCTCTGGCGCCCCCCCCTCCCCTTGCACCCATTTCCCAATGACGTTTTTCAGCGGATTTTCTTCTCAACCCCTTTTCCACCCCATTTTTCATCCCTCGCATACCTATATACAACTTCTCCATGGAAACATAAATTCACCAGATTTCACATATATGTCTTATTCACGGTTTAGAACAACAATGGTCTCTTTGTACTTTCCTGTATCGGGCCGACTAACACCACTTAACCTAACCTGAAAAATCCCAATTTTTTTTTTTTTTCGTCCAAAACATTTTAGGACCTTTTTGGTTTATCCCCAGAGGGTCGGTTTTTTTTTTTTTATTTTATTTTTTTATTTTTTTTTTTTGTTTTATTTTTAGAATTGTAATTAACTTATTTCCAAAAATTTTTTTTTTCTATACATCACTTACATACTAACCCTTATTTACTAAGACTACATATATATATATACACTATTTACAATTTACCTTATATACTACTATATATCTACACATCTACCTCTTGGTAACCGACGTCACCTGCTGCTTCGCGGTGTCAAGCCACGTTTCCAGTTGCTCTAACTTCGGACGCTTTTCTTCCCTCGCGCGCTGTAAGACGTCCACTTCTTGATCGAGCTGGTGGTCCTCCTCCACCAGTTTGACCCGTTTATTCAACAATGCTGCCGTGTTACAGGCAGACTTCGCCACTTTTGCTTCAAGCTGAGCAATCTCCGCTTTCCACTTAGCGACGTCGTCGTCCTGTTCCAAGATAGCCTTGTCGACTTGGGCAATTTCAGCGCGCACCTTTTGCTGCGCAGCGCGCCTTGCTTCCCAAGCGGACGTCAAATACGCCATCTTTTCGCACACTTTCGGAATTATCGCAAAGGCGCGTTCCAGACTATCTATGTCCTGTGATAGCGTCGTCTGAGAAGGCGTCGTTGGGGTTTCCGGAAGTGGAGAAACAGGCGATGGAATCGGCGTAAGCGTCGGAAGTGAGAAACCGCAGTCACTTGACATCGAAGCAGCAGTTGTCATCGTCGTCGCCGTTGTCCAGGTACACGTCGTTGCCGCCGCCGTGGACGTGGACAACGGCGTCGGCACCGTGTTCGTCCTGGTGGTCGTGGTCGTTGGCGTGGTGGTTGCGGTGGTGGGCAGCGTCATCCCCAGACTCCGCTTCTTTCCACCAGCAGCAGAACATGTTCGTGGCGCCGACACTACAGCTATCGCCGCCATTGTAGTGACGGCGACCACAAACTCGCACTGTAAAACAAAATTATTAATTAACAATTACACAATTACTTCAACAATATTAATTAATACTTACACCACTTGTCCTCGATTTTCCATACCGGTATTTCGGTACGGCAGGTTTTCTTCCTTCTTTGTTTTCCATTTTTTTTTTATTGGATTATTTATACGTCTGCTCGGAACGAGAGTGGAAAGAAGAATGAGACGATGCTCCGCTTGCTACCTTCCCTCCACTTACCCCTCCTCCTCCAGAATAACTTCTTGCATATTTCTATTTTCTGAATAAGCAATGGTTCACACGCTAGATGAGCCATGTATCAGAACTTTTATGTATGTAGGAGATGATACCAAACACCATGTCTATCCGTAGGTTCATGACATTACCAAACTTGTAACCTATTTCTATTTGCTGAATAAGCAATGGTTCACACGCTAGATGAGCCATGTATCAGAACTTTTATGTATGTATGAGATGATACCAAACACCATGTCTATCCGTAGGTTCATGACATTACTCCTTCCCCCTTAGATTGGAGACGTCCCCGTCGTAGGTAAAGGATGACCTCGAATACCATCAATTTCCTGGGAACTCGGAATTTTCTTCTTTGTGTAATATACTAACTTACATTGTCATTTATAGCTCAAACAAATTCTCTTTCTCGTTTTCCTTCTTCGCAATAAACACTTGTATTGATCTTAACTTTACCCCCACTCATATCCTCCTCCTCGAAATTGTATAAATACTCAAGTTTTCACAACGTTCAGCACAGATCGCTAAGACTGTTCCACCTTTCTACAACCAATAATGGCTCAATATACTGTACTCTTTCATGGCTCCGTGCCAACTGACATGAATATCAGGGTGGACACGATGGTATTCAGTAATAGCACTCCTGGAGGATTCACCTTATGGAAGGTGTCCGACAGAAGACTGGTTGGAGCCTTCTGCCAACACCTCGAAGAACAGCTGTTCTGGAGCTCTTTCCAGGGGACACTGGTCGTCTATGCGATGGACCACGGGGCAACAGTGTACATAGATCGCTAACACTGTCCTACACTACAAGCAAAAATGGTTCAATATACTGTACTCTTTCATGGCTCCGTGCCAACTGACATGAATATCAGGGTGGGCACGATGGTATTCAGTGATACCACTCCTGGAAGGTTCACCTTATGGAAGGTGTCCGACAGAAGACCGGTTGCAGCCTTCTGCCAACACCTCGAAGAAAAGCTGTTCTGGTCGTCTATGCGATGGACCACGGGGCAACAGTGTACATCAAAACGTTCACTTGAACTTACTGTTGCTATATTGCTTTTTTGTTACTGTAGCTGTATTGCTTTTTTTGTGTACTACAATAAATAAAATGTGTATATATACAATTTATATTCTCTTTTATTTTCTTTAATTACAAAATATAAAACCATACAATATAACAGAATTTTATTTAATATAATATAATATAATATAAAACATCATTGAATTTTAGTCATTAAATTTACTCAGTAAAGCAGACTTAAGGTTAGCTAGCTTATGTTCGATTTCTTGTACCTCCTTTCTCATTTTAACTACCGATCTGTTCAACTCCTCCAGCTCCTTCTCTTTCCGCTTCATGTACTCAGTCAATGAAGCGGCCTTTGTCTCTCTTTCATTCAGTACTACTTCTCGTCGCCGCTTTTCCTCCTTAACACTATTTATGGTTTCTCCTACTTGGTCGACTACCTTGAAATAATCGAATGGAACAGCCGACAACCTTCGTGTGTAGGATTGCTTCTTCGGCTTCATCGATATCGACTTCGTTCCCGCCACCGCCATCGTAGAGGTGCTAGCCACAGGCTCTGCCATCGTTGCCGTGGTAGCACCTCCAACACACCCCTCACCTTTAGCGGGTGATGTGAAGGAATCGTTTGGAAAGAAGTTTTCCAATATATCAGCCAGCTCGGTTTCGTTCATATTTAGCTCGGCAGCTAAATCAGCACCGTTACCCTTTTGTCCAGCACTCATCTTACCACACCGTACCCACTACAGTTTCAGTATATATTATATATATAACTACAAACTACCCAACTTTGTGCCTGTATTCTTCCACAACCTCTCCGGTTACGATTGTCATTTATTTTTAAAAGAAATGGCTGTCAACGATGTTAAATTTAGCGTAATTGCTCAAAATAAAGAAAAATACGTTTCCTTTACCAAATTATTGCGAGTTGATACTGTTCCCGGTGTTTCAGATAACTCTACTCAAAACGTATTTGTTAAGATTCGATTTCTCGATTCCTTTCGTTTTATGGCTTCCTCCCTCGATAAACTGTCTGAAGAACTCGACTCTTCTCAATGCTTCCAAGTGAAGAAGTATTTTTCTGATCCTACACAATTTCAAGTTGTGCGACAGAAAGGGGTTTTCCCTTACTCCTACGTCGACGATATTACTAAACTTGACCAATCAACGTTCCCTCTCAAAGACGATTTTTTCGATAAATTAACATCTCTACCCATTTCCGATGAAGATTATGAAAGAGCTGCAACCGTTTGGAAAACCCTTAACTGCCCCACTCTCGGAGAATATTCTGACCTCTACTTGAAAACCGATGTCCTACTGTTAGCTGACGTGTTCGAGAATTTTCGTGAAATATGTATTTCCACTTACGCCTTGGACCCCGCTCAGTATTACACCGCGCCCGGGCTAGCGTGGGATAGCATGTTAAAATTCACTCGCGTTAATTTAGAACTTCTAACTGACATCGATATGTTAAAGTTTTTCCAAAAAGGGGTACGCGGAGGAATAAGTCAGTGTGTTCAAAGAATGCATTTCGCCAATAACCCACACCTTCCTGATTATGACTCATCTGCTCCCACTTCCTACATTATGTATTTAGATGCTACCAATTTGTATGGACACAGCATGAGTCAATACCTTCCCATATCCCATTTTCGTTGGCTCACCGATGCTGAAATTGATGAATTAAATGTTCTTGATTTACATGCTTCTTCTGAATACGGTTGTGTACTTGAAGTTGACGTTCAATATCCCCAAAACCTACACGATTTACATGCTGATCTTCCCTTTTTAGTTGAAAATATTATTTCTCCTGGTAATGCTAATGGTGTCAAAAAATTGATTCCGAACCTTATGACTAAGACAAAGTATATTGTTCATTTCCTACCGCTTAAACAAGCTCTCCAGAGCGGATTAAAATTACTTAAAGTGCATAGAGCTATCCAGTTTAAGCAGTCACAATGGTTGAAACCTTTCATTGATTTGAATACTAAAAAACGCAATATGTGTAATTATAAGTTTGGGAAATCTTTCTTTAAATTGATGAACAACAGTACTTTCGGAAAAACGATGGAGAGCGTTGATAAACGAGTTGACGTCAAGTTAGTTACTCATTAGCAAAACGTTGGACGGTACCTTGGTGCTGAAAGTTTAATAGCTAAACCCAATTTCAGAAATTCAAAAATTATCACCCCCCATTTCGTAGCTATTCAGATGAATAAATTACACATTGTTTACGATAAACCGCTCTATGTAGGTTTCACTATTTTGGATTTATCAGAAGTTGTTATGTATGACTTCTACTACGGCTTTCTTAAGCAAAAATATCAAGAAAATATTTCTTTGATGTATATGGATACTGATTCCTTCATTCTTAAAGTTTTCACGGAAAAATTCTACAGAGGTATGATTGAAAATATTCATCACATCGACACGTCCAATTATCCCCATGATAATAGTTTCAATATCCCATTACTTCTTCTGTTATTGGCAAATTTAAAGATAATAATTCCATTAAAGCATTCTATGGAACCGGAGCAAAAGCTTACTGCCGTTGATCAAATTGTTAAAAAAGCAAAAGGTGTCAAGAAAAATGTCATTAAATTACATCTTCAAATCGATCATTACCTACGCGTCATTAGAGATGACGCCACCATTCTTAAATGTATGAATGTTTTCGTTTCCGATCTGCATACTATGTTTACCCATATGAAAACGAAAGTAGCCCTCTCCCCAAAGATGATAAACGTTTCTTAATTCCGAAAACAACGAATACTCTTCCTTGGGGACATTACAATATAAAAAACTCAAACAGTTCCCTTTCAAAGTTCGACGGTGCCGTTGATCGATTTATACAAAATTTTCATCAACCGTATACCGACGACTTAACGGTTGGAGAATAGTTTATTAAAAGACTTTTCGAAGCTTCGTCACTTCCACAGGAAGCCATTGATAATATTTATGAACACCTACTGTAATACCTACCTGGAGTTCTGTTTAAGTATAGCTTACGCTGAAATGTCACTCAATGTAAATATTTTATCCTTAATATTGGCTGTATTGTATAAATAATAATAATAATAATAATAAAACGTTACTACACAACTTGTTTGTTTACTATTTTTATTCTGCGAAATATATTCCTCAACTTCACAAATAACATGTGTACGATTTCTACTGTTACAATTTATTGTTTCAATAACATTAACAATGAATAAATTTTCCTATAATCTTCGATATTACTTGATGGCCATTTGCCTGAGTCAGGACCGCTCTGCCAGCCTGCAGCTTTTTCCGTTCCTTCTCTTAAAATATTTTCTTCTGTCCATTGCAGCACTGTTTGATGACGACCGTTGATATTTGGACTTAATGTATACGGAAGCCGAAACAAGTTGATCAGTTTAATACACTTTTCCAAATTTTTCGGTTGTGCGTAGTATGCTACATCCAGTATTAAGTCATCCACACACTTTAACAATGTAACATACTTTTTCTTGACATTCATTACGGAGAACTTCTTATCCCGCATTAGAACTGATCCGTTTGTTAACATTTCCTTTAAAAAATATACATCGTGTCGCATGAAATTATATTTTGTTTATTTTAAAATCATTTCGACATCATCAACGTTTATTTCTACTGTTTCACAGCAACCTTTTAAAAATTCATCCACCAATTCGTCACACCTTTGCTTTCTTTCGAATATGAAGTATAAAATAGCGAACGATGTCTCTTGTGTTACAATTAACCATTTGAATGCTTCCTTTGGTACTGCGTACTACGTGTTTTTCAAAGTTTTCTAGAAGGAAACTTTGTCTTTTGTCAGTAAACATATGTTTGAAAATAGAGAAACTTCGTTCAACATCAACGGAAGTAATAGGAGCATATTTATATGTAAACTCTCGGTAACTCTTTATCCATAGCGTATTAAATTTTGTTTTAGGCATTTTTTTGACACTTTTGTTCACTTTCAACACTTCCAAAAATATGTTGCGCACCGAAGATGAACTGAGTGGTAGTAAATATTTACATTAACTAAACTGTCGGTCAATTTGGTATTCGGAACTCAATCTTTAAAGATTTATAGCTAGCTATTTGAATGTATAATATACATAATATCTTACGGAAAGTCCTATTGGCTATTTACTCAGAAATGCATACTGTTTGTCTAAGTGTGGCATCAATTATAGGTGTATTAATAAATTTTTATTGTTATTATTTGTACCTCCAATTGGGGTAATCTGGTTTCTCCCGCTTTATATTGACCAATAAAGCAATTTTGCCCAAGTGGTTTATTTCAGATCCAAGTTCCAAGTAAATATAATAAACAAGAAATTATAGCTTTCTGCCTTTTGTGTTTGACACAATTTGAAAATTTTTTAGAAAAAATGCAAAATATGCTGCTCGATTGACAAAAATTCATTTTCTACGAAAAACAGCAAAAAAAATGCAAAATATACAAAAAAATGCAAATTGCATTTTTTCCGTGCCTTAATTATAACTAAAAGTTTTCATCATCATTTCACCACTTTTGGAGACAGCTGTTTTCAATTCTTCTCGTAAATCCTTCATCCTTCTGACACCTTCACTGACAGCACGATCCTTTACCTTTTTACACTCGATTCTGATATGCTCTTTTGTTAACCGATCTTTCTCATCTACATACATTTTAGTAGCTGCATGAAACCCAGCGGTAGGCTTGTTCAAATGTGTAATACGCTTATTAGCCACATCAACGAAATACAACACTTTATCGAATGCTTGTCTAATATCGGTTACATCATCTTGCGATAACAGACGTTGCACCTTCTTCTCCAAAAATCGCACATTCACCGCATCATGCTCCTGCTGAGGATCACCGATTCTTGTTAAGCGGTTATGATTGAAATCATGAACATTGCTGAATGCTTGCGAAAACAATCGTTTTTTTTTTCTAACGCACGTCCGAACTTATCAACCGTCATTGTCTAACTAATAAGCTCAACAATTTGTTTATACGATTATATTGCACTCACGCAACTCTTCTAAAATTGATACAATTTCGTTTTCATGATTTGTGTTGCCTGCTTGTTGAGAAGCAAAAAATAACCTTAAACGATCACACAACTCATTAACGTCATCAAAATATTTGTATTCGATCGGTTTTTCGTTGTATGTCAACGACAATCCTCCACCTTTATAAAATTTCAATGTTTGCTGTCTTAACTTGTAAACTGCTCCCGTACGTTTTAATATATCAGCGTAGTCTTTCTTTTCTTTAATCGACGTCGGATATTCAGAACGTAATTTGAAGAGTAGCTCGTATAATCCCACAGTACCTATGTATTTAAATTTTCCATCGATTACAACGTTTGGTCCGTCAAAATCCAGTTCAGAATCACCAATAAAAAATTTATTTGTGTTCCATTCGTATCGAACTTTATCAAGGCGGGGATTCAGAACGTCAGTGTTAAATGTGCCACCTTCATAGTCTTTAATAATTCCTTCTATATAGTCTCGAGGTAGAGGATCGAATTCTTCCAAATATTCAGCAAATCAAGAGCTATTAATATTGTCTATGTACGCTTTCTTTAATTGTTCAAAGTCATCATCATCCTGGTCTGTGTTTTCATGACCCGTTGTTGGGTCACTTTCATATACACCTTCTTCCCTTAAGAATGAAGGAGCACCTGGTAGTAAGGTACCTGGAGCATTCGAAGGGTCAAGCTTTCTAATTTTTATTGGTGTTGACGAAGCTGGAACGTCACCTTTCGACCATTTACTCACTTCTGCCTTTAATTCTTGTTTGATCTCTTCACCCAGCACTGATTTCAAGTTAAGAAGCGATTTTGTAAGTAGTTGATATGCTTGCTGCATATTATGTTCTGCTGTCGATTCCTTTAACATTTGCAATTTCCTCTTTACCGCTTTCCTAACTTTGATTAATTCTTTCTTTGCTTTTACATCCATGCTCTTGTCAATGTTGTCTTTTAACAACTGATTGACTTTATATCACTTACATTAATATATATTTATCGAATCCTAATCGATATCTTCCCTTATTTATACAACAATCCTTGTTTATCACTAGAAATCCAAACTTCTCTTTCCAACACTCTGCACAAATATTTTTAAATTGGTCAAAAGTCATGTCTGTAGTGACATGGTCTGCGAAGACGTGTTTGAGATTTAATTCATCCTGTTTAAACAGTATTATTAAATTTGCATTATCTCTAATTAAATTTTTGGGAATCTGTGCACATGTTTGATTTAAATAAAAAGTGTCGATTGAGTTATGTCTTCCCATACTAAAGTATTCCTTTATCTTATTTTGATTTTCATTCGCAACATCGTCAAAGATGAATACAGAATTAGGTCTTGCCTGTGATGGGGCAATTACATCGTCAGAGTCTCTATAGGGAAAATAACCAATTCCAGCAATTGGTTTCAATAATTCGGCTAAATACTTATATTTTGGTTGATACAATGACTTGGAATAAACGTATACGTTTGCGAACCGTAAACCGTTCGGTTGCTCCAAAAGTCCTATAATCACATTTGTTTTTCCACAATTTGAAGGTCCGGCGATAATGGCTCTTATTGTGGATGGTAGTAATGGACCCTGTCGATTTATTTTCCTGGCAATATCGAAGTCACGATTGGTTATGGGTAGAACAGATGGATGTTGTACTATCCGCATGTTTATTGATGATTAAACGGTTTGCGCATGTGCTCTCGGATATATAAATTTAGAGTTAACAGTGTTTATGTAGTCAGTTCGTTCAGTATAGTGAGAGAGCTAACACTACACATGTCCCATGACACGAGGTTTTCTGAATAGGTTTATAGATAAATTACCTATTGAATTACACCTCCCAGGGTATAACTTTTGCGGTCCAGGGACTCGACTAAACAAACGATTAGCTCGAGGTGATATTGGTATAAATCCCCTTGACGAAGCTTGTAAATTACACGATATTGCTTACGAAACTTTTCCAGACATTTCCCATCGTCGAATTGCTGATAAGGTTTTGGCGCAACAATCATTACAAAGACTAAAGTCGTCGGACGCGTCTTTTGGTGAACGCTTGGCAGCTCTCACAATTGCTTCAGCTATGAAGGGTAAAAAGAAACTTGGAATGGGGCACAAAAAGCGACGTCGTAAAGTTGGTGGTTCAATTCCGTTGCGAAAAATAAAGAAGAGAAGACGAACAAGAAAAGGAGGAGCTCTACCGTTTCGTAAGCTAGTGACAACTGCGAAAATTGCTCTTAAGAAAACGAAACCTCTCCAGCTGATACATGCTGCTAAAATAGCACTAAATACAATTCGTAAATTTGGAAAGCGATCTAAATTTCCCAGAATCATTCCTATTCCAAAGACAGGTGGTTTTCTACCGTTAATTCCGATTTTCGCTGGACTATCAGCACTTGGAGCTCTCTCTGGCGGTGCTGCTGGGATAGCTAAAGCTGTACGCGATGCGAAAACAGCACAACAACAGCTAGAAGAAGATAAACGTCATAACGCTTCAATGGAAGCTATTGCTCTTGGAAAAAATATTTCAGTACCACCTTTCCGTAAAGGTTTCGGTTTATACCTTAGACCTTATCAACAAAAAAAAAACGTAAAATTTTTCGTAAATTTACCTAATCGTCCTTTGACAGATTTGGATTTAGTCAATTACATTAACTATTTACAAATTCCACATTTTCGGAGAATCTTTATGCGTAACGAATTACCCAGAAAAGTTAATGTATCTGTAGCAGATGCTGAACGTTTGAAATTGTTGCGTTATGTTGATCAAAATTTAAATATGGAACTTTCATTTCGGAGTTGGGAAATACATGAATATCCGCTACTTCCCAAATCGTATTCTCCCAACTGGAATGTGAAAACAACGTCACAATTGGAAAAGCCTCGCTTCATTATTTTCGGATTTCAAACAGATAAAAGTAATAATCTTGCAAAAAATATGAGTGCCTTCGATCACTGCAAACTAACCAATTTTAAAGTTCACTTAGGATCTACTATGTACCCGTATGATAATTTGAATTTAGATTTTGATACTTCTAGATTTGCCGTTTTATATGAAATGTATGCCAACTTTCAACAATCGTATTATGGTAATGTAAGTGAACCCTTATTCGATCCTAAACAATTTCTAGTCATTGCTCCTTTTGTAATAGTAGACTGTTCTTATCAGAATCAAACTGTTAAATCTGGTAGTATAGATATCCGTCTAGAGTTTCAAACTAAAGAAAATATACCAGACAAAACAGCAGCTTTCTGTTTAATAATACATGATCGTGTGATACGTTACAATCCGTCCACAAACTTAGTTCAAGAAGTATAAAACACAACGATTACTTCCACAATTTAGTTTTCTTACCGGTACTGAACAGTGAGCACGATGACTTTCTTATTGGACGTACAAGGTTTTCAGTGTAGTGAGAATCGATTTGTTTTTAAAGAAGTAGCTGTTGTTGCTCTACCACCACCTTCCAAGTTTTGACGGGTAGTACTATAACAATAAAATATGGGGTGTGTTATTAAGTTTATCGATCAGGTTATGGTAATTGTACGCGTTTACTCCCACGTCCCCGATTCGATTTAAATATTAGTATGTTGTAGTATTTATCGCCCCTAGCAAGACCATACATGTATGCTGGGCGCAGAAATCACAATTTCACATGTTTTTCCGCTTTGAGAATTCAAATTCCAGACACTGAAAATTGAGAATCATCTAGAAAACGCTAAAGAATACTGTTGTGGTGGGTGGTGGGGGTAGTAGTGAGTGCATTTTAGGTGGTAGTTACAGAGGGTGGTGGTTGCAGTTGTTGGGGGTTTGAAGGGGGTCTAGAACTGCCCCTACGACACCTTCGAACCAATCCCAAACTTTTTTTTATCCGTAATATTTTCCACCTCCTTCCCGTACCACTCCGTACACAACCCCCAACCCCCCATCACACCACCTCCTACAGCAGCCCCGCCTCTGACGCCATCTTCATCCTCTTTATTCCTGCTAGAAGTTCGCCATAGACCGCCTATAGGTTCTATGTACTAATAGGAGCAGTGCTATGCACCAGTAAGGTAAATGCTATGCACCATTAGGGTAAGTGCTGCGCACCACCGTTAGGTTACGGTACAAAGCGGTGTCTCTGATTAAATTTGTTACAGTGCTATGCACTACCGTCCATGCTTTGACGGATGGTATTCATAACACTAAAAAAATGGATGTGTGGTGAAGGGAAGCAACCAGTTTAAATAAAAACTTTTACAACAATTTTCAGAGATGTGTAACTTTTCTTAAAACAGCATGATTATTATATTGACGATTTAGAAAAAAGTTTGCAGAAAGTAACTGAGGTCTTGATACTAAATTGTCAACCTGATTATGATTTCTTAAATGCTATGCACCACCGTCCAATGCTGGACGGCTTCAACTAGTTCATCGATAAAGTATTATTATAGTTAAACGTGACTTATTATTATTAGTGGTTGAGTACTCCTTTACACATTGGTTACCCCGACGTGATTTCTCTTTGTCACGGTTGACTGTTAGTACGCAGTTCGTTCTTTGTTCTTTGCGCGTAATAACTATCCTCGTACGGTGTTAAACTGTTTAATTGAACTGTGTAAAAAACTCATAGACGTCTTTACGCTAAATACTTTTTGTTTGGTTATGGTAGTGGATCGTTCGCGAGTTCGCAATTCTCCACCTGCATCCGTCACCGGTCTCATCATTCCACTTACGTCACCAGATAAGCAGAATGCATCATCAGACTGTGGCCAGCAGGTGGGTAACCAAAATGCTGTGAAGTGTCTGCGATTCAAAACTGTAAACTCCCAATGTTCTGGAAACACTATCCAGAGATGGGGTTCCTACACGCTGAGTCAGTGTTTAAATCATTCAACGTCCGGGCTGATAACGCGAAGTATCATTTAATCGTCAGTAACCTCACTTCTGATGCATTATTGGCCGTTACTGACATTACCAAAACACCGCCTGTTGCAGATAAATATAATTACCTTAAGACGCAGTTCGTTGTGCCTATTGTATAGCACGCGTTCCAAATGTGGGATTTGTAATCCTTAATTGTTTAGACGTTACAGGAATTTTACCTGTCTTTTTAGATTGTTTTATCTACGTCTAACATGTGCCTTCAGATTCAATAGTGTAATTCAATGCCGGTAGGGGTATTAGCCCTCGGAGTAGTTGTTTCTTTTAATTTCTAGTAAGTCTTGTCATTTGTCGTTGCTGATACTAATCATGCTATTATAGGTGCTGATTTTTTGGCTTATTTTGGGCTGCTCATCGATCTACAAGCTCAATGTCTCATTGACAAGACCACCAAACTCACCACGCGAGGTTATGTTGCTGAAGTATCAATCTACGGTATTTCAACTATAGCTTCATCTCAAGATTCTTCTTCCAACATTATTGAACCACGTTACAGACTACTTCTGCAGAAATTTTGGCGTGAAAGAAGTCCTTTATCTTGGCTATCGTCTGATCAAAAACGGATTCACACCTCCATCAGAGAAAATAGAAGCAGTTCTCAACTTTCCAACTCGTGAAACAATCTCTGATCTTCGACGTTTCCTTGGCATGCTTAATTATTATCGTCGCTGCATTCCAAGAGCTTCTACTATTCAAGCCCCTCTTAATCAACTTCTAAGAAACGCTAAAAAGCGTGAAAAAACCAAAATTAATTGGACACCTGAACTTAAAGCTGCCCTGGAACAGTGCAAGTCCAGTATTTCTTCTGCAGTTGTCACGACATTTTTATTACCATCAGCATCCATTGCTTTATCCACAGATGCTTCTGACCATGCTATTGGTGCCTCCTTAGAGCAATTCGAAGATGGTATCTGGAAACCACTTGGGTTTTACTCCAGAAAGTTAAGCTCTGCGGAGACTCGCTACAGTACCTACGACAGAGAGCTTTTTGCTATCTTTTCCAGCATTAAATTTTTTGTCATATCCTGGAAGGCCCACCATTCATCGTCAAGACTGATCATCGTCCTTTGGATTCATTCCTTGTCAACGCTCTAAAGTTCAAAGACACAATCGGATCGGCTCACAACACATTTAAGTTCCAGACAATCGTTTCGATCATGTTTACCTAGACATCATAGAGCTTCCAGAAGTCGATGGTTTTCGTTATTGTCTGACAATGATTGGCCGTTTTTCTCGCTGGCCAGTTGCAGTGCCTTTAGGTAACATAAAAGCTGACACAATCGCTACTGCTTTCTTCAATCATTGGGTTGCACAGTTTGGCACTCCTCTCACCATTACCACGGACCAAGGTGCTCAATTTGAGTCCAGACTGTTCACTGATCTTGCTCACATAGTTGGTGCACAACTTATTCACACTACACCATATCATCCACAGTCTAATGGACTTATTGAACGTTAGCACAGGAACGTCAAAGCTGCTTTAATGTGCGGTGCTCCTACATCTTGGCCACAGTTATTACCAACAGTACTTCTTGATCTTCGTAGATGCTTCAAAGAAGATCTCAACGCATCCCCAGCGCAACTCATGTTTGGTACAGAGCTCCGTATTCCAGGCGAATTTTTCATTAATGATGATATGCCAGCTGATCCTAACTTTTTCCTGGAAAAGTTCAGAGAATTCATTAGAAGAGTTAGACCTACTCCTACAGTACATCTTGCTAAACAAAGACCATTCATTCTCAAAGACTAATATGTGTGCTCTCATGTTTTCGTTCGAGTCAATGCTGTCAAACGACCTCTAGATCCTCCTTATTCTGGTCCTCATAAAATCGTAAGGAGAGTAGATAACCGTGTCTTTATCATCGACATTGACGGAGTGGAGAAAGCAATCTCAATTGACCGTTTAAAGCCAGTTTTTTCTGAAAAAACTGATGTGGACGATCAGCAAGCTGACGACATGCAGGTTCATCCGGATCTTTGTCCAACTACTGACATAGATAGACCTCTTCGCACTTACTCGAATAAGAAGAAAGTATCGTTTCCTTCCCCTTTGGCCCAGGACACTGGAGGGAGAGTACCTGTGGGGTTTTCAGACTCCCTACTTCATCGACCGACCGACGCCGGCGCAAGTACTTTGCCCAAGCGCAGCCAGCGGAAGCAAGCGCTGGTGCCTCGTGCGGAAATAAGGAAGTTATGTACAATTAAGTGTTGCACCAAATATAAAATTGGGCGACATGTGAAATAACTGAATAAATGAATAATTGGTTAAAAATAAATATACATAATAAATATATTTATCGATAATTATCTATATTTGCTGCATTTAACAGCAGCGAGGTTAAGGAGGGGATTCGCATAAGGCTTCTGGATCTCCACTTTTAAAATGCAATTTAGTTTCTTAATATAACTAAATAAAATGAGCGGTACGGTAATTTTAAAAAGTATCTTCTTCAAAACACTAAACAGTTGCATTGCAATTTTTACCTTCACTTTCCGAATTTTATGAAGGAGTACATACTCGTCGGTTAATTTGTAGCACTTCCTATAAGGATCCTCTTGCTGATTTATCTGATATAATTACACTATATGTAACCAGCTCACTCTTTCTCCTTGCTGTCCTACATGAAATGTAATGTCTGCCTCAGTTCCTCTACCATAAAGTAGTTTTACAAAACATTCTTTTTGGAACTCAAATTTCACAACAAAAACAAACTACAATACCTGCCACTTTCATAGGAACATTTGTTTGTTCAGGGACATCAAAACACCCTTTCCAACCATATGCTTTGTAAATGGGGTTGTTTGGGAAGGATTACAACCAATAAATGTATTCTCTTGTATACTGAACATCATTGCATTGCTACATTGGGGTAACTTCCCCACATCTTCGACACAGCATATAGTTCTTTGTATTTTCGTGTTATAATAGATGCAATAATATCAACAGCAGATTAATAACGATGACTACCTATTAAGGGTTTTTAACTAATATTGATTCAAAGAGCAATGTTTCTTTTTGAAGATTGTTCAAAGATATTTGGGTTAGCACAATGAAATATTAATAAGGTTTAATATTATTTGTTCAGTTCTCACTAGTTTTAAATTTATCATAAGTACATTTTTCTAGCATTTATGTTTAAGTATATAGCTTGTATTCCTTAACTTTTTTGGTCCAGGTATAATGTTAGCGGACCCTTACATTATTTACATTTTATGACAGTTACCCTCCTTCCCTTGAAGAGAGGTACCTACATAGTTCAGTAACAGTAAGCATTCACATTTCACAAGTCATTCAATGAACATAAATTCAACATTTTGTCTAATCCGCATTTAATTCTTAAATTTTTGCTATTATTGTTTATCACTAGTTATGTAAAACGTTAAATTATTGTATATATATTTTTGTTGTTGTGTGTTATTTTATCGGTTTTGAATATTAAAAGTAGTTTCAAGAAGGCCGAGTTTTTCATCTATTTATCAAAACGGATAACGTCCGAAAAAATAATGAGAAATAGTTACGCCGAACCGAAACCAAACATTTTAAGTGACGTGTAACGTACAGAACACTGTACATATTTTATGGTCCTTCGAGCCGGATATTATCGCCGTTTTTCGTCTACTGCATAACAAGTGTTCGCGACGCAGCCGATTGGATTATCTTTAGAAGATTATCATCCATCGGAACAGTGATCACAATCAACCACAACAACTATCGTCAGCAGTTCAACGTGTGATTGAACAATTTTCAAAGTACATCTACAGTTATCGCGACGCAGCTGATTAGATTATCCTTTACAATATCAACATCTACCAGAAGAGAAATCACAATCAATCACATCAACCAATCAACGTCCAATTCAACAATTTTCGAGGAACATCACAGGATCAGGAATTCAACAATCCATTGTCCAGTCGTCGTCATCAATTTCACAAGTAAGAATTTGATTTATTTTCCTGCTAGCCTTCCTTTTTTCTTATATTGCTTCTATTTTTACGTCGAATATTTTCACTTATTGTACCTTTTACTATGACAGCCAAATAATTAAAGGCTCTGTTTAAACGACGTGGTGTTGCAGAGGGTCAGATCACTCGACTTCATACCTCCTTAAATTCCCAAGAAAATTTAAACATTTCAGTTTTAGAAAATCGCAAATTAAAATTAGAAGAATTTTTTAACAATTGGTGTAGTATACAAACACAAATAGAATGTCTAGACGATCAGGTAGATCACGAACCCGAGAGAATAGAATTAGAGAACGTTTACTTTGCATGTGCTGATACAATATCAAATAAATTGCACAATTTAAATATAACTAATCTACCATCAACTAGTAGTGAGCGATTTGAAAACTCCAACCAAAGCACATCGCACGATATCGTACCCAAAATCAATATTAAACAATTTAACGGGGATTTCATTGAATGGCGTAGTTTTTATGATACATTCAAATCGGTGGTCCACGATAGTAATACCATAAAACCTATTCACAAATTTCAATTACTTAAGTCATATTTAATCGGCAATGCCTCATCAGTTATTGAATCATTAAGTGCATCAGAGGAAAACTATCTTGTTGCTTGGAACCTTTTACAAAAACGATTTAATAATCCACGCAAAATCATTCACAGTCATTTACAAGCACTTTTTGAGTTACCAGAAGTCACGAAAGATTCAGCGTTAGCTTTAAGGTCACTAACAGACAGGGCAGAAGTGCATGTCAATACATTAAAGGTCTTAAATCAACCTGTAGATTGGCATGAAATGTTAATATATATCGTTTCTGCAAAATTGGATACAAAATCTCGACTACTGTGGGATCGCTCTCTAGAAGACGACCTTATGCCAACCTTTTCAAATTTTATATCTTTTTTAAATAAAATTTCTCGCGACTCACAACCGGTACCTTTATTCAAAACTGTTACTGATAAATCTAATGGTAAGGGTAATCAGGTATTCCAAAAGAGGTCAACCCTTCATCAGAATAAACGCGATACACATACGTATTTAACATCCCAAACTTTGAAATGCTCAATCTGCTCACAAACTCATTCTCTATATAGTTTTTGACAAGTTTTTAAAATTAACTCCAGAACAAAGATTAGATGCTGATAAAAGAGCACAGCTGTGTATAAATTGTCTTAAATCTGGTCATAAAACAAATTCATGTAAAGCTTCCTCTTGTAAAAAATGTCATGGTAGGCAGTTAACGTTTGTACTTCGGAGAATTGCTTTTTAAAAACAATTTAAATTCAAAATTATTTATTTAATTTAATTCTTATCCAGAAGATACAAAACGGAGAGTTCACTTTGTTATTTCCAAGGCAATATACTATGTACGTAAACGATCGGTAAAACAAGTAGTTAGTGATTACTCTAGTGATTACTCTGACCAGAACAATAGTTTCACTTCTACTTATATCTTTTTAAATGCTAACTCATACAAATCTAAATATAACAATTCATCGAAAACTCCTACATGCTAAGTTATCTCTAGTGCTACATAAACGTTATGCATTTATATTGACTACATAACTAGGCACAACACTTTGCTACATTTTAATAACTTTATTGCGACCCAAAACAACAATAGCTCTGTTCAATCTAAAACTACCGGTGAACCCTCTACCTCTACATTTACAACCATTCAAGGAAACGAAGTTCTTTTATCTACTGCGCGTATTATTGTACTCGATGAACAAAATAAGGAACACGAATGTAGGGTTCTACTAGACGGTTGTTCGCAGTCAAACTTTATGACAGAAGATTTAGCAAATATTTTAAATTTACGGAAACGAAAAATTTGTCTACCTGCTTTTGGGTTGGGTCTGTCCCAAAATATTATTAGGTATAGCGTTGAAGCAACTGTTAAAGATAATAGGAACAATTTTTCAGCTCAACAAACATTCTTGGTATTGCCTGTTATAACTGCAAAACTACCCTCACGTTTTATTGACCACAAAGGTTTAAACATACCAAAAAATTTACGTTTAGCCGATCCCGAATTTCACAAGCTGGCAGAGATCGACATGTTGCTAGGCGAATATATATTTTACAATTTATTGTGTGTGGGTCAAATCAGGTTAGCAAATGACACCAATGACGGCAATTAGACGATTTATAGCTAGAAGAGGCTGGTGCAAAAATATTTACTCGGATAATGCGACAAATTTTGTTGGAGTCAAAAATCAACTTCAAGACTTGTACAAACTCACTCAATCAAAGGATTTTCAAAACAAATTAACAAGCGAGCTCAATAAACAAGAAATAACTTGGCATTTTTCTCCTCCGGGTTCTCCCCATTTTGGTGGGTTATGGGAGGCAGCGGTCAAATCCTTTAAACACCATTTTGTCCGTGTAGTAGGTGAAACTTTATTTACGTATGAACAATTATACACCTATGTTGTCGAAATAGAAGCAATATTAAACTCTCGCCCACTGACACCATTATCCTCCGACCCCAACGATTTAAACCCTCTTACCCCAAATCACTTTCTCCTTGATGAATCAAATTTAAACTTGCGTGAAGGCGATCTCACCCACACTCCGGGTAACCGCCTATCAGCTTGGCAACACATACAAAGACAAGCAAAATTTTTGGGCACGTTGGTACAAGGAGTACCTAACTGCCTAACAAAAGGCAGAAACCAATTCTTTGACAAAGGCTTAGTTAATACATCTGCCAATTGCTGCCTAGTACATAAATATTTCACATTTATAACTTGTTCATCGATCATTTGCTTTACTTTATGTCATACGTTTTAAACGTTTTTGGTCCGGATTTTTTACAGCTTTAATTGTACTTTGATTGTCTGCAAATAACGTTACTGTATCTACGTTGATATTCAATTCCAGCAAAATCTTTTTGGCCCAACATGTTTCCATTGTTGCTTCACAAAGTGAAACTAGTTCAGCCTCCGTTGTGCTGAGAGCCACAGTAGTTTGCCTTTTTGATCTTCGAACTACGGTATTACCAAAAACCAAAAAAGATATACCCAGTAGTCGATTTCCTATCCTTATCACGAACCCAATCGGCATCAGCATACCCTAAAAGAGGTATACTGTCTTTGTTTTTTTAAATATATAAGTGCATAGTTTAATGTTTGCTTAACATATCTTAATATTCTTTTTAATGCAATAAACAACTCTTTACTTGGTTTTGATTGAAATCGACTCAAGTAATATACTGAAGTAGTTAAATCTGGTCTTGATCCTACGGTCGCATACATTAGAGAACCTATTAATGATCGGCAACATTTATCATACGACTGATAAACAATACATGATTCATTTAACTTAAAATTAACATCCATAGGAGTATTAATTCCTTTACACTCACTCATTCCATATTTATCTAATACATTTTCCAAATATCTTGATTGACTAATTTTAATTTAACAATTGCAATACTTAAAAAAGTTAAGTTTTGATTACCCATGTATTTCATTCGAAATTTAGATGGTAAGAAATTTTTAAGTGCTATAATTTCCTTCTGATTATTACCCAAAATAAGAAGATCATCTACGTATATCAATATCGTTTTCAGATCGTTGAACCCATAATTAGTTATTGTTTCATTAAAATGTTCGTACCAATATTTAGGTGATTTCTTCAGCCCATAAAGTGATTTTGTAAGTTTTAAAACTTTTCCTTTTTCAACTTCAACTCCTTTGAGTGGTTTTAGATAAACTTCCTCATCGATTCTTCCAAATAAAAATGCACCCTTCACATCCATTTAATATATATCATAATTTCGATATACCGCTACCGACAAAAGGATTCTAAGAGTTTGAAGGCGTAGTACCGGTGAGTATGTTTGTAAAGTCTTCCCTCTATTGAAAACCCTTTACTACGAGTCTAGCTTTATAAATCAATTCATTTCCTGTTGATTTTTTAGCAAAAACCCATCTGCATTCTAATAGCTTTGCCTTTTCTGGTTCTTTAATACTTATCCACGTTTCACTGTCATCCAAAATTCTTATCTCTTCCTTTATTGCCTTTTTCCACAAGTCCTTATCTCTTCTATTCTCTATTTCTTCATAAGTATTTGGTATATCATCAACGCTGCTTAACAATGCATATAGTGCCTCGTCATTTTTGTCATTCATAAATTCCATGACATAGTCTTTTTGCCATTCAGGCTTCTTTACATTTCTGTTTGGTCTCACCTCTTTTCCATCTTCAAATACATATTCAATTCGTTCAACTTCTCAAAATTCATAGTTCTTTAATTCTTCGATTGTCATTTCCCTTCCTTGTAAATCCTTATTAATCAATAACTCCCCTTTTGGTTCATTGTTTATCTGATTTGCCTGTCCATTTGGAGTGTATTCACTAATTGGTATTTTTATTACCTCTTCCTGTTTATTGGCCCTTTCATCAAATATTACGTTTCTTGCTGTCACTATCTCACGTTTTTCTTCATCCCATAGTCTGTAGCCTCCTTGGCAATAGCCAATCATTTTCATTTTCTTTCCTTTGTTATCTAGTTTTTTCTTAATTCTTTTGGCACATGATTGTAAGCATTATTACCAAAAATCCTTAAATTTGACACATTTAGTTTTCTTCTTTTCCACATTTCACTAGGTGTGACTTCTCTTCCAGTAGTTGGACTTCGATTTGTTATATAGTTAGCGAACAGCACTGCTTCGCCCCAAAATCCCTTTTCCAAACCGGAATCAATTAAAATAGTCCTTGCTTTGTTCATGATAGTTCTATTCATTCTCTCTGCAACGCCATTCATTTCAGGATTGTAAGGTACAGTATACTGCAGTGCTATGCCCCTATTATTACAAAAATTTTGAAATTCACTTGAAACATATTCTCTTCCATTATCTGCTCTTAAATTTAACAAATCTGCACCTAGATGTTATGTTGCAAAATAATAATACTTTTTATATTTTTCAAACACCTCCGACTTAGGTATGCTTAAATAAATATATTACAACAAAATGAGTGAAATCGTCAATGAATTGTAAAGAGCGCGTATGTATGCAAGAGCGGCGACGAGATCTGGGAAGCAGATAAGCGGAGTTCAAAGAATGCCGGCGTCGGTCTGCGCTTTGATGACAATAAACAAGGTCATAAATAAAACGAACACAATAGGAACTCGCGTAAAGTCTAGTACGTCATTCTCGATTCTTCTGGAACTTTCGGTGTCTGTTTAAATACTTGTTGACGTGGTCAGTGACAGTAGTTTACAGTTAGCTTCCGAACGAGTAATATAAATACCGAACTACGATATACAGAGTGATATAAATACGCATTTTCCTTGTCATATAAATAAGTTGTTGAATTGTTATTAGTGTTTAAGTGTTCTATTAGTGTTTAAGTGTTAAATAAATAGTTGTAAATAAATATCCGTTAAACAAATAAGTTAAACTAGAAAATTCGTTACATTGGTGTCAGGTGTGGGGTGCTCAGCCAATCGATCCCCCAAAGAAGAGAATTTTCTAGTAGAAGAAAAATTGTTAAATAAATCAAAATGCCGAAAAAGTTGTTGGAGTTGAAAGTTGCCGAACTGAAAAGTGAACTCGAGGAGCGAGACGAAGATACGTCTGGTAACAAGCTCACCTTACAAGGGCGACTCGAGGAAGCTCTGATACGAGAGGGTTTCGATCCGAATACCTACGAATTTGAGGATGAACTAGAAAAGAAATTAAAGGAATTGGAAGGGAAATTAAAAGAAAATCTGGAAAAGAAAATGGAAAACCTGGAAGGGAAATTAACCGAAAATTCAAAGGAACTTAAAGAAAATTTAGAGAAATTCGACCCAAAATTGGCCGAAACAGAACAGAATTTTGCAGGAAAATTTCAAGAAATAGATTCAGAAATTAAAGAAATAGAAGAAAGGTTTCTATGTACGACAATGTCCGAACAGATCGATAATGATGCTAGAAGTGTAAAGCAGGAAAATGGGCACGGTGTTTCATCGAAAGCATATACGAAGCCACCTAAGTTCGACGGAAAAACATCACGGACAACTTTCCTTAAGAAATTTGAAACGGCCGCGAAGTCGAACGGATGGACGTTGGAAAATAAAGCCTCCGAGCTGGTCTGCGCGCTGCATGGTAATGCCGAGGAGATTTTGGATACCATACCACCCGAGAAGTTGAACGACTATGAACACCTAGTGAAGACGTTAGATATGCGGTATGGTCAAACACATATGACGAGTGTCAGTCACGTGCAGCTAAGAAACCGACGTCAGAAGGCAGGGGAAAACTTGAAAGAATACGAGGCCGATATCGCTTGTCTGGTCCGCCTCGCGTATCTTGGTACTCCCGACGACACTCTAGAAAAGTTGGCTGTCGACTCTTTCATCGATGGGTTTAGGGATGACGACATACAACAGCGACTTCGATTAGACAGACTAAAAACACTCGCTGACACGTTGGCTCGGGCACTGGAGTATGACGTCGTTAAACAGGCATCGCAACGGCAGGGTAGAGTGCGCGAGCTAAGGGAGGAGCCCGACGGTCGATACGAAGACAGACTAGAAGAAATAGTTAGCAGGATAGTGGGAAGACTAAATAAGAAACCGAGACCGATAAGATGCTGGAACTGCGGGAAATTGGGACACGTAAGAAGCGCTTGCAAGAACGAAGAGGTTACTCAAGAGCGCGTGCCCCGCGTTCCGGAAAACTAATCAGGGACGACGCGGCGAGGAAAACGTCGGTCCCGGGACACGAGGCCCCAGGTTTAGTAGCGCTGACTAAGACAATGAAAGACCGAACTGACAGCCTTTTTCTCACTGGACTCATAAATAGGAAGCAGTGTTCATTTCTGCTGGATACTGGAGCCAGCAGAACAATCATAAGGCCCGGTATATTGACCAAGCCCAGTAAACTTTTGCCAACGCAGTGGCGGAAATAGAGGACAATGTAATACTGAGTTTGGACGTCCTCCGAAAATATGACTTCTGCTTGAATTTCCGGAGAAAGAATGTGACACTGAACGGCGAAACATTCCATAAAATCAACACTGGCGAAGCGCAGCCCATCCGTCAGAGACCGAGGAGGCTACCACTGGCCAAAAAGGAAGAGGCCGAAAAGATTATAAGCGACATGCGGAAGGGCGGAATAATAGAACCACCGACCAGTCCATGGACTTCGCCGGTAGTTTTGGTCAAGAAGAAGGACGGATCTACACGCTTCTGTGTTGACTACCGCCAGCTAAATAATATCACCAAGAAAGACAGCTACCCCTTGCCACGCATCGATGATACCTTGGACACGCTTGCGGGATCGACAATATTCTCAACGCTAGACCTTAAAAGTGGATACTGGCAAGTAAACCTGGATCCTGAGGCAAAAGAGAAGACGGCATTTTCGATCGGAACCGGGCTGTGGCAGTTCAACGTGATGCCGTTCGGACTGTGTAATGCGCCAGCCACATTTGAACGACTCATGGAGACGGCATTGAACGGCTTGATCGGGAAAACTTGCCTGGTATACCTTGACGACATAATCGTGATCGGAAAAGACTTCGACGATTACCTGAAAAACTTGGAAGAGGTACTTCGAAGGCTGCGTGATGTCAACCTTAAATTAAGCCCCAAGAAATGCCAGCTATTTCAGGAGACAGTGAACTACCTGGGGCACGTAGTCACGAAGACCGGCGTTTCAGTCGACCCGCAGAAGATCACAGCCGTACGAGAATGGCCAGTACCTACTGACGTACATCAGGTCAGAAGCTTCCTTGGCCTGTGTACTTACTATAGACGCTTCGTTCCTGGATTTGCCAATATTGCCAAGCCATTGACTCGACTAACCAAAAGTAGCAGACCATTCTGCTGGAAACCGGACTGCCAAGCTGCCTTCGAAAAGTTAAAGTAAGCTCTCGTTTCCACACCCGTGTTGAGTTATCCGATATCAGAGGGGAAATTTGTTCTAGACACCGACGCTAGCAATGTTGGGTTAGGCGCAGTACTCTCACAAATACAACACGGAGAGGAAAAAGTCATCGGCTATTTCAGCAAGACCCTATCCAAGCCCGAACGAAACTACTGTGTAACCCGACGAGAACTATTGGCAGTAGTAAAAAGCGTGGAGCACAGTAACATAAATACCGAACTACGATATACACAGTGATATAAATACGCATTTTCCTTGTCATATAAATAAGTTGTTGAATTGTTATTAGTGTTTAAGTGTTCTATTAGTATTTAAGTGTTAAATAAATAGTTGTAAATAAATATCCGTTAAATAAATAACTTAAACTAGAAAAGTCGTTACAATTTCATTTTTATGTATTTTAACTTTACCTTTTGAAAATTCAACCTTATATCCGTTTAACTCAATTTTTGATACCGATAACAAATTCTTTCTTAATTCTGGTACATACAGTACATTAGTAATTGTTGAATATTAATTGCGTTTACCTACCATATTATAAACTCGCATGTTGCCAATACCTACAGCTTTAAGTACACTAGTGCTCTTAGCTACTGCTATTTCCTTAGGTTTTCTTAATTCTATGTATTCTACAAGATTGTCTTTGGTGTTGATTAAATGGTTTGTACAACCAGAGTCCATGCACCAGGATATACACTTTTTATTCGTCTCGCTTTGATATAAACTTTCACTTTCACAATTGTACACAGCATCTTTATTTTGGTTTTCTGCTGTAAATGTTTGTCTACCTCTTCCTCTTTCCTGATTTTTTATAAAACCTTGTCCTTTTCCTCGATTAAATTGGTTTCTGTTATTGTATTTATTCTGCCTTTGACCTGAATTTTGTCCATCTCAGTATGTATGTTGTCCTTGTCTTGAAATAAAGTTTGATTGTACCAAAGAGCTCATATTGCGCTCACGACACTGGAATCTTTTGTATCCCGGTTTTCCACAGGAAAAACACAAAAACGAATAATTATCATTTTGAGTTTCACTTCTTGACAACTTCTTCCTCTTTTCTTCTTCGCCCAATAGTCTATCTTTCACAAAATCAAATTTTAAATTTTCCATTACCTCCAATGCTGTTACAACCGCTTCGTAGGACTTTGGCATGGATAATAGTAAGTAATTCAGCTTTTTCTCTTCTGTTATGCTGGCATCTACAGCCTTTAATTGATTGAACAATTCCTCCAGTTTTACGAAGTGTTCCATCATAGAGTCTCTTTCATTGTACTTCATTTCGTTCAGTTGTCGTCTCACATATAAAGCGCTTCTTACACTTTTCCGCAGAAAATTATCTTCTAAATTTTTAAACATCAGATATGCACTATTATTTTCCTTTAAATATTCTAAATGAGTATCTGCAACACCCCCAATAATAATTGCTTGTGCTTTAGCTTTTAGAGCAACATTCTCTGTTACACCTGCATATCCTTTATCTTCAATTGCTTTTAAAACTCCTTATTCACGAAGTACACTTTTAATTCTAAAGGACCATGCTCCAAAATTATCATATTCTCTTTTATGCTTTTATCACATTAATGACACGTTCACTGCTTTTTTTTATTTATTAATTTCCATATGTGGGAATCGTAAATATGTGTTGTGTAGAAGATGAAGACCGTCACGTGTAGATACAGTCAAAACTTTTTATGTGGTTATGATGAAGGATTTATCCGTTATGTACAAAAGTTCATTTTTTAATTATGCTGATAGTAAATTTATTGTAATAAAAGTTTATACATCCCTCGTAATGCTATAATTTATGAGCTTTTCTTCTTTTTTTTTGCACTGAAAGGGAGGGACTCGCTTCGCCGTCCGTCATAACTATCTCTGCAAAAACTATTTACGCTATTCCCTATACTACTCGCTGTCAAAATGCCAACTAGTCTTGCAAATAGTCCAGTCATTGAATGTTCTTTGGAACGTTTTACGTTTACTATGGGATTGTTTCAAGTTTCATTTTTCATACAATGGTATTTTAGAGCCGTTCCAAGTTTCTAAATTTGTAAAGTAATAGGTATTTCATTTCGTACTACACAAGTACTTATTTATTGTTTTCAAGTTACAATCAAATATTTCTTTGTTTAAATTCTTGGATTTTTGTTTCATAACCAACTTGGCGTATCAAATATTATGATATTTTAAAAAGCAGAAGTTTTAAATTCATTGTATGAACATCAGTGAAATCGTAATTTTTTGCCCCTTTCATTGGTGTAAGAATCCAAAACAATGTCTAAAAGAAATTCAAAAGTAGACATTGGTAACAATATTTGGAGTAGGTGTGGAGAATTTTAGATAAGTTAATTAGAAAGCCCTTTGGCGATAATGTGAACGTAGTATTGTAGCGAACATAGCAGCTATCATGAGGGTGCGTGTAGAGAAATTGGTTCTAATGAGAACCGTTGGACGTGGAAGCGTATTTCAGATTCCAAGGAGGAGCGAGTCAGAGTTAGACTTAGACTTTATTGAAATAAACTACAGCTATTTATACAGAAAATATTTACATTTATTATATGGTAAGTACATGGTTAGCCGTTTACATTAGTATGTGTATTTGGGTTCTAACCTAGTTTGTGGCCAGAACTGTCAATGTTCTCTGTCAGCACAATTTAGGTTCTGCTGTACAGAGTGTTCTAATTTCAGTATTTCGGTATGTACGGAGTGTTCCCACAGTATGTTTCATTATTTCTTTTTTGATATAAATCAAAAAGTTATAAAAGATAAGAAAATCGCAATTTTCAATTTTTCTTGGGATAACGGAGTGGCTTATTACTTATTTATAAGGTAATATTTAGAATCATTTAGTAGTGATGATTCTAAATGCATTAATATGAATTAAATTTAAGATCCAACTACAAATTACCTCAAATTAATGAGAAAAAAGCTATTGCTGTCATCATGCCCCCGCCGGGATTCGAACCCGGGTATCTGACTTTACGCGCCATTGCTCTAACCACTAAGCTACGACCACATGATAACAGCAACATCGACGAAACGTACTTACTAAGTCACTGAATCGCCGAATTAATATATATTACTATTAATATCTATTAACAATGTTTCTAAATGTTTCTCGATATTTCATTCAGTGACTTAGTAAGGACGTTTCGTCAATGTAGCTGTCATCATGTCGCCGTAGCTTAGTGATTAGAGCAATGACGCGTAAAGCCAGAGACCCGGGTTCGAATCCCGGCGGGGGCATGATGACACCAATAGCTTTTTCCTCATCAATTATTTATAAGGATTTTATAGAGCGAAAGAGTCTTTGTAATTTGTAAGCTTTCTAATAAGGACAGAATTATACTATAGTTTATACAAAACTGCAACATCGTTTTTATGAAATTTATAATTTAGGCCCATAACGCACGGAAATACTGTGTCTGGTATACGCGTATCTCTATACCGCTTATAAATGGAGCTCATCACATGTGTTGGAACTGCAGAGACGGTATTGCGACACAGAACCCTGTATCTGAACTGTCCAGCCGCCGGTCACCTTTTTGGATATGGGTTACGTGGGTATATTACAGAAAATTTTGAAGTCCTGCGGCAACCACGAAAAAAAAATATTATTTCACGTCGAGCTTCTACGTTGCTGTTTACGCAAACAAATTTAGATGCCGCTATTTTCGCTACTCAATTCAGTATCTTACATACTGCATCCGGGATATAGTACCTACGTGTGACAGACACCTAAATGAGAAGCAGTGTTCTTAGAAGATGTTTTTAACCTTTTTGATGTAGGTATTCTTTAACTTGTATAAATTTCACTCTTTCCTGGAATAGATTTATGTGTAGACAATAAAAATTTTAAATAACTAATTTGGTTGCTTTCAGTGAGAGTTACATTAATTTTTTGCAAAAGATGTTTACCGAGTGGTTTTTTGATCTCCTGTAAAGTTAAGTGATTCTGAAAGGCTGGAGGCTATACAGCATAGGTTTGTGCATTTAATGTCACACATGATTAGTACGTCTATAAGCTTATTAAGTCATGACTATTCACCGATTGCAGGATGTTTGAAAATTTGTTCTTTAAGTTGACACAATAGGCATTCTGATTTAATGTTGCATGGTCTGGTGGATTATCCTGAATTATTTTCTCAAGTTAATTTTAAGGTTCCGGCTCGTATTCTGCGAGATTCTTTAAAAGTTTGTTTTCCTATTAACTGTTTTAGGCTTCATGACTCTTCATTCATAGATAGATTATGCAAATGAGTAGACTAAGTGGAAAATCTTGCTGATGTTTTAGATGTAAGCTCTGTTGTACATATAGGAGGGTTCTCCAGAAGACAGTCTACGTATTTAGTTGCTACTTTTGTGTAAGTTATAATCTTCATTGTGTTGCTATTACCTACTTTTGATGTTATCTTTGCTAAGAATGATTTGTCTGTTAAACATGAAATAAATAAATAATAGTGCCCAAGGAATTTATCGTGCAAAAAGTTCTCGCGGATTCCTGTGGAGGTTAATGAGAAGACTACAATTATTGCTGTTATTTATTTAATGTTAATGTAATATGTATTTGTTGACCTTTCGATGCTTACATAACAAATTCTAAAAAAAGTAAAGACATCTTTTTTGTAGTGAATTGAATTTTCTACAAAAAAATCCGGATTGCATTCCTCGACCTTTTATAGGCAAAACATTGCAGCGCTCTAAATACGATTCAGAACATATTAGACGTTGAAGCGCGTATCAATTCAGTCTTGGTCTTGGTCTTGCTTTTCGACAGTGGTCTTGTAGAAAAAATTTCGGAGATGGTTTATAGCTGAAATGATAAACATAAGAAAAATCCTAATTGTCTGAATGCACAAACAGACACGGATAACTTGAATGAACTACATAGACCTACATGCATTGATAGGAAAAAAAATGATAAATATGTTTATCATACTTTTTAAGTCAAATAGGTAATGAAATGTTACATATCGAGTAATATTTTTTATGTAATAATATAGTTTATTATGCAGTTATTGATGTTGTTATATATTAGCCTAACGATAAACCTGACGCTGGCCGAAATTGACGAACCAAATGTTGGGTAATTTTTCATTAAGGGGTCGTTGGTTGTTGGCACGATTAGCTTTTATTGATCTTACAATACTTTATTCATACCAACAAAATTAAACTCATATAATTGAAAATTAAGTACATTAAATTAACATATTACAGGAAATTATTTGAAAGCTATTTTAATTGTAAAATATATATGTTCTCAATTATACGAATCTAATTTCGTTTGAATAGATATAACATTGCGTGACTTGTCATGGGGAGCGTTTACCCTCGTTCTTGTCAATAGAAGACAAACAAAATTTTGTCTTTTAAACCTGTATTTATTTAAATATTGGATTGATTCAGCCGTTACTACTTGATAATTCATCTTAACGATAAATGAAAAAAACACTACTTTGTTTATTATCACTTTATTTATTCACAAAACCCTGTGACTATAGTTTCGACAAATAGTTAGTCATTATCAAACAAGTGATTCAAATAGAATGAATAAAAACAGATGTACACCGGTTTTATATATATTTTGGAAATTCCCTAGTTATTAAATGTACTGAATAATATTGAATGGTACAAATCTACCTGGTCGTTTAATAATTTGTTACCTGAATTTTTAGATGACTTGTATATTTATACGGATTCTAAAATATTAAGTTTAAAGCCTTTATTTACATTATGCATTATTTTAAGTTTTTGTATAATAGGAAATTGATGGCCCGTTTCTAAAAAATGGTTTGCAAAATTTTAATTATCTTTTCTTAATCTAAATGATCTAAAGTGTTCATTATAACGAGTTCTAAAGGACCTTCCTGTTTGTCCTACGTAAAAGGAATCGCATTCTGAACACTCTAGCTTATAGACTTCAGTTTTTTCAAATTTGTCTTTTGAATTAAAAATAATGTGTTTTAGATTAGTGTTGGTCTTAAAACTAACCGTTAAGTTATTTGTAGACAGAACCTTAGCGATTTTTAATGAAATATTACCAAAGTATGTAAGTGATATGTAATTGCAATCTTTGTTTTTTATATATGGGTAGATATGGATTGGCATGCTATTTTGAATTGTTTCTTACGGATTAAATTTTGAATTGTTCTTGGGTCAAACCCATTGTTTTTTGCAATTGTTTAGTTTTTGTTTGGAACGAATGTGTTGGGTCTTTATTAATGATTTCTAGATCTGTTTGAATAAAATTCAACATCTTTATTTCAGGTAGTAAAGAACGTTTTAACGATTTTGAAAAATATAAATTAATCTGTATGAATCCGTTGCCACCTAAATTGTACGGTTTAATTAAAAATCACAAAGATAATACCCCCATAAGACCAGTGGTGCCATTTATAAATAGCCCTGTACATAATCTAGCAAACAAAATTAATAAAATATTTAGAGAAATAACATAATTTCATCCAAAACATAGTATAAAAAACGCAGTTGAATTAACAGAAAAATTGAAAAACTTCAAAATCCCCCAAAATAGTCGGCTTGTTTCATTCGATGTCACCAATATGTTCCCGAATATCCCAATCTCAGAATGCCTACCCCTAATAATAGACATACTTAATCAAAGTAACTTAAATAATAATAATTATAAAACCGAGCTTATTAAAGCATTTGAGTTATGCCTTAGCCAAAATTATTGCCAGTACAATAAACAGTTTTTTATACAAAAAACGGGTTAAGCCATGGGCTCCCCACTAAGTCCCCTACTAGCAAATACAGTGAAACCTGGTTAAGTGGGACCTGGATAAGTGAAAAACCTCTATTATTGAGAGTTGCAATGAGGTCCCGGTCCTTTTTCATTAAATTACCTCTGTTAATAGGACTTTTTGAACCTGGTTAAATAAAATTTGAATTCTAAGACTTTTTCGATGTTTACCTCTATAATTGAGACTCTGTAGGTCAATTACCTGTATAAGTGAGACAAATTAATCAGGTTTTAACACGTTTTGACATGTTTGTTTACATACACACAAAATGGAATAACGTCACATTTCCACCTCTGTAAGCGGGGGCCTCTGTAAATGAGACAACTATAATTTTAAACCTGCTTAATTGGAAAACTGGATTATTGTAAACCCTCAATAATTGGTACATATGTCTTGGTCCCTTGAGATCCCAATTAACCAGGTTTCACTGTATATTTATGCAAAATATAGAAATTAAAATTATGCAATAAACTTTAGCAAAAAAACACATACAATTCTGGTATAGATATGTAGACGACGTAATAGCGTGTTTTTCTGGAACCAACCGACAATTATACTCTTTTTTAAATTTCATTAATACAATTCATCCCAACATAAAATTTACTTTAGAAATTGAACAAAACCACAAAATCAATTTCCTTGACCTCACTCTGCAACGTTCAGATAAGAAAATAAGTTTTGATATTTACAGAAAACCTACTTTTACAGACGTAACAATCCATAATAATTCAAGTCACCCTTTGTCACACAAACTTGCAGCATATAATTCCATGTTCGTATTGAAGTGAGGGAAGGGAAATCGTGCTAATCGAGAACTCTAACTGTAATTAAAGCCACTTGGACTACCTTAGTAAGCCATGTTAAAATACCTCATGTCTAAAGTGGCCACGTCACGGTAGTTTCTATATACTTTGTTTGGGGTCGGAATCGGGTGGTGATCACGAAACCTGTTATATTTTTTTATCGGACACGTCACATTTGTTGAACATACATTTTATTTATAAAGTTGGTCCAGACACGCAATATCCGGGGCGGTAGCGGTAACGATGGGGCCGTCGACAATAGGGCTGATGTCTCTGGGAATGAGAATATCCTAAAGACCTCTTATACTACAGATCGAGTTAAGCCAATTCTGAACGGATCTCTCAACAGTTTAAATCAAGCAAGGCGTTCATAAAACACTTATCGACCCCATGCAGATAGAGCTAGGCCAATTCTGATCGAATTTCGCAACAGTGTGTATCAATCAAGAGTAAGCAGGCCATCAATATTCAAGCTTCCTATAAAATCCTAGCAGAACTTGCGCCTATTTGTACCAAAATTCTACCCTCTAAACCACAAGAATTCTGCATCTCGCGAGTTTCCCCTTGCTTTCCTACATCCCTAACTGGCCTATCGAGCTAGATTACTAGCGCGGAGATCCCTATTTCGCTTTTCAATACTGCTCTCTCTATCGGTATTATGCAAATCGCAATTATCCAGTGTTCGAAGGTATTCCCTTTTCCTCTTTGCACCTTCACCTACCTCCTGGAAAGACTACAGGATTCTCAGGCTTTCTCTTTCACTTTTAAAATGATCTCCCTCTCTTGGTCTTGGTATTGCGAAATGTTCAAAGGTAAAATTTTATAGGGTACCAATTCACAAAGTGATGAAACTGGGATAAATTTATGCAATATGGTGTAAAAACTACCTGCAGTAGGCCTAATAGGACAATGTCATCGTTTTATTTCATAGAGTACGTATAGGAAATGTATATGCCAGCAATAAATAAATAATTAATTAAGAACAAAAGTTACAATTTTGACTTTATAATCCAAGACCGTGTAAATTAATTGAGCCTACTTTAATGCAGCCTTGTAAGATCATTCATCAGAAGTATATCCGAGAATTTTCTTAAAAAATGTGCATCTTTATCTTCTCTACTGCCTCAGTGAAAACCTTCTTCATTTTATTGTTTAGATGCCCTTTGCATGTGTACTGTACGATGGGCCAAATTTTATAACTTGAAAGTTCAAGATCGAAATTTGTTACATGCCGCTGTCTGCAAATTCTCTCACATTCTTTCAGAAATAGAAGTGTTGTTTTAATGCAGACAATACCATTTACAACGACATCGCTTAAAACCATGTACCGGTTATATCGACCAAAGTCGTAGGTCCCGACTGAATGTTATATGATCGCCTTATAAAAACTACCGCTTTTTGTGACATTGCTTATTACGACGTACCTCATTAGGTGACCTCATTTAACTGTAATATCTTGGGAGAATTATATCTGTTACAACGACCAGTAGTCTTATTAACAATTTGAATAGGTAACAGTATCCACAGCTAGGACAGTATAATGATCATGTGCAATATAATAATCAATGGCAATTAAGATAGCAAAGGTAAACAAAAATATTTCGAGTCAATTCTCAGAAACAAAATACACGTGCATGCAGTATAATCAAATTAATTACCTTCTTGGAAGGCAGGTAAGAGATACACGCCTACAAACATACGTATACACTGCCGAAAACCGCCTGCGGCTTAAAAGTTGGCATGAAATTTTCCCGAACTACTTTTGTTGTTCCAAATGAAGTCATTTGAAGGCAGTCGTTATATTGTTGAATATTCTTTAAAAAGTGTATGAAATCTGTTCCTATTCCTAAAACCAATGAGTACAATGACTCTGGAGGTGGAAGCAATAGTATCAATTTCACCTTTTTATTTGCGCAACACAATGCATTGGCTTCATTTTTGTATTTCAATGCCTTAAAATATTGGCAAACTGAGTTCATAGGTCCAATAGCAATACAGTTGTAGGCACTGTAATCAATTGACATATCGTAACAGAAAGCAGCTCGATTCATTCTTACACCGTTATTATTCGAATGTCGCGCTTCACGGGTCTGTCTTAACTGAATTCTTTCATGTTCATTGCGATCTTCACGTTCCTGGGCAGTACGATTAGATTGATTATTTATTTTCTTTGCATTTCGGGTTCTTCTGCCTAAATTTGTCCGCCGCCTTATAGGAGGCATATTTAGTGTGGGAACACTCAGTATCGGTCGTGATATGTTAATTATTACACTCTGTACAGCAGAATGCAAATTCTGCTGACAGAGAACATTGTCAGTTTTTGCCACAAATTAGGTCAACGCGCAAATATACACACCAACGTAAACTGCTGAGTTCGGTATCTCCATAAGCCTAATGTAAATAGTTTCTGTATAAATACCTGTATATTATTGTAATAAAATGAGTCTAATCCTGACTCGCTTATAATTGGCTCCTGAAATACGCGTCCAATTCAACGGTCCTTCTTAGGACCAATCTCTCACACGCACCTTCATGGTAGCTGCTACGTTCGCTAGATTTAGTAATTCTCAAACACACAACACTTTTTTAATTTTATAAAAATTTGTGGCTTTCAGATTTAGTAATATTATATATGCAGTATGCATAGCAAAAAGACGTTTACATCACAGACAATTTACATTTTACCATACACAATTTTTTTGAGTAATGTTACCATACCAACTTCACTCAATTGTTTTTCCTCCCCGGAATATGGTAATATAGAAAATTGTTGTTTTTAGACTTTTTCAGGCAATATTTTAAATTCCTCTCCGTAAGAACCATCCTCGTACTTCAAGGAATATTATAAAAAAAGAATTAAACTTAAACTTTCGATAGTGCAACGTTTGTGAAACATATTATAAACTTTTAAAACGTGGAATAAAACACAATATTGTTTCACTAATTTATATTGTAACTCGACAATATTGTTTCGATAGACTTAAAACTAAAATTTAAAACTAATGCCAACATATTTATACTAATTACAAGTTACATAGGAGTAGTGGGGAGCTTATGGATCCTAATTCAGTCTGGTTATTAACTAAATTTAGTTTTAGTTTAGAAATTAAAAAAGCTATATTCCAAAAATTAAATTAGTGAAACAATATTGTGTTTTATTCCACGTTTTAAAAAAAAAAGAATTAGATAAATCGGTTCAGCTGCTCTCGAGATTTGCGCTTAGCAACACATTCAGCGATTCATTTTTATATTATAGATAATATTGCATCTGAAGCGAACAATTTATTGTTCAAGGTTAAGAGGTTTTTTTTATTGCAAAATTGGTCTTTGTAAATTATTTTAAAAATAGGATTTTGAAGTCTTTGGAGCAAAAATAATTTACTGGCTATCATCCACCCCGAGCAATTATGCCATAGCTAATAATACTGTTACAAAATGCATAGTACAGCAACCTAAGCATAACTGTAGGTATAATTTTCGACATCTTATAATAGATAAGGGCTAGGTATTTAGTTTTATTTAGGAGTTACTCAATGTAGTTCGACCAAGTCAGTCTATAATCAATGACAATACCCACGTATTTATAATCTACCCTTTTTATACATTGCTTAGTAAACAGTAAATTATTGTGGTACACTATTGTAATAATTAGCAAATGTAGTAATAACTGTTGTACTGATTTTCAGAGAGTTTGTTTAGAGTTAGTCATTCATATAGTGTGTTTAAATAGTAATTCATTTTATTTTTACCGTTAAGCCAGGATTTATCTTCTGATGTAGCTACCGTATCGTCAGCAAAAGAAGCTATATCTTCCAGCATTTTTTCTAGTAGGTCATTTATAATACAAATAGCAGAAGACCAAGTGCTCTTCCTTGCGGTATTTCAGTTTTTACAGCTCAATATTTTGTGCATACGTTGTTGACCTTGATACGTTACATTCTTCCACTGCAATAGCTAGCCAGAAGTCTATGAGCATCACTTCTGAAGTCATATAATATCTATACAATTTTTGTAGTAATCTACAGCGTCAAAAGCTTGGGGAAGATCTAGGAAAGTCACCGCTATAGGACAACTCTTGTCTAGTTTAGAGTAAATGAGATTCGTTTAAAATTTCAATGCGTCTTTTGTTCCTGTTTTTCTCAGAAATCCAAATTGTTTTTTTTTTTAATTATTTTGCACTTACATAAAATGTTTACTAATCTAAAGTAAATAACTTTTTCAAATATTTTGCAAGATTTGATATTAATTAAATTTGTCTGTATAATTTTTATCATTGGCTGTGAAAATGGGAATAACGATAGTTTTTTTTAAGGCCAAGCAGATTTTAGTGTGCATGTATGATATGATTGAGAGGCTCAACCACATAATCTGACAAGGCTACAAGAGTTCTAGCATGAATGTTGTCAACACCACCACTTTTAGGATTAAGCTTGATTATTATGTTTAAAGTTTCAAACAATTTGTAGGCTCAAGAAGGATGGTTCTATTGTTTATGGTAGGCATTTCTATGGTCTTATTTGGAGGTGCATGTATTTGGGATGAAAATTCCATGCCAATATTACAGAAAAGAAATGTTAAAAATATTACAACTGATTTTATCTTTTAATTATTTTCATTATACAGGGTGAGTTACTAAGGTCTGTAACATACGTATCTTTCAAAACGAAGAGATAGTTTTTAAACAAAAGTTGGCCAAAATTGAACATAGTATGGGGTAAAAATATTTTCAAATACAGCGAACTTCCGGTCATACCGGAAATGTACCCTAACTTCGTTATTTTAAATGGAAACCCCTATATATTATTTTTTTTTTAAATTAAACTTAAAAAATAAATGTCAGTTCATTGTTAATACATGGGACCTAGGTTCCACCGTTTTGGAGTTATTTCACATTCCTTAAAAAATTGACGTTTGCAACGTTTGACGCCACAATAAATTTCTCGGTAAAGAAAGCACTAGAGTGATGCGGTTTTCACGTTTCGATTCAGGAGGAAATAAACTATTATTCGCAAATATTGTGCATACGTTCACTTTTCAAATACTATGTAATTTATCGGCACTAATGTTCGAAAATTGAAACGGGAATAACTTATTATTTTTTTAAATGGAACTCCATATTTCTTTTCATGTCGTACAATGACTATTAAATTTTCTTTCTACCGATATAGGGTTGTTGGTATCTTCTGCCAACAATTTTTAAGAAATTCGCAATTTTCTGGAATTTTTAAATAATGACGTCTTAATATCGTGTTAACCACTTTTTTCATTTTTGTTTTGTTTTGTGGCAGTAATGTCTGTTCGACGGATAAAAAGTAAAATAACACAAGAAATAGAATACAAACAATAGTTATTTACATTTTCTTCAAAACAATTTGCAATAAATTATAGAAAATTTACCACTTGCTCTAGAACAACAGATGTAGTATTAACACATTACCAGCAGAGAACGTTCTTCCCTGAAAACCCTTAACACCAACAAGAACATCGTTATTCTCTCTGCAGACAAGGGAAACGCTACAGTTTGTTAAACAGCACAGACTATCACCAGAAGATTTTGGATCTCCTAGACCCATCAACAAACAGACAAATAAAAAGTGATTCGACTTATAAAATCCTCAAAAATACTAGATTGATCAAGAATTCCTCATTTCCAGTAGAAGACAAACGAACTCTAGTGATATCAGAAGCTCTGCCGCCTAGACTCTACAGTCTGCCAAAAATTCAAAAAGCAGGCATTCCAATTCTCCCCATTGTCAGTACAATTGGATCTCCTACCTATGGGCTTGAGAAGTATCTCTGCAAACTTTTACAACCCCAATGTTAAGAGACATTATTCATTGCAATAACCCTTAGTCGGACTTCTCGGAAGGTCGGTGTTACCGATTGTCCGGCCAGTTTCCAGCCTTTGGGTTTTTGGCTTATTTGGGGTAACAACCGTATGGTTACGGGGGTGCATGACCTATGATGTGCCCGTAAATAAAAGACAAGTGTGTGACCGGAACGAGAGAGTCGTTTGCGTTATCTCGGATAGAACAATTCAAATTTCGTTAACATCTCCTTTTACATTTTTTTTATAATTATAAGTGTTCGTTCTTTTGTGTATATAATATTAGGATTAATAAACGTATTTTAATATACGCATCTTATTAATCAAATATACGCTGGTCCTTCGAGGTATTTTCATCAAGATAAAACATTAACAAATTCTCATGTGGTACAACAGTACACTGACGGAAAGCATAAAAAATTTTCATCAAGTGGACTGACATAAGTTCCGAACACCCATGTTGGTTTTAGTGACTCTTATGTTAACGACTCCTCCCATTTCATTGAAAAAATGAAGTCTCTAAATTTACATGTAGTGTCCCTCTTTACTATGGTTCCTATTAAAGATACTCTCGATTACATTCAGCAGATTTTACCTAAAGATATCACTACTCTCTTTTACCATGTGCAAGCTACCACCTACTTCCAGTGGAATAACGCCCTCTACGAACAAGCAGATGGGGTAGCTATGGGAAACCCTCTCAACCCGGTGGTCTCCAACTTTTACATGGAGTATTTCGAACAAAAGGCCCTTAATTAACACCTCTTAAGCCTAAAAGCTGGTTTCATTACGTGGATGATTAATTTTCTTCTCCACATTAATGCTGTCCATCCCCGAATTCAGTTTACAATGGAAAATTTGCCTTTCTAGACGTTCCTGCTGCTATGAATTCCGATAGATATTTAGGCCATACCGTGTATCGTAAGCCTCCACAAACTGCCATTATCTCATTAAGGATTCTAATCATCATCCTGGACAAATACGAGCCATGATGAAGACTAAGGCCCTTGTCCCACCGAAGCAACGTATTTTCTACAAATTCAGTTCAATGAACAATGTCATCAAGTGAAGACGGCGATGTGTTTGCAATGTACTGGTACTTGCAAAATAGAAAAAAATTCGAAAGTCTTAGAAAGGAAATGGTGGGTGCATCCTTTTATTGCAAGAAACCAAACAAATAGAATGTTTACTGCCGCTAAGGAACACGACAGACACCCAGTGAAGTTTATATTATTTTATCTTTTCTAGAATATTCTGCTAATTGGTTATTGTATAAGCAAGTATATTTTTCTACAGCATCCACTAATTTTTCATTAAAGCCCTGTTCATTTTTCTGTTGTGCCGTAATATCCATTTCTCTTTTCGTCATTAAACGCAAAATACTCCACCACATCGCCTGTATGTTGCTTCAAAACTGTCATGTCGAGTCGCTCGGCAACAAGTAGCCGACGCGACGCTTGGATGTTGTTTTGCTGTAGAGTTAGTGGGTGCATGGTGCATATAAACCATGAGTTCAACACGAAAGATACACGCTGGCGACATCGCGTCGCTGTTGCGTAGCTTAGGTGGGACAAGGGCCTAAGGCTAAATATATTTTAAAATTGGATATAAAGTCAGTTTTAGGAAGATCATGTGATCTTTACAAAGCCGTGATTGTTAGAGTATTGTTGGTATCTAAATCTATGGTAATCTCTAAAATTTTAAGTCTGTCGAATTGCACTTCTTTAGTGTTCTCAACTAAAATATTTATTATATAAATAACAATGATATTAGCTTGATTGGTTGTACTTTCATCGTAATAAGCATTATAGTTCGCAAGAGACCAGCACACAAAATTTTCCAGTATCCAAGTTGTGATATAGTTTTAAGAATCATTATTGTTAGACTTGTTTTACTTCTGATATAATTTTAAGAATTATTGTTTATTGTTTATTGTTTATGAAAGATTACATACGGAGAAAAATATGCGAGGCGTGTGAACAGTGACGATTATAAAGGTATGATAGTAGTTTTTAAGCGGCAGTTAACTGCCAACCTTGTAAGCAATCAATGAAAACTTAATAAACGTATTTAATTGACACATATTTAGTTCAAGAAGAGAAGGATTATAACAGTTATCAGAAGTGGGATTCTGCCACTGGATCGTTCCTAGGAGTGCTGGATCGAAAATTGTTCGAATTTTTGGATTTCTGGGAGAAATCGAAGCACGATGGCTACTGGTGGAGGTCTGATAGGCTTTGAGGAAGGCCGAGCCGTCGAAGAAGCTCAGTCAGCACGGGGTGCTGAAGGGGTTGAAGAGGAATCCGCACGTGAAGAAAGTTTAAATGAAAGTTCAGGAGTTCCTACGATGGAAAGGAGTTATAATGTCATGCCGCATTTAACGAAGGGGCTAAATATGTTTGACGGAAAAGGAGGATTTATGGAAGCCGAACGATGGATAACTGATGTGAAAGCTGTTGGTGGTAGACAATTTTGGGGCGATTCAATGAAGCTGGAAATGGCACGGCAACACCTGAAAGGAAGCGCATTGAGCTGGTACCGCTATCATCAGATGGAAATTGCTACTTGGAAGGATTTTGAAGAAAAATTTAAGAAACGGTATAAGGACGGAGGCACTCGAACAGAAAGATTTCAGGAAATGTCTTCGAGATGTCAACAAACGGGTGAATGAGGGGAAGATTGTTTCTACGACAAGATGCGGATGTGCAAGACATTGGAACTGCCTTTTGATGAGAGTAAACAGTTAGTGTTAGCGGGTTTACAAAGCAAAGAAATCGCGAGAACTTTATAACCAGTGAGACATAAAGACGAAGAGGAATTGTTAGACGATATTCGTGCTAATGAACAATTGAACAGACAAATGAAACCGTGCTTCGGTAATAATCGATCTAATCGCGATGAGACCCAAAGAAATAACCGTGTAAGTGATAACGGTGCAAGAGGGCGGCCTTCAAGTTCAAGGGATGTTGTTTGTTTTCGATGCAATCGGGCGGGACATTTTGCGCGTGACTGTAATCAGAAATCGGGCGTAAGTTCTGGCTGTTTTCGTTGCGGGAAAACTGGACATCTGACTCGTGCGTGTCCCCAGGGGGAAAACAAACAAACACCACGTCGAGAAAGCGAACGACAAATGAATGTGCAAAAAATTGATGTGGGATCACCTAATTCAAAGTATTTCAAGGAGACTATTGTAAATGGACGAAACCTAAGCGGCTATTTTGATCTTGGAAGCCAGGTGTGTGCTTTAAGGGAAGATTATGTTGCACAACAAAACTGCATTGTGATTGGAATGACGAAATTGAAATTGTGGGATACGGAGGTTCGGTAACAAAAACATTGGGATCTGTAGTTACAACCCTTACGGTGGATGGTGTCGGTGCTAATGTTAAAGTGTACATCGTTAACAAGGAGGTTCAGGAAATTCCATTACTAATAGGTCATCCATTTACTGAACAGCATCATATACAATTGGTAAAAAATAGCTGACGAACTGATCATCAGTGAGGTTCCACTAAGCGATGACAGTGTATCTACAAGTACGAAAGTGATAATAAGAGCAGCTGATAAGTCGGTAATACCGAATAACTTCTTGGGGCATATCACAGTCAAGGCCAATGTAAACAATGAAGATCTTTTAGTTGAGGGGTGAATTCGTGGAATTGGCAGTTTTATTCAGCGATGTGTCATTAAAACAGACGTTAAGGGCGAGGCCGTGTTACCTGTTTTAAATATCAGTGGTACTAACGTTTCCATAAGTGAAAATAGTAACGTTGCACGAGGAGAAAAATTTGTCATGAAAGTGTGCAAACAAGAGAAGTAAATGAAGAAGAAATTAGCGAAGAGGAAGTGGACACCGATATTGAAAAGAAAGACCAGGTAAAAGTCATGCATCTGCTAAATGAATATCGTGATTTAGTTGCGCGAAACATGAAGCAAATTGGTTGCACGAATTTGATTGAAATGGATATTCAGCTGAAGGAAGATGTTCCGGTGTTCTACCGACCCTACCGAATGTCATTTAAGGAACGACAACAAGTGCGCGAAATTGTGAGTGAATTAAAAGGGGCCGGCATTGTAGAAGAAACGGATTCGCCTTTTGCAATCCCTGTGCTATTAGTGCGGAAGAAAAACGGAGAAGTGAGATTGTGCATTGACTATCGTGCATTGAACAAGATTACCGTAAAGCAACACTATCCATTACCCAACATTGACGACCAGCTGGACCAACTGCGAGGAAAACAGTACTATACTACGCTTGATTTAAGTAGTGGATACTATCAGGTACCGATGACGAAGGATTCGAAAGGTAAAACTTCTTTTATTACGCCCGACGGTGTCTATTGCTTTAGAAGGATGAGTTTTGGACTTTGTAATGCACCTAGTATTTTTCAAAAGATTGATAAATGTAGTTTTAAGTAATTTACGATACGATACCGCCTTAGCTTATTTAGACGACATAATAATTCCTTCGGAAACAATTTGTGAGGGTCTACAAAACCTAAGAGAACTATTCAATAGATTTAGACTTGCAAATTTAACTTTGAAACTTAGTGTCATTTCTTTAAGAAAAAAATTGACTATTTGGGGTTTACTGTATCACGCGAGGGAATTGCACCGGGCGAGGGAAAACTAAGGGCATTAAAAGAATTTCCGATACCTTCCAACACGCATGAAGTACGCTCGTTTTTGGGCTTAGCTAGCTTTTTCAGACGATTTGTGAGAGGTTTCGCGATTTTGGTTAAACCAATGAGCGATTTGCTTAAAAAGAACATTAACTTTCGTTGGGACAGGGAACAGCAGAAATCGTTCAATTCAATCAAATTGGCTTTGGCAAGCGGACCAGTATTAAGTGTTTATGATCCTAAGGCTTATACCGAATTACATACAGACGCATGTGCGAACGGTCTAGGGGCGACATTATTACAAAAACAATCAGATGAAACATTAAGGGTAATTTCTTATTTCAGCCGTAAAACCACTCCGGAAGAATCAAAATACCACTCTTATGAGTTGGAATGTTTGGCAATTGTCGCGGCACTCGAAAAATTTAGGGTATATTTATTGGATATACCGTTCGTCATTAAGACCGACTGTAATAGCCTAAAGTTGTTGGCGAAAAAGAGGGATTTAAATCCTAGAATCGGTAGGTGGTTTGTCAGGTTATCGGAATTCGATTATACAATTGAATACCATAAGGGCGAGAATAATAAGATAGCTGACGCTTTAAGTCGACACCCTGTAGAGGAAGCTAAAGAGATAGAGGTTTCGGGGTTGCCTGTTTTGGGAATTACAGTAAATACGGATTGGGTGGCCGCCTTACAGAGGTCGTGTGCGGAAACAAAATCTATTGTCGATAAGTTAGAAGACGGTGATGTAAATACGCATAAAAAGTTTACCTTATACAGTGGCAGGGTATATAAAGTTTCAAAAACTTGTGTTTGGAGATTATATGTCCCGGTGGACTTAAGATACGATATTGTTAGTAATGCTCATAAGAATCTTGCACATTTAGGGGTCGACAAAACTTTATATTAACAGATGTATTAATTGTTTATATTACAAAACACCGCGAGGCGCACAACCGGGATTTTTACATCCTCTTGATAAGGGAAATACTCCGTTTCGCGTTGTTCACATTGATCACTTGGGTCCATTTATTACTACCAGGGACGGAAATAAATATGTTGTGGCGATAATCGATGGATTCAGCAAATACTGCGTTATTAAGGCGGTCCCGGATGTTCGGACTGAAACAACTTTGCTTTTTATACGCGAATTCATAATGCATTACGGAAGGCCAGAAAAACTTATAAGCGATAGGGGCACAGCGTTTATCTCCCATTTATTTCAAAAATTTTGCGAGGATCTCAACATAATTCACGTTAAAACATCAACTTCGGTACCACGGGCTAACGGCCAGATAGAGAAACTAAACAATGTCATCTTATCTTGTATTGCTACTAGTTCGAATACGCTAGACGGAAACGATTGGGATGGGCAATTAATAACTCGGTCCATAGGATCACACGGAAGACACCGTTTAGTTTGATAAGAACGTATGAGGCGGAGGGCTTTGCATGCGACCCTCTAGCCAAGGAAATTAAAAGCGTCAATGAACAGGCAGGAAATGTTGAGCCGGAAGTATGCGTACAAGATCTTTTGCAGAAAAATAAACAGAAAATGATCGAACAATTTAATAAACATAGGCGCAAACCTCCGATTTACCAACCTGGTGATATTGTATTAGTACGAAGCGAGTTACCGGCAACGGGCGAAAGTCGTAAACTGTCACCCAAATATAAAGGCCCTTACGAAATTGTCAAACTGGTGCGTAATGACAGATATTTGTTGCAAGATATTGAAGGGGAAAGACAAAGCGATAAGCTGTATAAGGCTATCATTTCTGTTGATAGGCTTAAAATTGTAAAATGATGTCATATACATAGGGTAGATTTTAGCTTCTAATATCTTGTTAAATGTAGACTAATACTAATATTATTTTATTGTATGTTTTGAACAATTCATTTAACTTAAAAAAAAAAAAAAAGAAGAACAACAAATTGTGTTGATACTTGCTCTTCATTTGTAATCGATCTAGTTAAGCTAATTAAATTATAGGAAAACACTATAAACATTCTCGAGGACGAGAATAAGTCAGGTTGGCCGAATTGATATAGTTTTAAGAATCATTATTGTTAGACTTGTTTTACTTCTGATATAATTTTAAGAATTATTGTTTATTGTTTATTGTTTATGAAAGATTACATACGGAGAAAAATATGCGAGGCGTGTGAACAGTGACGATTATAAAGGTATGATAGTAGTTTTTAAGCGGCAGTTTACTGCCAACCTTGTAAGCAATCAATGAAAACTTAATAAACGTATTTAATTGACACATATTTAGTTCAAGAAGAGAAGGATCATAACAGTTGTTAAAGCTTTTCAAATAATGAGCTATTTTGGTGAATAAAATATGAATTTATTAATTAAATGCAACAAGTTGAAGTACATTTCAAGATGTACAAAAATGGAGTGAAGTCCTTAGGAGGTGCAAATCGTTTTGTATGAACCCGCATATCACGTGAACTGACCGTTAAAAAAAATGTTCTAGAAACATTCCCAGTCAGCCGAACGGATATTGTTTTATAAACAAATGATAAACAAAGCATGTATAAGTTTTTTCTTAACTAACCATTTGCTTCAACACAAGTTTCAGCACAAATAATTATTTTCGGTTAAACTTCAATTTTTATTTTGACGTCTAATATAAACAAGGAGTATATTATTGTTATTTGAATTTAAGTAATTATATATATCATTGAGGCTTTTGACCACTGTTTCTTTCTTAATAAATTTAGATTGTAAGTTTTCTATACTCTATTTTATTAGCCATTTTTAATCTAAAATTTAGATAAGATTAAATAAAATAAAATATTTTTTTATTAAATTTATTTTTAAGAATTTCACAACATCGGATATCTGATGCTACGTGGGACGTATTATAATTTTGTTTATACTTTTCGTTTGCAAAATTACAATTAGCACATATATAGGAATTTACATCTACTAAGTTGCATACATGGGTAGTATGTTCTCTTGCACAAAAGCAACTTTTCACAGCTTGCGAACAGCTCACAAACAGCTTTTAAGATCTGCTGTAACAGAAACATGGTTAGCAGCTGAAAGTACACAATTGACTGATATAATTACCTCTACGGTAATATATAATGGTCAAAGCCTTTTCCATATCTACCACACTTATCCTAATCTTTTACAATAGTTAAGAAGTTATATTGGTTATCCTTCCAGCATTCAGAACATAAATCACGAAATTCACAAAATTTCGTATCAGTTCGAATTTTATCATAGACGTGTTTAAGATTCATGTCATCCATCTTGAATAATATTATCTAGTTAGAATTATCTCTTATTAACTGCTTAGGAATACGGCTGTGAGTTTGACAGAGATAGAAAGAATCTACCTTTTCATGTCTACTTATAGAAATATACGCTCTCATTATATTTTGTTTATCACACGTTACATCGTCAAATATGAAGACTGAATTTTCCTTTGTCTCTGTAGGATCTATAATTGTATCACTGTTGGCATATGGGTAACAACCTATTCCGTTAATTCCTTCCAAAACTTGTTTTAAAAATTGATACTTGGGTTGAAATAATGACTTTGAGTAAAAGTAAACATTTTCAAACCGAGTACGTCCGGTTCCGTTAATAAATCTAACGTTTCGTTGGTCTCTCCTGATCCAGATGGCCCACTAATAATATCTCCAATAGATGATAGCAGTAAATGACCGTGTCTTGGCGTTGTCCCATCATCCACCTCATCTAGATTACGAATTTCTAACGTGTCTTGCTGATAAATTACTTTCATGGTTTGAAGACATCTCACAAATGCACCTCCATTTATAAGTTACTGCCGATATGACATCTACTTTGAATGGCATTCAACCACCAATATGGAAGCTTGTGTATTTATAAGTAACAGTTGATACTATTATTACATTAGATGACATTCAACCATCAAGGAGAAAGCGAAACGACTCAAGCGTGGAGATAAAGAAGTCAACGCTCTAGACGCTGCCTATAATGAACACGACATTGCCTTTTCGAATTCCAATAATTTAAAGAGCCGACGCAAAGCCAATGAAATTTTGGAAAATCGAGTTTGGGCACAGTTAAGAGTTTAAGACGCAAGTGTTAGAGAAAGAGCAGCAGCGTGGTTGGTTACAAACGTTATGAAAATGAAGAGAAAGTTAGGTATATGTTTGAGGATGTATAAGAAAAACAGGGAAATGGTGTTGTAAAGAGTAAAGTTGCATTCCACAAAGCTGTAGTTTCTAAAACTAAGGCGAACGCCAAAACTTAGATCAAAAATGTCCGAATCCCTGTTCAATAACAAAGTTATCATCTTCAGGGACTGACGTGAACTAAATGCTAAGCGTAAAGTTACGGTCCAGTGAACAAAGCCCAGTCAATCAACCACAGTGTTCAATGAATCTTACAAAATATCCTTAATTAGACTAAATAACGGAGAGCTAACAATAGGACCCTTGTCACTGTTAAGGGAATTTAACCTATTTTTATAAATATACATTGTAACGGGAGCACGAAAGAAATGATAAAAAAAACAAAAATTTAACTTTTCAAAAATCTTTATTTATTTATTTAAATCGAAGCATTTGGCTGTGAATGTGAATCGTCTAGTGTTAGGACCTTTTAATTTCGTTGTGTTAATAGAATGTAGTAACTTAGATTCTTTTATGAGTTCCGTACAAGTTATATGTGCTAACAAAGAAAACACAAGAAATTTTAACCACATGATTTATTTACATTGTATAGGTACATATTTACAATTTCCCTTGGTATCGGTTCGAGAAGACAAGCACCTTTTGATTTTACCATAGAATTTAGCGTTAGAACAGATATGCCATCAAAGACCTTTAATTACCAAAAAATGTGTTGGTACAAAGTTCGAACATCGTCAAACTGTGCAACAACGAATTGTGTAGGAAAAACTCTCGCATGTTCGTCTTGAGTTGGGAGAAGGAAAGTCGTGCAGATCGTGAACTCTAACCGTCGCTAAAGCCACAACCGCTGTAAGCCCATAGGCTATCTTGGAGTCCGTGTTAAAATACCTGTTGTCTGAAGATGCCATGTCATGGGGGTTTGTTTGGTATTAGGAATCGGGCACACTTGGTGACTACGAAACCTTTTATATTTTTTTGTCGGACACGTCACACATGGTGAACATAGCCTTTTATTTGTTTGGCGAGGCACGTCACACATGGTGAACATAGCCTTTTATTTGTTTGGCGAGACACATCACCTTGGTGAACATAGTGTAACCACCCGCACCCGGGTGTTATCATATTATAAATAATTCACTTATATTTATTTATTCAGCAGGTGGTTTTTTATCTGATAATAATTCTATTTAATTTAATCGCAGGTATTTTTGTCACTTCGTCTCAATATTTCTTTTATTTCGTACTTGCAAATTTCGAATATTTTTCTGATTTCTTTGAAATGAGAATGGGAATAAATAATTTCTTTTAAAATATTTTTCGTACTTAATGAGTAAGAAAAGGACAGATTTCACCCTGGAAACATGCACTTTGCGTAAACGGCGTGCCTCGGAGTTTCTGGGTCACCACCATGTAGTTATTGAAGGAGAAAGAAAGTAATACGAGAGCTTCTGGTAAATAAGCGAGAGGGAAAATATGATGGTCTGGTGGTCGTTCGTCCGTAGGTAAAACAAATAAACAAACTATATACAAACTCCCGTGACATGGCATCTTCAGACAACAGGTATTCTAACATGGCCTACCAAGGTAGCCCATGGGCTTACAGCGGTTGTGGCTTTAGCGACGGTTAGAGTTCACGATCTGCACGACTTTCCTTCTCCCAACTCAAGACGAACATGCGAGAGTTTTTCCTACACAATTCGTTGTTGCACAGTTTGACGATGTTCGAACTTTGTACCAACACATTTTTTGGTAATTAAAGGTCTTTGATGGCATATCTGTTCTAACGCTAAATTCTATGGTAAAATCAAAAGGTGCTTGTCTTCTCGAACCGATACCAAGGGAAATTGTAAATATGTACCTATACAATGTAAATAAATCATGTGGTTAAAATTTCTTGTGTTTTCTTTGTTAGCACATATAACTTGTACGGAACTCATAAAAGAATCTAAGTTACTACATTCTATTAACACAACGAAATTAAAAGGTCCTAACACTAGACGATTCACATTCACAGCCAAATGCTTCGATTTAAATAAATAAATAAAGATTTTTTTTTGAAAGGTTAAATTTTTGTTTATTTTTCTTTTCCTTGATATTAACTAGAAAGTTGGGGTACCCCCCTGCTTCGAGTTACAATAGCCTATATTTATAAGGTGGTTCGAAACACTCTTCTCTTAGTGAACGTCGCCTCTATTTTATGACAGTTCAGAACAACAGAGTACATCAACTTACTCGACCTCCCTCTCTCTGATTAAGAGTTCTTGAATTAAGAATTTCGCCTTAATTTAGACAAATTGAAAATCTACTATCTTTTTAAACATATCTGTTACCAAGGCAAAACCTGGAAATTCTCAAACAGTGTTAGTGGTTCAAAGAATTAAACTAAAACGGATACCTTCAACTGAAAGAATGGATACCGCCAAATTGATTAAATACGGTAGCTACACGTTCACCTGAATTAATCATAAGAGCGTAACCGTAGGGAGATCCTTTTAAACTCCTGCCGCTTATCGCTTTATGCCGGTCTAGTCAACATCTACGTTTACGTAATTTTGTAGGTAAATATACAAAAGTTAGAATGAACCCATTCTAAAACAGCTGATCAAACTTCTCAGGCTACATTGATTTAAAGAACCAAATTAAAGTGCTTGTCATACACCTTCCTAGTACCAAGAAGCAGTACATGAATTAGTGAATAATTGTACATGGCCCAAAAAGGACTCGAATTATACTGTTAGATTCTATTTCAAATCCACTTTAGAATTGTCAGTTTGGCAATCCTGTTATCATCGACTTAAGCAGGATAACGTAATGTGGTTACTCACGCGGTTGCTCCTGAAGAGCGAAACGTCACAGAAGCTTGACGTTGTCATGGGCAGTCACTGCCCTACATTAACCCAATGTGCTTATTAACAGAAAAACTAATAATACAATTGAATCTTTAAATTAACGACACAAGATAATTGCTATCGAACAGGATAATATATTCTAAAACCTGAAGGGTAAAATAAAACAATGGTAACAATGCAATTCAAAATTATAATCATAACTCTGGCAAAGAAAAATGGTCACAAAAATACGAATAAAATATCGGTCAGTAAGTCACCTACCTTTGTATTGTATGTCATCGGCGTCGGCAGCATCTGGTTTGGGGTTGATGGACGAGCTACCGCTAATTGGGTAGTTTATGGTACCGGACGGGTCGGGTCGGGTCGGTTCGGCGGCGGCGTCGAACGGAGCGTCTCTCGGACAATGATTGAAGAGCAGGCGACAGTGGCGGAGTTGTATACAACTTAGATCAGGGGTGGTGGCTGTCAGATACCAAATTACAAACACGGAACCAAACACGAACAATTCGAATCAAAATATGCGCTATGATAAATACCTATTGTACTTCACTTCCGATCGGTTAAGAACACTACTCAAATGACCACATGGCGCAATAACTCTCTGAAACTTCTCTGACTTTCTAACTTTAACTTTGTAACTCTGCGACAGTAACTCAACTTTAACTCTGTTGAACCCTCTGTATCTATTTTACTGGAACCTAGCTGTAGCTGTCTGACTGTAACTGTTTGCCTGTAACAATCTGACTGTTACTGTTTGACTGTAACTGTTTGACTCTAATGTTCGACTGTAACTCTTTGACTGTCACCCTCTGACTTTAACTGTCTATCCTATTGAAACTTGCGGTGTTTTATCCCAAAATTTTTCCCTCACCAACACACGATTCTGCATCTCGCGAGCTTCCCCTCGCTTCTCTACATCCCTAAGATAGCTACCGTTCGAAACTAAAGACACAGTTATTCCTACTTCAACCCACCGATATTTGACTCTCACATGTTCATATTCCACTGACTTGGCAGTGGTCGAAAGCACCCCCTCTTCCCCTTTGCGCCCCTACACCCTCTGGCTAAACACATAGCCTCAGATGGCATTCCGTTGTACGAAAGCTGTCACAAAACGCCAGTTTTAAAGACGTAGGCATTCCGTCCTTTTTTTACTTATTAAGTACGAAAAATATTTTAAAAGAATTTATTCAGTCCTATTCTCATTTCAAATAATCAGAAAAATAATGTAAATATGAAAGTACGAACTAAAAGAACTATTGAGACGAAGAGATAAATATACCTGCTATTCAATTAAATAGAATTGGTTATCAGATAAGAACCACCTGCTAAATAAATAAATATAAGAGAATTATTTATAATATTGTAACACCCGGATATGGGTGGTTACAACATACTCTCAAAGCTGTCAAAATTAATTCTATGATATTCGTTTAAAATATGTTGGACAACACTGGATTTTTCAGTACTACCAAATCTTCCTTAATCATAATATGAATGGATCGTTTAGTTTGCCCAATATACTTTTTTTTCAATCCTTGCAATTTATTTCATATATCCCCGACTTTTCCTGAAAAGGAATTTTGTCTTTCGGATTGCTAAGAAGAGTTTGAAGTGAATTATTGTTTTAACTATAGGCAGGCAACTTGGAAATAAATAGTAAGCTAAGTTCCGTATATATAAATAGTGTTCCTGTACTTTAGTCTTATAAATAAAAATTTAGTAAACCCACGAACACTACAACTGGTGTCAGGTGTGGGGTGAAACATATCTATTGAAGACTTTAGTACGGGTTGAGTAAAATAATTTGCAATGGCAAAGAAGCTGTACGAATTAAAAGTTGCCGAGTTAAGAAGAGAATTGGAGGAACGGGATGAAGAGACAAGCGGCAACAAAGCGGAGCTTCAGTGACCGCTTGCTAGGGCGTTGAAAAAGGATGGCCATGATCCTGATATATTCCTTTTCGAAGTTGAATTGTCGCAAGTGATGAAAAAATTGGAAGAAAACAGTAAAAGACTGGAAAACAAATTGGAAGAAAATATAAAACAAAATAGTAAAAGTTTGCAAAAATTAGAAGGAATTTAGAAGAAAATAGTAAAAGTTTGGAAAGCAAATTGGAAGAAAACAGTAGACACCTGGAGAATAAATTAGAAGAAAATAGTAAAAGTTTGAAACGGGAATTGGAAGAAAAATTTAATAAGAAATATAAAGAAACAGAGGAAAAGATGAAAGTGCTGAAAGAAATGATTTTTTATGGCAAGATAAAACCAATCGAGGTGGATGTTGGCGCCTCTAGTACACTTAAAGAAGGCAGCCAAATCAACCAAGGAAGAGGTATAGAGTCGAGAACACGAGTAAAACCACCAACGTTTGACGGAAAATCCTCATGGACCACATTCCACAAGCAATTCGAGGCGGCTGCCAAGGCGAATAACTGGGCGCCTGAAGAGAAAGCCACTGCGTTAACCGTTGCGTTTCGTGGAGACGCATGTGACATTTTGGCAGTGGAGAAAATTACCGATGGACTTCGGGACAATGATAGTCAACTACGGATACGCCTCGAACGACCTAAGACGCTAACTGATGCTTTGGCTCGTGCGTTGGAGTACGAAATGGTTAAACGGGCCTATAGCAAACAAGGAAAGGTTCGGCTACCGTGTGAAAAAACGGATTCGTCAGAATCTTTAGAAGAAACCGTCCACCGAATCATCTCCAAGTTCTACACAGAAACTCGAAAACCGAGATGTTGCGGCGTACTAGGTCATACGAGTAGGTAGTGTAGAAAAAGTTCTCTTCCCCAAGTACTCGACCTCAACAGCAGGAACATGACCTTGACGTAGAGCACCGGTCCGGAAAGGGCACAAAAATGCCGATGCACTTTCCAGAATATCCTGTCAAGCAGATTGCAAACAGTGTGATCGAATGGAAAAGAACGAAGAAACAGTTCCACGTGTCACGGTATTCAATGACGAGTAGTTACCTGAAAATATAAGACAAGACCAAGAAAACAACCCGGACTTGAAGAAGGTGATGGAATGGAAAAGGGACGGAAAACGACCAACGTGGCAACAAATTTCTTCCTGTACCCCAGTACTAAAATCGTTGTGGGCTCAGTAGGACTCAATGGTCTTAGAAGATGGCATCCTGAAGCGTGCTGTTGAAATTACAGATGGAGAGGAAGATAAGAAGCAACTAGTTATCCCTCGAACCAGGGTTAAAGAGGTGTTGCAGTATCTTCACGATGGATCATCTGGTGCCCATTATGAAATGACTAAGACGCTCGGGAAGGTTCGAGAGCGATTTTATTGGGTGAATTGTAAGGAAGATGTCAATAATTGGTGTAAGAAATGTACCACCTGTGTCGCAAGTAATGGACCGCAGAAAAGGCCACGGGCCCCAATGCGTCAATACAACGTTGGTGGGCCCTTCGAAAGAATAGCAATCAATGTGGCATGTCCCTTCCCAGAGTCCGAAAACGGCAACAAGTACATCGTAATCGTTATGGAATATTTCACCAAGTGGGTTGAAGCCTATGCCCACCCGAACCAGGAATCGGAAACCATAATTGAGGAGCTAGTGAAAGAGTTGATCAGTCGTTTTGGAGTATCCTTGGAGTTGCCAAGGGAGGAACTTCGAATCAAATATATTCCGTAGAATATGCGAGCTCCAGGGATAAAGAAAACTCGAACCACTCCATCCACAATCGGACGGCATGGTTGAACGAATGAACCGGACCCTAATTAAATATCTCTCCAAGGTAGTGTCGGATCACCAAAGGGACTGAGACCGCTATTTGCCGTTATTTTTAATTGCATACCGTTCGTCTGTCCATGAAACGACTGGCCAAACACCTGCCAGTGTCCTTTTTGGAAGGGCGCTACGACTACCTTGCGATCTCAAGTTCGGCTGTAAACCAGGAGATTACTTGGCTGGAGAAGATTATGTTACCAACCTCCGAAGAAAGCTTAACGATATCTACGAGTCGGTTCGCCGGCATGCGCAAATTGCTAGTGACAGGATTAAAGAAAACTACGATATCAAGGCTACAGCAGGTGGTTACCAAGCTGGAGATCTTGTTTGGTTGTATAATCCTCGTCGTCGCTGTGGACTGTCACCTAAGCTCCAACAAAACTGAAAAGGACCCTACGAAATAGTGAAGAGGATTAACGACGTGATCAACCGAATTAAGAACACTCCAAATGGGAAGCCAAAGGTAGTCCATTTTAATCGCTTGGGTCCATTCGCGGGCGCGAATGTAGAGGAGGCACAGGCCAGATTATTGAAGACTATCCCTTTCGAGCCCACATTCGAAGAGTTCATGAAGGAAGGCCCTCATAATAATAGAAGATTTGGACTGACAGGAAATCCGACGAGACCCCTTTACTATCTCCAAGGAATATTGTCTGGCCAATTGCGTTTCAATGGACCTCAGTATGAGCCATGGTATCGCGTCTGAGTTCAAACACAGATTTGGCGGGTTGGAGCATCTTGAAGACCAAGTACAAAAGGGGAAAAGGCTGTTGTGCCTGCCTGAGGGACGACGCAACATCTACTACCAAGTGACTAAGGAAAGATGTTCTGATAAACCGACTTATAGGAACCTCTGGGACGCAGTAATGGAACTCCGCAAACATCTTTTTAAGGATAACGTACAGAAGCTGGCGATTCCAAAGCTTGGTTGTGGACTGGATAACCTGGATTGGAGGATTGTACGAAACATGATTGAAGTCCTGTTCCGCCGTACTGGAGTGGACATTTAGTCTGTTGCAATAACCTGAATTGGGCCAATCATGAGAAGGCCGTGGACTGTTACTTCTATTCCCGGAGCGGATGTCGTGAGGGCGAGAACTGCAGATTCTGGCATGGTCCTGCGATAAGTAATGTGGATATGTTTCGGTAGGGGGCAGTGTAGCGAACGCGAGCGTGCTTGTGTGCGACCGGGTATGCTTGTATGCGTTGCCGGCCGGCTCGACTAGCCAAGGTCGATGTCGGCAGTGTGCGTTGTATTTGTGTACGTGTGTTCCGTACCTGCCTTCCAGGAAAGTGATTAAGCGGTTCGCTGAAAACGTAAATAATGTAAACAAACTTCGAGACTTTTCGGATTGTTCCATGATGCTATAGAAGTGGAAAGACGTTCGACAGTAAGTTAGTAATAAATTGACAGTGACAGTGGTAACATCGGAAATAAATCGACAGTGTTAGAAGTGAAGAGAAAAATAAATAGAGACGCGCATATAAATGAATGTTGTAAATAAATAGTAAGCTAAGTTCCGTATATATAAGTCGTGTTCCTGTACTTTAGTATTGTAAATAAAAATTTAATAAACCCACGAACACTACACTGTTTAATAAACAGGACACCTCAAAACGTTGTCTACCTTCGTCTAAATGTAACCACAATTCATAACATTACTCTCGCGTTATTAGATCAATACGAAACCCTGTTGATCTTCTGGAAAAACTTGTTATAGTTCGTTTCAGTTACGAAAATTTTAACGGGTCTGCAATTAATAGAAGGGCTGAATCAATAGTTCGGGTTTATTCGAACTTCGTCCACTGTAGCGTTAACACCTGAAAATATACGTCTACTGCAATCTCGTGGATATAATATGCGGAATGTCCGAAAATATGATTTACACCCTGCTCAATGTTATACTGCTCCAGGGCCAGGGCTTGCGTGGGATGGCATGTTAAAGTTTACTCATGTTAATTTACAACTTCTTACTGATATAGATATGTTAAGAAAAATTCAAAAAGGGGTACGTGGAGAAATAAGTCAATGCTTTCAAAGAATGCATTTCGTAAAAAACCGTTGCAACAAACCCTACATAATGGATTAAAATTAATTTAAGTTCATAGAGTTATTCAGTTTAAACAATCTGACTGGCTTAAACCTTTCATTGATTTAAATACCCAAAAACGGAATTTGTCCGAAAATAAATTTGGGAAGTCGTTCTTCAAATTAATGAATAACAGCGCCTTCGGAAAGACGATGGAGAACGTTGATAAACGAGTTGATGTGAAATTAGTTACTCATTGGCAAAGTTCAGGACGCTTCCTGGGTGCTGAGAATTTAATAGCTAAACCCAATTTCAAAAATTCTAAAATATTCACTACAAATTTCGTTGCCATTCAGATGGATAAGTTACGTGTTGTTTCTGATAGACCTCTTTATGTAGGTTTTACTATTTTGAATTTGTTCAAAGTTGTTATGTATGACTTCTACTACAGGTTTCTTAAAAAAAATATCAACAAAACGTTTCTTTGATGTATATGGATACTGATTCCTTCATTCTTAAAGTATTCGCAGAAAATTTTTACCGAGATATTATCAAAAATATTTAACACTTTGATACTTCCAATTATTACCTCATCTGAGTTCCCAAATAATCCGATTAAAGCATTTTATTAAACCGGAGCTAAAGCTTACTGTGTTAAATCCGTTGATCAAGTCGTCAAGAAAGCTAAAGGTGTTAAGAAAAAGGATATATAATTACATCTAGGTATTAACGATTATCTTCGCGTTATTAGGGACGATTCCACCATTCTAAAAAGTATAAATATTTTCGTCTTTGACCTCCATACTATGTTCACACAAATGAAAACTAAAGCAGCTCTGTGTCCTAAAGATGATAAACTTTTCCTAATTCCGAAAACAACTAATAGGTACGCTTCGTTGCGGACATTATAATATAAAATACTCAGAAAATACTATTTCAAAGCTGGACAGTAAAAGCGATCGATTTATCCAAAATTTTCATCAACCGTATATCTACAACTTAACCGTTGGGGAATATTCTATTCAACAGCTGTTTGAGGCTTGCTAACTTCCCGACGAATCTATTGATACTATTTATGAACATCTTATATAATATTAATCAGTTGGTGTATTATATGTGTATATGTAAATAATGTATAGATGTTATATTTTACAACTTTATACCTAATAATGCCTGTTTAAAAAAAATAAACTATAACGCAGCTTTGTCTTTAACTGATTTCTTAGAAATTGGATTTTTTTTTTCTAAATATGGAAAGAAAACGCTCAATGTTTCAGCTGTTACAATTTATTGAGTTAATAACATTAACAATGAATAAGTTTTCTTATCATCTTTAATTTTAATTGATGACCATTTGCCTGAGACAGGACCGCTTTGCCAGCCTGGAGCCTTTTCAGTTCTTTCTAGTAAAATATTTTCTTCTATCCACCTGATGACATCCGTTAATGTTTGGACTTAAAGAATATGCATATGAAAAGGCGTCCATGATTCTGATATCATTCTTGTCTATTATATCATTCATCTTGTTTGTTAGTTGTTTATCCCTGCCATTGTTATATTTTTCAAGTTCTCATTACAAATTTTTAATCGATATCTCCACATTATTACTAGAAGTTTTCATCATCTTTTCACTACTTTTGGAGACAGCTGTTTCCAATTCTTCTCGTAAATCCTTCATCCTTCCGACACCTTCACTGACCGCACGATCCTTTACCTTTTCACATTCGATTCTGATAAGCTGTTTTGTTAACCTATCTTTCTCATCTACATACATTTCAGTAGCTGAGTAAAACCAAACGGTAGGCTCATTCAAACGTGTAATACACTTATTAGCCACATCAACAAAAAACAACACTTTATCGAATGATTGTCTAATATCGACTACATCATCTTGCGATAATAGACGTCGCACCTTCTTCCCAGAAATCGTACATTCATAGCATCATGCTCCTGCTGAGGATCACCAATTCTTGTTAAGCGGTTATGATTGAAATCATGAGCATTGCTGAATGCTTGCGAAAACAATCGTAGTAGTAAGGTGCCTGGAGCATTCAAAGGAAAGTTATCTAATTTTTATTGGAGTTGACGAAGGTGGAACGTCACCTTTCGACCAATTAATAAATTCTGACTTTAAATCAATTTTGATCTCTTCACACAACTCAGATTTTAAGTTAAGAATCGATTTTTTTAGTTGGTTGTTCCGTCCTGCTGTCGATTCCTTTAACTTTTACAGTTTCCTCTATACTGCTTTCCTAACTTTGATTAGTTCTTTCTTTGCTTTTACATCCATGCTGTTGTCATGGTTGTCTTTTAACAACTGATTTATTTTATTCAACTTACATTAATATATATTTATCGAATCCTATGCGATATCTCCTCTCATTTATACCACAGTCCTTGTTTATCATTAGAAATCCAAAGTTCTTTTTCCAAAATTCTCCACACATTCTTTTAAACTGATCGAAAGTCATGTCTACAGTGACATTATCACATTTGTTTTTCCTCAGTTTGAAGGTCCTGCAACGATACATCTTATTGTTGATGGTAATAAAGGACCATGACGATTTATTTTCAAAGCGATGTTGAAGTCACGATTGGTTATCGGTAGAGCAGATGGATGTTGTACTATCCTCATGTTTATTCATTATTAAACGATTTCGCTGTGTGCACGGATATATAAATTTAGAATTAACATTGTTTATTTAGTCAGTTGGTTCATAATGATGAAAGCACCCACACCAGACCTGTTACATGAAACGTGGCGTTCTGAATAATGTTATAGATAGATTACCTTTTGAATTACATCTACCAGGTTATAAATTTTGTGGTCCAGGGACACGATTAAACAAACGATTAGCACGAGGTGATATTGGTATAAATTCTCTCGATGAGTATTGCAAATTACACGATATTGCATACACTATTTTATCAGACATTTCACAACGTCGAAGAGCAGACAAGGTTTTAGTGCAATAACCTTTACGAAGACTGAAGTTATCAGACGCGTCTATAGGTGAACGTTTGGCAGCTTTAACAATTATTTCGGCTATGAAGGCTAAGAAAATACTTCGAATGGGGCACAAAAGAGGACATCTACTACGTCGCCGTGAAAAAGGCGGTTCGATTCCGTTGAGGAGAATAAATAAGAGAAAACGAATAAGAAAAGGGGGAGTTGTACCGTTTAGTAAACTAGTAACAACTGCGAAACCTGATCTTAAAAAAAACAAGCCGCTCCCTCTGTTGGATGCTGCTAAAATTGCGTTAAATCAAATTCGGAAACTTGGAAAGCGATCTAAATATCCTAGAATCATTCTTATTCCGAAAATAGGCAGTTTTCTACCGCTAATTCCTATTTTCGAAGGATTAATGGCACTTGGAGCTCTCTCTGGTGGTGCTGCTGGTATAGCTGAAGCTGTAAAAGATGCTTAGTCAGCGCAGCAACAACTAGAAGAGGCGAAGCGTCATAACACTTCCATGGAAGCCATTGCTCTTGGAAAAAATATTTCGATTTATACCTCAGACCGTTTCAACAGAAAAAACACAAAAAAAATTCATGAAGCTTCCTAATCATCAACAGATTTAGATTTACACAATTACATTCATCATCTTCATGCGTAACGATTTACCAAAAAAAGGCAAAAGGTGTGAATGTGGAATCGTTAATTTAGACACGGGTAGTAGCACACATTGCACAGAGTATGTTAAACGAAACAGCAAAGCAATTTACTTTGATAGTTTTGGTGATCTCCGTCCACCGAAGAACTAGTTTAATATTTGCAATCTACTGGACCTTGTTCTAACACTTATAACTACAATCGTGTTGCCTCAAGCCGTTCCTACATAGTGAGTATGCATGGATGCGTTCAATCATTTCAACTACAATGCAGAATTGCAGAATGACTGGCTGGGTAGTGAAACTAGTGAACTACATTACCGATATTGAGCCATGTATTGATTCGTAAACCTCGGAATTTGAATGCTTATAATGTTATTTATAATACTAAGCTCAAAAGACTAAAATACTTTTATTTAGAAACGGCTTTAATGCTTTTTACGCACTCTAGACTATTCCTTGCATACTTAAATATGCGATGCACAGGTTCTAAAAAATTATGTAAAGTAATGTATCAATTTTTTTGCGGGACAAAAGGCGTCCCGCAAGGGTTCTCTGCGGGACGGCCCAAAATTTCTCCAAATGCGGGACATCCCGCAAAATCCGGGACAGTTGGCAACCCTACCATTGGTAACCCATCTAGTTGTTTATAGAAGTTGTTATTGAAGTTAAAATAATTTTGGTTAAGACAAGTATCCAAAACATTTAATAACTGGTTTTTCCATGTAACTGGATTATCAGACTTATTGAGGTGTGAGATAATGATGTCACGTAGTTCATTTACAGGAATGGAGGTAAACAGACTACTAACGTCAAAGGAAACTAATTTGGCATTACTAGGAATAACTAAAGATTTGGTTCTTTCTATAAATTCATGAGAGTTCTTTATTGAAAATTTAGGTTGGAAGTTGATTGCTGATGGTAATAGCTTGTTAAGTTCTTGACAAATTTTATAAGCTGGGGCGTTAGTGTAAGAGACTACTGGCGTTAGGGGGTTATCTTCCTTATGTATTTTGGGTAGTCCATACAAAATAGGAGCAGATGGGTTCATTAATTTGAATTTGTACTGTATTATCATTGAAAATTAAATTATTATTTTCAAGAGTATTAGAGATATCTGTTTGAAATTTATATGTGGGATCAGAAGTAAGTTTAACGAAATCTTGATTATCTAAGATTGTATTAATTTTAGATAAGTTAACTTATATTATCTTATATTATCGATACTAGGGCCTGGCTCAGGCTCGTCAACCTGTGAAAATGATTTTCGTTTAGTTTTTATGTTACGTTTATTGGTATTTGTCAATTTTTGAGTTTTACTATAATGTCCAGTAATTTTATCAGCTGTTTGTTCGATAACATCGACTGCTTTATACAAAGGGTTTAATTTTGCTTGTTTAGGTTGTGTTCGTTTGTAAACGACGGGTTCGATAATTTCTGGATTTTCTACGCGATTTTCGTTGGCCTTATTTAATGCTTTGGTTCTTTTGTCTAGTTGTTTTTGATATAAAGTATCATAAAATGGTATAAGTTCTTGTTTTCTATTATGATTATAAGTTTGGTATACTGTAACATCTAAATCTAATTCATGTAAATTTAAGTTGTCGTAAGGACCATAAAGTAAATCGAAAGGTGTAGAATTAGTACTAGAGTGTATTGAGGAAATATAAATTAAAATTGCAGAAGTCATTACTCTGGGAGTTTCGTAAGGATTTTCTATATGTAGTGTTCGTAATTTTTCTAATAAACTGGTATGTAATCTTTCTATTGGTGAGTTACTTGTATGATTGTCGATTGTAGTAATATGTAATTCTATTTTAAACATTAGGCAGTATTCTTTTAATAGTACATTATTAAATTCAAGTCCTGAGTCAAAAACTAATTTGGTCGGGTAATTGTGCTGTGCTAAGAAATGTCTTAATTTACTTACTGCTGATTGATCTTCGAAAAGATAAGCTTGAGCATATTTTGAAAATAAATCCATTAAAGTAAGAAATTTATAGTTATTAAATTTAAATATGTCACCGTGTACAATCTCAAAAGGTCTTTTAGCAAGAAGGGGTCCTAGAAATTTTGTTTTATATGGATGTCTTTCGTATTTTGATTGAAGACATTCATCGCATTTATTTATCATTGCATTTATTTTAGTTTTCATATTGGGCCAATAATGTTTTCGTTTCAAATGTTCGTATGTTTCGTTTATACCGTTGTAGCGATGTGGGGGTCGCTAACGTGAATAGGATGCGTGTGCTGGTGGTTCTAAGAAGAACCGTTGTGATGCGGTTGTTTATGCCAGCATCCGAGATGTACCATCAATACCTTCTGCTGTACTAGGGTGTATACCTGCTGCGGTACTGGAGTGGACAGAAGACGAGTCAGAGTTAGACTAATTTTATTAAATAAATTACGGCTATTTATACAAAGAATATTTACATTGGTCTTATGGTAAGTGTATGGTCAACCGTTTGCACTAGTATGTGTATTTGCATGTTGACCTAGTTTGTGGCTAAAACTGACAATATTCTCTGTCAGCAGTTCTGCTGTACAGAGTGAACTAATTTGGATAATTCGATGAATACAGAGTGTTCCCACAGGACCCCCTTCCCAGTGTTGAAGCTTGGAAGAATTGGGGAAAACGAACTCGTCGTCCGGAACGGGTGGTTTTCCTCTGTGAATCTTCCTCCCCGTTGGGTTTGTCAGATCCTCTAGCGGGCGACTCCCCAGGTGGCGGATAGGGGAAAGTCTCCCAGATATGGGTGATACCAGGGAAATCAAATACCTGGGGCGGACCAAAACTGACACAGGGCACTCATTTGTCCTTGAGATGTCCTCTCAAAAGGCGGAAGAACCAGAAATGGTCAACGACATATGGATGCAGAAGGCAACGGGAAACCACTGCATTAAAGGTTCAAAAGAACATCCCTAGTAAATGACTATGCATACTACAGACAAAATATTGGCCCCTAGTCCGTGGCAGACCTTAAATGGTCAAGGGGTGCGAAGAATACCCACGAAGAGAGCTAGGACCCACCCGAAAGTGGAAAAGAAAAATAAAATTAAAAATCGATCCATGATAAAAATTGCCACTTGGAATGTTAATAGCATGTTCGAGGCCGGTAAGATACACAACACCATTCAAGAAATGGACAGACTCGATATTTGTGTCCTCGGAATAAGCGAAATGAGATGGCCTGACTCCGGAAAGATGAAAATTGGGACAAAAACCATATACTACTCAGGAAACAACCATAAAACACACTGGAACGGAGTTGGACTCATAAACATCGAAAAATCGGTAATCAACTTTGTCCCCCACTCTGATCGTATGCTCCTGATACAACTGAAGGGAAATCCAATTGCTGTCAACTTAATACAGGTATATGCTCCAACAGCCGACAAACCTGATGATGAAATTGAACAGTTTTATGAAGATTTACAACGGCTACTACAACTTACAAAGAAAAATGAAATAACATTGGTAATGGGAGATCTTAATGCGAAAGTTGGAAAGGGAAGAGTCGAAGATACTGTTGGAGAATATGGACTAGGATTGCGGAATGAAAGAGGCGACAGACTACTTCAGTTCTGTCAGGAACATACTATAACCATAATGAACACTTCGTTTAAACTGCCAGTCCGCAGATTGTACACCTGGAAATCACCACAAGACAATTCGGAACACTACATTAGAAACCAAATAGACTACATCATGATAAACCAAAGATTTAAAAACAGCATCAAGAGCGTCAAAACTTACCCCGGCGCAGATGTTCCCTCTGATCACACTCCACTAGCAGCTAAGTTCGAAATTAAATTGAAAAGCATAAAGAAAAAGAAAAGAACACAAAGTATCGAGATGACCTTACTAAAAGAAAACGATATAAAACAAAAAATAGAGCAAGAACTGAATGAAAACTGTAAAAGGATGAAGGAAGAAATTGTTGAGAGTAACGAATCAGAAGATCCGGAAAAGCTGTGGAATAGATTGAAATTAATACTGCAGGAACCTGAGGAACAGTTGAAGGGAACATGACAAACAGCAAAGAAACCTTGGATAACCAGAGAGATTTTGGAACTAATGGTCTCAAGACGACAATATAAAAGCATTGACAAACACAAATATAAAGAAATACATAAACTGATAAAAAGAAAAATAATTAAAGCAAAAGAAAATTGGATGATGGAAAGGTGCGAGGAACTCGAGGCGTTACAGGAAAGGCATGACGACAGAATGATTTACAAGAAAATAAAAGAAATAGCGGGAATAAAGCAAAACAGACATATCAATACACTAACGAATACAGACAACAGAATTTTAACAAAGATCGAAGAAATAAACGAAGAATGGAAGAAATACATACAAGACCTCTTTGAAGATGAAAGAACACAAAATATCATCCAACATTTGCCATCCGAAAATGAATTCCCCATCTTAAAAGCCGAAATAAAATATGCAATACAAAACATGAAAAATGGGAAAGCTCCAGGTCCAGACAATATATATACCGAAAGTATAAAACTCATTGAAGAGGACAATCTGGATCTACTCGCACACATCTTTAATAACATATATCATACAGGCAAAATTCCTCGAGAATGGTTAACATCATCTTTCGTTCCCTTACCTAAAACTAGAAACCCCAAAAAATGTACCGATTTCCGACTCATCAACCTTATAGCGCATATATTAAAATTATTTTTAAAAATAATACATCATCGAATTTATAAAAAATGCGAGGAAGACATGGGCCCGGAACAATTTGGTTTTAGAAATGGACTGGGAACCCGAGAGGCAATGTTCAGTCTCAACGTGCTGTTGCAGAAGTGTCGGGATCAGCAAAAAGATGTATATTTGTGTTTTGTTGACTACGAAAAGGCTTTTAGTAGTGTAAGATGACCGGTTCTAATTCAGAGGAGGAGAGGTTACTTAAGGTCAAATTGATGGATGGTCATTGACTTTAAACTTGTGTGTATGTAGTGGTCGAATGCTTCACAATGAATTGAAACATATGTACATGTATCGGTAACGTGAAATTAAATACGTCGCTTCACAATGAATTGAAACATATGTGCATGTATCGGTAATGTAAAATTAAATACGTCTGCAGTCGTCTGTTTAAACTTGTGTGTATGTAGTGGTCGAATGCTTCACAATGAATTGAAACATATGTACATGTATCGGTAACGTGAAATTAAATACGTCTGCAGTCGTCTGAAGTTTACGATTTTTATGACGGAATGTTTTAAATACGTCTACAGCCGTTGAAGTGTCATTGCAACGTTATTCGAGGAATGATGTTAGATATTTAGTTACACTTACACTGATTATTGCAATTGCAATTGTACGTGATTCATGTAGATATTGTGATGGGGAAGGATGGGAAAGAAGTGCAGTTGTAAGCAGGTAGACAATCGTTAAAGTAGTGAAAAGGAAGAGAAGGCAGAAGTAGTTGAGAAGATTGGTTTGAGAATGGATGTAAGAAGCAGTAGTAGAGGTCGTAGTTTCGATGAAGTTTGTGGTGGTACAAAAGAAGTAGAGTATTGGAATAATGCGGACCACATGGAAGGATTGAATGATGCGCAGCGTAACACTGTGTTACATAGAGGAGATTACGTAGACACAGAGGAGTATACTGTAAATAAAGCAAAGAAGTATGTAAGTGATGTTAGCTCAATGAAAGGGTGGAACGTAGCTCGAAAACTCTTCATATGTGAAACGAACTTCTCAGCATGTTCTGCGTATGTGCTGTACTGTGATAGGAATAATCTTCGCTACCTACCAATGTGTTGGAGCTGTCGATATGGAGGAAGTAATAGAGGAATTGTGTCATTATACAGGGTGTTACTGATATAACTGCGGATATTTAAGGAGGTGATAGGGCAGTAGAAAATAAGAAAATTAAGCAAAACTTCGCAGGTCCTAAAGTTTACCGTTTTCGAGAAAAACGTATGTGAAAATACAGGCAAAACCGAGTACGGTCCTGTGTTAAACGTGTCCTCGATTGACCTGGTCGTGTGTAGTGGCAACGCTGTCTTCAATCAGCTGACGGTGAGGTTACTCGGTTACTGTAACGTAAACAAGTGTGTTCGAAAATGGCGTGTAGTTCATCAAAATTTTGTGACAGTTGCCAAATGTGTTGCTTAAGTCAAAGCGAAAACGCACAGGACCGTATTCAAATTAATTCATGTTAAGATGTTTTTCAAAAATTTTGAAAATTTTTTTGTTTCTTCACCGCGCTGCTGTAGTGACCATTCGATTACATATTGCATCTAGTTGACACCCTCCAAAAATCCGTATTTATATCAGAACCACCCTGTATACACGAGTTCCGAATTTATGGATGTTGGAAGTGTATATCCATGACGAAGTTCACATTCATTGCGGATGGTGTGGTGAGATATGCAGGTACGAGTTTGTTTGCAGTGAGAACCACCGTATCACAAATAAGACCGTATTTGAAGAAGGATATGTAATAGAAATAAGTAATAATCTTGGTTATGTAGAAGGAGCGTAGAACGTGTACATGTATATATTTATGTTAAGAAATAAATAAAGAAGCAAAAGGTAGCAGACGTTTGAGATATAAGATTAAGGTAGAGTTTGGGGATAATAAGAAGTTATATGGAAAGTGTGTCAAGGTCACAAGTCTTTAAAAAGGAAAAGGAAGGTGTAGGAGAGGGTGGAAAGTGTGTCAAGGTTACAAGTCTTTAAAAAGGAAAAGGAAGGTGTAGGAGAGGGAGCTATTGAAAGGTAGGTTTATGAAAACATAATGGATTGGAAGAGTTGACGCCTTTGCTCGTAAGTATTGCAAAGAATACAGTACAGCGTGTGCGTATCATCGATCTCCTAAACAAAGCCCGACTTTTCGCAGAGGTACGATTGAGTCCCCTGACGACAAGGTCGGCAGCACAGGTTTACGACATCGCAATGATAAATTGTGCAGCTGTGGCAGAAAAGCAGAGGTCTGTTGTCAAAACATTCTTGACAGCAGAATCCTGTTTCAGCCGTACAGCTTTCACGTAGACGCCAACAATATCCGCATTGGAGCAAGTTGGTTTCATTAGCAGTTTGCCTGAATGGTGAAAGGACAATAGATACACGAGAAAGGTCCATGTTAATTCATAAGACCCTTCTGGTGAAGTGATGCTCTCTCAGGTTGACAAGGGTTTAAATAGGAAGGTATGTGGTGGGGAAAGAGTGGGGAAGTAGTGGGGGAATAGTGGGGATGTAAAGGAAGTGGTATAGAGTAGTGTGGTAGCGAAGGTGCTGGTGTAGCAATATTTTTTATAATGAGGTTACATCGCTAGGTAGTAGTAATTTTTTAATTGATGAAGGAGTGGGTAATTAAAAAAGTATATAAGGCGTAATATGTGTTATTGAACCTGTTGTATTTGTTTATGAATTTTAATAGACAGTTGTCGGAGGAAAATTTTTAGGTGAGAATAATGGTAAAAGTCCAGAAATTAAAAAAAATATATTTTGAGGGCAGGAAAAGAGTGGTATGAAAAATTAGTACATGAAAATATGGATAATGAGGTGTAGTATAAGAAGACAATGAAGTATTTAATGAAATACTTCAGCGTAAGAAATGATAGGGGTAAAAGTGTAAAAATGAAGCTTTAGAAATTTTTTTGAAGCAGAAGGAGTTGAAATCGGGTAATAACTTATGGTGTGGGAAGAAGGTCCCCAAGTGGAAGTACCCGAATCTGAAAAAATTTTTGAAAAAAAATAATAAAGTTGACAAAAAGTTGACACCTTTAAGCTTAAAAAAAAATAGAAGCAGTTAAAAAAAAAAAGTGTTCCTCTTGGAAAATGTAAGTTGAACAGTGGGCTAAATGATCCCACCCTGAAAAGTCGAGAAATATTTTTTTAACGTGTTTCACCCTCATACTTTGACCCCCGAAAAGTGTATGAAGGGTAGATGATAGGGAAAAAATGTCTGAGTAAAAAATGTTTATTGTTCCATGAAGAACAATTTGCTTCCAACGAAACTTGGAGGACGTCTGTAATGGAGGAAGTAATTTCTACCCTAAATTTCAAGAATTAATTAAAGGTATAAGGAGCGGTGCTAAAAAAAAGGTGCCTCTCTCACTATTGATGTCGAAGACTGAAGGTACCACTTGGCAATGTCAGAAGTATCAAATTCAGACAACTACCCCTCTCGGACTTAATGCCTCCCGACCTCCCCCCACCAGCCCACCCCGGCGCCCTGCCCCCCCCCCCTGTACCCATTTCCCTATGATGTTTTTCAGCGGATTTTCTTCTCAACCCCTTTTCCACCCCATTTTTCATCCCTTGCATACCTATACACAACTTCTCCTAGGAGACATAAATTCATCAAATTTCACATATATGTCTTATTCACAATTTAGAACAACAATGGTCTCTTTACCATTTCCTGTATGGGGCCGACTAACACCACCTAACCTAACCTGTTATATTTTTGGGACCATTTTGGTTGGTGGTTTTTTTTTTTGTTTTTTTTTTTTTTTCCAAAACAACTTACAAACTAACTCTAACAAACTATTTACTTAACTTATTTACACACTTACATACTAACCCTTATTTACAACACTTACATACTAACCCTTATTTACTAATTAACTTATTTACAACACTTACATACTAACCCTTATTTACTAAGACTACATAATACATTTACACTATTTACAATATACTACTATACACTCCACTCTCTACCTATTGGTAACCGACGTCAACTGCTGCTTCGCGGTGTCAAGCAACGTTTTCAGTCGCTCCAACTTCGGACGCTTTGCTTCCTTCGCGCGCTCTAAGACGTCCACTTCCTGATCGATCTGGTGGTCCTCCTCAACCAGTTCGACCCGTTTCGTCAACAAAGCTTCCTTGTTACAGGCAGACTTCGCCACTTTTGCTTCAAGCTGAGCAATCTCAGCTTTCCACATAGCGACGTCGTCGTCCTGTTGCAAGATAGCCTTGTCGACTTGGGAAATTTCAGCGCGCACCTTCTGCTGCGCAGCGCGCCTTCCTTCCCAAGCGGACGTCAAATACGCCATCTTTTCCAACACTTTCGGAATTATTCCAAAGGCGCTTTCCAGACTGTCTATGTCCTGTGATAGACTTGTCTGAGAAGGCGTCGTTGGAGTTTCCGGAAGTGGAGAAACAGGCGATGGAATCGGCGTGAGCGTCGGAAGTGGAGAACCGCAGTCACTTGACATCGATGCAGCAGCAGTTGTCATCGTCGTCGCCGTTGTTCAGGTACACGTCGTTGCCGCCGTCGTGGACGTGGACAACGGCGTCGGTACCGTGCTCCTCCTCGCTGTCGTGGTCGCTGTCGTGGTCGCCGTCGTGGTCGCCGTCGTGGTCGCTGTCATGGTCGCTGTCGTGGTTGAAACGCGCTTCCTCTTCGCCATCCCTAGAGTCCGCTTTCCACCTGCAGAACATCTAGGTGGCGTCACAACCGCAGCGATCGCCGCCATCGTGGTCACGGCGACCACAAACTCGCACTGTAAAACAAAATTATTAATTAACAATTAAACAATTACTTCAACAATATTAATTAATACTTACACCACTTGATCTTGATTTTCCGTACCGGCTTTTAGGTACGGCTGGTTTTCTTTCTGCTTTATTTTCTTTTACCATTTTTATTTTATTATTAATTTTTTATATTAATTGGAACGTCTTCGCAGTACGAGAGTCGAGAGAAGAATGAGACGACGCTCCGCTTGCTACCTTCCCTCCACACTTCTTGCATATTTCTATTTGCTGAATAAGCAATGGTTCACACGCTCGATGAGCCATGTATCAGAACTTTTATGTATGTGTGAGATGATACCAAACACCATGTCTACCCGTAGGTTCATGACATTACTATACATGTAACCTATTTCTATTTGCTGAATAAGCAATGGTCACACGCTAGATGAGTCATGTATCAGAACTTTTATGTATGTATGAGATGATACCAAACACCATGTCTATCCGTAGGTTCATGACATTACTAAACATGTAACCTATTTCTATTTGCTGAATAAGCAATGGTTCATACCCTACATGAGCCATGTATCAGAACTTTTATGTATGTGCTGCTGGTATACAGGTGTTAATCAGAAAGTATCCACACCTCACTCTAACTTACATTGTCATTTATCGCTCAAACAACTTCTCTTTCTAGTTTTTCCTTCTTCGCACAAACACTTGTGCTGATCTTAACTTTACCCCATTCATATCCTCCTCCTCCAAATTGTATAAATACTTAAGTTTTCACAACGTTCAGCACAGATCGCTAACACTGTCTTAGCAATAATACAACATCAAGTACAACACCAACAAAATGGTGCACTACACAGTATTGTTTCTTGGTTCCATGCCAACTGGAACTAATATAAGGGTGGACACCATCATTTTTGAGAGTACCACTCCTGGAGGGTTGACGATGTGGAAGGTGTCCGACAGAAGGCCGGTCGGAGCCTTCTGCGAACACCTGGAAGCCCAGCTGGCGTGGACCTCTTTTCAGGGGACACTGGTCATCTGTGCCATGGACCACGGGGCGGCGGTCTATATTAAAACATTTTGTTGAATTCGTTTTTTTATTATGTACCTAGCTGTATTGTTTTTGTATATTAAAATTTATGTACCTAGCTGTATTGTTTTGTATATTAAAATAAATAAAATGTTTTTATTTATAATTTATATTCTCTTTTATTTCTTTAATTACAAAATATAAAACGATACAATATAAAAGAATTTTATTTAATATAATACAATATAATATAAAACATCATTGAATTTTAGTCATCAAATTTACTCAGTAAAGCAGACTTAAGATTAGCTAGCTTATGTTCGATTTCTTGTACCTCCTTTCTCGTTTCAACTACCGATCTGTTCAACTCCTCCAGCTCCTTCTCTTTCCGCTTCATGTACTCAGTCAATGAAGCGGCCTTTGTCTCTCTTTCATTCAGTACTATTTCTCGTCGCCGCTTTTCCTCCTTAACACTATTTATGGCTTCTCCTACTTGGTCCACTATCTTGGAATAATCGAATGGAACAGCCGACAACCTTCGTGTGTACGATCGCTTCTTCGGCTTCATCGATATCGACTTCGATCCCGCCACCGCCATCGTAGAGGTGCTAGCCACAGGCTCCGCCATCGTTACCGTGGTAGCACCTCCAACACACCCCTCACCTTTAGCGGGTGATGTGAAGGAATCGTTTGGAAAGAAGTTTTCCAATATATCAGCCAGCTCGGTTTCGTTCATATTTAGCTCAGCAGCTAAATCAACACCGTTACCCTGTTCTCTAGCACTCATCTTACCACACCGTACCCACTACAGTTTCAGTATATATTCCTTTCGCCCCTCTCCTTATGCCATCTCCACCTTACACATCCCTCCCCTTTTCCTATAGCTATTTATTGTCCCTCGCGTTCAGTATTCCTCAGTCGTTGTCGAGATATACCTCTTACCGCTAGCCGCTATGATCCCTTGTCCGGACTGTGATGCTTCCTTTACGCGATCTGATAATTTAAAAAGACATCGATTAACTTCTTGTCGGAAACGAGCACAGCTCCAACGTACATCGCCTCTACCGAAGAAAAAACTTAAAATTGCTACGCCTGCTGGTTCTTCTGACCTCTGGTGTGATACTTGTAACATTTACGTTCCACAACATTCCTACAACGGTCACCTTCGCAGCCTCAAGCATAAACAAACTTGCTGCTCTCCTCTTGAGGAAGGAATTACTTTCCTTTCGTCCGCGTTCGCTAACAGAATTGTGTCCTTTCGTATTTCATCCGCCAAGTTCTTCCTGTCGTATACCGACTTTTTCACCGAAGTTTTCGACAAATGCTTGCGTGTTATTCGTAATCAGATACAACTGCATGACACGCTTAAACTAAATCTTGAACTTTTCGGACGGTATGTGCACGATGCTAAACAATTGGTTGACGGGAAATCCTTCAACACCAATAACAAAGTTGTCACTCAGTCGACGGATCTTTCCAATATTCTCCAAAGCTTCTTCGACGTTCTTGAGGGTAAAGCTTCTGAGTTTCAAGAACGAGAGTCAGGTAATTTCTCATTCTCTCTTTATATATATTTCACTTGTGTTTAATATTATTTCATTCTTACAGGATGGGCTTTGGAAAGAGTCCTTTTCCTAGAACTCAATTGCAACAAGTACAATCCTCTTAGAGCTTCATCTTACATTCCTCTACCTAAACAAATTGTACTTAAGAGATCGGTATCGATTTTCCTATTAAATTAAACGACATTCCCAAGTTTGAAACGAAGAACCATTGCTCTGTGAATGTTTACGGGACTGAATACGTTTTGAAGGATGGAAAATGGATCTGGGAAATTGTTGGTCCCCTCTACTACTCGTCCGTCAAACGAAGGTTGCACATCAATTTACTCTTGCTACACGATGATCGAGGAAATAATCATTACTGTTGGATTAAGGACATGTCTCGTTTGCTCTCTCAACAACTCTCCAAAACAGAACATCGCAAATTCCTATGTGACGGCTGCTTGCAATACTTCAGCTCTGTGGCTCACCTGCACCGTCATCAGTGGAATGATTGCAACCACGTTTACACGACGCTGCCAACTGCTGATCTCAAATTGGATAAGATGGGTAGGCTCATCCCTAATAACGTTTTGAAATTTCAAAACTACTACAAACGTATCAAAGTACCTTTTGTTGTTTATGCAGACTTCGAAACCATATTGCGACCCATTCATACATGCTTTTCCGATCCTAACAAGACCTCCACCACACCTACCCACGAACATCAACCGCACTCGTTTGCTTACTTGATCAAGTGCTCTTTTGACGATTTCCTTTCAATATACTAACTTATAAGTTCTGAATATTGAAAGGAAATCGTCAAAAGAGCACTTGATCAAGTAAGCAAACGAGTGCGGTTGATGTTCGTGGGTAGGTGTGGTGGAGGTCTTGTTAGGATCGGAAAAGCATGTATGAATGGGTCGCAATATGGTTTCGAAGTCTGCATAAACAACAAAAGGTACTTTGATACGTTTGTAGTAGTTTTGAAATTTCAAAACGTTATTAGGGATGAGCCTACCCATCTTATCCAATTTGAGATCAGCAGTTGGCAGCGTCGTGTAAACGTGGTTGCAATCATTCCACTGATGACGGTGCAGGTGAGCCACAGAGCTGAAGTATTGCAAGCAGCCGTCACATAGGAATTTGCGATGTTCTGTTTTGGAGAGTTGTTGAGAGAGCAAACGAGACATGTCCTTAATCCAACAGTAATGATTATTTCCTCGATCATCGTGTAGCAAGAGTAAATTGATGTGCAACCTTCGTTTGACGGACGAGTAGTAGAGGGGACCAACAATTTCCCAGATCCATTTTCCATCCTTCAAAACGTATTCAGTCCCGTAAACATTCACAGAGCAATGGTTCTTCGTTTCAAACTTGGGAATGTCGTTTAATTTAATAGGAAAATCGATACCGATCTCTTAAGTACAATTTGTTTAGGTAGAGGAATGTAAGATGAAGCTCTAAGAGGATTGTACTTGTTGCAATTGAGTTCTAGGAAAAGGACTCTTTCCAAAGCCCATCCTGTAAGAATGAAATAATATTAAACACAAGTGAAATATATATAAAGAGAGAATGAGAAATTACCTGACTCTCGTTCTTGAAACTCAGAAGCTTTACCCTCAAGAACGTCGAAGAAGCTTTGGAGAATATTGGAAAGATCCGTCGACTGAGTGACAACTTTGTTATTGGTGTTGAAGGATTTCCCGTCAACCAATTGTTTAGCATCGTGCACATACCGTCCGAAAAGTTCAAGATTTAGTTTAAGCGTGTCATGCAGTTGTATCTGATTACGAATAACACGCAAGCATTTGTCGAAAACTTCGGTGAAAAAGTCGGTATACGACAGGAAGAACTTGGCGGATGAAATACGAAAGGACACAATTCTGTTAGCGAACGCGGACGAAAGGAAA